>JAKXYG010001303.1:0-27500 GCA_025895645.1 Cardicola forsteri
TTATTATTGCTATTACGATTTCTTCATTGGTCCATTTTTTTAATACATGTTTTCGGTTGTCTCTGTAGGCGTATGGCCGGGGTGGGACAGTTCTAGACTCGAGCTTGAGTGTACTAAAATGAGGGGAGCGGGGCCCTAAAATGTCTACTTGTTGAAGAGTGTTTCTCGTAAAGCATTCAAGCATTAATAATTGTAATTTTTTACAAAATCCCATGCGTATATTCATGTGATTATGCACAAATAAAACGCAAGCAATGGCATTTTCAAATCGTTTGGAATAAAATAAGGATAGTGTTTTTTAAGAAGTGTGTGTTAATTGCAAAGTTTCCTTTTTACAAATGTCATTTTATGTTAGAAAGCATCAACCTTTTTTTTCGCGCGCATTATTGATTTAGTTTAAGGTCGTTTTTTCAAATAATTATTAATCAACTGCGTTGATTGTAGTAAGGCAATGCAACATAGTACAACTGTCGCATGTTCCTCTAACCATAATGTCATGCAGTAGATTAGAGCTCAATATTTTCATAGCAATATGAGGTTCTGTACTGCTTCAATATTTTATTTATTTATGTTTGTTACTTGTGAATGTTGTGAGACGGCAAACGCGCACGCCTTTCAGCAGTGGACATTTTAACGAAGCCGAACGCGTGGGCCCGCATTAATAGGTCGGTGGTGGAATTCGAACCCCCCCCGATGTATATCAGGTCCAAGTCGAGTGCTGTACCGCTAGACCTCCCCTGGCACAATATTTGACAGACAACGCATTTCGTTTGGCACCAAGTGAATACGAAGAGCCGCATTTAGTGTCGGAGGTGGAAGTTGAACCCGTGTCAACCTTGACCATTTCTGTCAATTATTTCGAAGGAGGAATAGCAATCACAAAAACAGATGGGTAGTCTATAAAATGTTTTTTTTAAACAGATATTAAACAATTTAGTGATGCATTAAATTAATTAAATTGACCAAGCCCGTTAAATAATATTGAAAGGCATGTATTGCCAATGATTCCAAATGTAAGTATGAAACAGCTGTACAATGCTCCTGGTTGACTAAAAACCCAGTAAATTTATTATTCAAATAAATTTGACAATTCTAACAATTTACTCTTAAAAACCCATTAACAAAAATTGTGTCCCATCAAAACATTCAAAGTAGAAAACATGAAATAATAAATAAAAAAATTGATAAAATAATCGGACTAGTTTGTTTTCATTTTATTTACTGCGGTATTTGTACGGTTCCGAAGGCTTGATAAGCGTAACAAACGTAAAACAATGACAATGTTTGTTGTATGGCCAATGATTCCAAATGTAAGTATGGAACAGCTGTAAACTGCTCCTGTTTGACTAAAACCAAGTGGACTGATTATTGAAGTAAATTTGACAATTCTAACAATTTACTTTTGAAAACCCATTAATAAAATTGTGCCGGGGACGAGTTCAGCGATACAGCGCTCGAGTTGGATGATCATAGGTTCGAATCCCATCACCGGCCCACTAAAATGCGGGTTTCGCTAAAAGGTCCACTGCGTTTTTTGTCAAAACATGAAATAATAAATAAAAAATGGATAAAATAATCGGACTACGCCCATTTCAAAAATTAAGGCAAAAAATTACAAAAGTATTGAAGCTAAATTAATTTGTTATGTCCAATTGTTTTTTCGTAAAAAGTAAATATTGAGGATTTATGTGAACGTATTCGGTTTGTTGTTCAATATGAGATGAAACAAGAATAGATCAACATTCTCATCGACAGCATTCCAAAACATCTGGATCAGGTTGTTTAAAAGAAAGGCGATCACATAGATTATTGAATTTTTTGAACTTTCTAATGTCTTTGATTATTTGGTAACTGAAAAAATTGCATGTAATCCGTATTTTTGTTAATCATGTTAATCATTTTACTCCATTTTCGATTTTGCACTAGTTGATATTTTATACAATTATTTTACTTACAATATATATGTATATATAATTAAAGTTTTTTTTTCAATTATTATATAGTATTGTATATTTTATAATTGAAGTGACGTTTCTCTTGTACGCTATGTAGTTGCTAGAGTGGTTTTAGTTTAATAATCACTTTTTTGCAGTAATTGTTGTGAGGGTTGTAGTTTGTTTTTATTTTATTTACTGTGGTATTGTACGGCTCCGAAGACTTGATAAGCGTAACAAACGTAAAACAATGACAACGTTTGTTGGCTGGTTGACGGCATATTATGCAAAAATTGACAAAGTCGCTTGATTCTCTTTTAGCTCAGTAGATTTATATATGGAATACGAATACCTTAATACACCTTTTAAGTGCCTTCGATGCATTACAACTCCGTCTAGAAAAGATTTTAAATAAACCATTCTAGATAAAAAAAGGAGGGTTTGTGACGGTTTATTACAGAACCAAATGGCGAAGGGTGACCAGAAACGCAATCCTTTATAGAAGAGGGAATAAAAGATGATGAAAATGGTGTATACATATTTTTATTTATTTATTTATGGTTATTGGCTTGGTAAATGATAAAACCAACCATGGAAAAAACTTGTTTTAAATTCTATTGGTCAGTCTTCGTGAGTAGGTGTGAGTCAAGTTGGTGCATTGTTCTACCAAAAGGGAATTTCTTGACCTTGAAAATATATATAAGGTGGAAAAATCATTAGACTTGGGTTTTTTTTTCGGTTTGCCAACTTTCTAAGGGTTACCAAAAAATAATAAATAGCAGCTAAATAAAGGATGAAAAGATTATTGCAGTGGATGGAAAAGCTGTCGGAGTAAGTAGTCGTTTGGAATCCGCCTAAAATGTTTTACGCAAAACGCTAAAACGATTTAATAGGCATAATACTTCAAATGGGTTTTCTAGCGGTATAAACCGACCCATTCAATGCGGGCCTATGTTTGTCTTTGCTAAACAACCATGGATAACACTGACACCAACTCGTCATATAAGCGGAAAAAGTTGTAAAAAAAATGTCTTCTGCTTGTTGCAATTTCGCCTCTGGACACAACTGCGCGATGCGTCTGTATCAATCCAGATTGACGCGTTTGCTCTTGTTAGAACTCTAGCCTAACCGGTCACAAGTTGGAACGGTGAGAGGAGAAAGTTGGGGGGAGGGGGGCGTGTTTTTTGGAAAGCAGCATCATTCCGATGTGATGGGCGTTCGGTCAAAATCCGAATAACAGTTCAATTTTTTGACTTTTAATGTACGATCGCACCGAAATAAAAAAAGACTTTTCTGATTTGGCCTTTACAGTGTTCTGTGATCGCAATTCACAACCGCAAATGTCTATCTTTCAGGGCTGGGCCAAATGTCTATTCTCTTGGAGAACATTGTTTTTCGTTCCAGATTTTATTGGCATATTCTCTGGTAGCACCTGGTTGCAATCACACACACACACACACACACACACAAACCAAATGACACCCGAAAACGATTGCGTAATTCAAACAGCTGCTTCAATCCAACGTAACATTACAAGATAATTTTTGCATTAATTAACTTATTGATTAATTGAGAAAATGTGTGCCTTGTCAGAGAAATAATTTGACCAAGAGAATGTTATTGTATTGTTAAAAAAATAATTTCTAGTGCCGAGGTGATCTAGAGACGATTTGGACCCTGGGTGTCCATGAGTTCGAATCCCACATTCGGCTTTGCTAAAGTATTCACTGCTGTCGGAACATTCAAAACACTAAAAATAAATGTGTAAATAAATAACACAAAAGTTCCTAACCTAATACCACCACAAGGTGCACCGAGTACTGGATAGACTTTTAGATTAAGGATAGACAATTTACAAATAATCATTGCAAATAAATATTTATCCTTTCCATAAATACATGTATATATTAATATAAGCCATCTTTACTCGTTCTGTTTTCTTTAAACCCTACCGCAACAACAAATCAAGCAAATAATTTGATCCATTTTAATGTAAACAGTAAGTAAGCACTTGAAATTCTGTATTATCTAACTACAACCCTCATAATTAATTTTATTGATTTATATTGTATTTTATTGTAGAAGCCGAATAAGGTATATTGAATAATAATAATAATAATAGTCAACTGAAGCAAGAAACATTGCTGGCCAATAGAAATTTGACCATAGACTGACCAATCACAGCAAATGTTAAAATAGATTAAATCTACCTACCCCCTGGTGTGAAATGAAACAGCACACAATAAATAAAATATAATTCAACCAATGAGCGTTGTTCAAATTGCGGTTGGATGCTAAATAACACACATACAATGGGTTGAAAAACAATTCTTTGTAACGCAACGGGGGGCATTACACCATTCTTCCCTTTATATATATATATATATATATATCGTGGTATGATGGTGAGTGCTACCGTTTGTGATTGGATCATGGTAAAAATCAAGTTTGTCAACTTTTGTCCAGATAATCGCACTATTTATTTATGTTGGCATGTGAAGAGCACATACACATAGGTGAACCAACACAGCAGAGAGAAAAAAAAACCAATTCGATTGAATTAGACGGATATAATAAACCCCACAAAAAAATTGTTTTATTTTTATTTCGGTGTGTGTGATACATTTTTTGATCGTGACGAAGTACATCGCCACACTTCGGCTAGATCAAATCACAGCGGGACTGGGAGAATAGTGCATTGCCTAAAATTGACCCAATAATTTACATCATCAATTGTCTACTTTTCCCAGCGTGCAATTTCCAATTATTTTACATCAATAATCGATATATTGCTATATTGTATTGTGAGTGATCACACCATACACATGAATACACGTTGACATTGAACGCTAATCATCAACTGTTGTCGATGAATACTCAACTGCACAACGTAATTCATGCGGGAGGAACTATCGTTCAGCCACATGCGTACAGTCGGCTTTATCAAGTTCCGTCAACTGTCAGTCAGCACAAGAACTTTATCAATCCAACTTATTACTATTTGAATAATCAAATTAATTCGAGTTCTTTGCCAACAACTGCCACTGCTACTGCCACGTCTTCGTTTACAACGGCTGATATTCATTCCCAATCGGCCATTCCATCAACTAATCACAATAATTCGTTAAATTATTATCAAAATTCCAACTCAAACCAAATGGAAAGTCATTTTTCCGATGACATAACTTTGACCGATCTCAGCAATTCATTGGTTAACTTTTCGTCAAATCCAGCGGTTGCCATGGCAGCAGCAGCTGTTGCCTATAGCAACAGTCGAATTTATCACGAAAATGCATCAGCATCAGCAGCATCGGCAGCAACAGTAGAGGTAGCAGCCGCATCAGCCAATTCTAACGACTGTATTCAAGTATCGCAGTCGACTTACGCACCCCATCAGGCTGTTGATACAAACAATCTTCGATTTCTGTATCCTCCATTGACGTCGGTTGCTACGACACCAACTTCTACAACGAATCAATTGTGGCATCAGCACGACTTGGCCAAATTACGACTACTTTCATCGACATCGTCGGATGTCGAACAGAATCATCACCACCACCACCACCACCACCATCATCATCAGCAGCAGCAGCAGGAGCAGGAGCAACAAGAACCTTCCCATTTGTTCGCCTATCCAGAATCTTCCGTTCCTCAAACACAATTATATCGTTATTTGCAGAACAAACATGTGAATTCATGTTACAATATTGTTGACAACATTACGACGGTTACCGAGACCCTTACAACCATGTCATCAAGGTCGTCAGGCACAGCAACCAAAGCACAAGGTGCATCACCACTCATCAAGTCAATAAATAAAAGTGCCTTTATAATTGCCGATTCATCATACGACTTGACATTCAATCACACGCCACATCCAATTGACTACATTCACCATCATCATCCTTTTCAAGGTCATCATTCGTCTGACTGTGGCCTAAAGCAACAAGCCTTGACAACAACGATAGCAGCAGCAACAACACCGACAAGTAGTCCGTCTGTTGGCTCCAAAATGCCCAACGCCAAAGAATTGTTGTGTTGCTTGTGGATTGACAAACATGCTTTGACGGGGCGTCGTACAAAGCAATGCACGTCGGCTTTCCATTCGGTACACGAAATTGTCAATCACATTACGCTCGAACATGTGGGCGGACCCGAACAGCTCGATCATACGTGCTATTGGAAGGATTGCGTTCGGGAAGGCAAGCCGTTCAAGGCCAAGTACAAGTTGGTCAATCATATTCGGGTGCACACGGGCGAAAAGCCCTTTCCTTGTCCCTTTCCCGAATGTCACAAAGTCTTTGCACGAAGTGAAAATTTGAAAATCCACAAACGGACGCATACGGGTGAGTCAATTGGGGGGGATTGGAAATTATTATCATTATTATTGGTATTATTATCATTATCATCATGACTATTCTTATTATCATTGTTTTATTAATAATAATAATAATGTTAATACTATTATTATTATCACTATTACTATTACTATGATTGTTACTATTATTATTATTATTATTATTATTATTATTATTATTATTATTATTATTATTATTATTATTATTATTATTATTATTATTATTATTATTATTATTATTATTATTATTATTATTATTATTATTATTATTATTATTATTATTATTATTATTATTATTATTATTATTATTATTATTATTATTATTATTATTATTATTATTATTGTTATTATTATTATGTCTACACATTCAAGGAGATTGTTTAAGACACTTTGTAAAAATGAAAATAATAAAGGGGTGTTTTTAAGTATAACAAAAATAGTTTTTTAATGTATTATATTTGTTTAACTTACGATTACAAATAATGACGTTTTTTTAAATTTTAAAAGCTTTACTGCTTTAAATGCTTTACAAGAAACATCTTTTAGCAGTGGATATTGTTTAGCGAAGCCGAACGTGGGTTCGCATTTAGCAGGCGGGTAGTGGGATTCGGACACATACCCACCCAGGTTCGAGTCGGACGTGGTACTGCTAGATCACCCCCAGTACAAATGATGATGGTAGAAAAAATTATTTTTATTTTTATTACAGTAACAGTAATAGCAATATAATACTAGTAATAGTAATAATAATAATAATAATAATAATAATAATAATAATAATAATAATAATAATAATAATAATAATAATAATAATAATAATAATAATAATAATAATAATAATAATAATAATAATAATAATAATAATAATAATAATAATAATAATAATAATAATAATAATAATAATAATAATAATAATAATAATAATAATAATAATAATAATAATAATAATAATAATGTAATAATAATAATAATAATAATAGTAATAATAATTGTAATAATAGTAATAATAATAATAATAATAATAATAGTAGCAATAATAATAATAGTAATAATAATAATAGTAATAAATATTAATAGTAATAATAATAATAATAATAATAATAATAATAATAATAATAATAATAATAATAATAATAATAGTAATAATATTAGTAGTAATCTAATAATAATAATAATAATAATAATAATAATAGTAACAATAATAATAATAGTATTAGTAATAATACATTTTCATTTTCTATATACCTTGAAAAATTGTTGGGGTGGAAGTCTTGATGGAATATTGGTTGTAATGTATCAATAATAATAATAGCAATAATAAAAATAATATTGATAGTAGTAGCATTCTATTTATTGTCTCATTAATAAATGCATTAATATATTCACCTGTTCTGTTGCATTTCTATGTGGACAAGATTAAGAGGTAGATAAAATTAGTAACTGGGATGACTATTTTTCAAAACATTGTTCCTTTTGCACACACACACAATAATGGGCATCGTTGAGGTTTGAAATTACAATGTCTGGCAGTTGGTTGATTGTATCAACCTAACTGATGGATGGATACAGTGTTGTCCCTAAAAATGGCATTTTTGGAGACAGGTGAGCATGCAAAACGAGATTGCAGTGAGCTGATAATTGTGAAACCGCAAGTCAAACCAAAATGTATCCCAATTTGATGCGAGAATTTGTGAGTAGTGTTGGGTGTACAGGTGCGCGCATTGTTTTGTTTACTATCGATTGGGTATTGAGATAGCATTTGAACGGAATTGAAAATGGCAATTGTATTGTTTTGAAATGAAAGTACTTTCGGCCTTTATAAATGGAGTATGCAAAGGTACGAAAATGGATACTAGCAACAGTTAATATGAGGGCTGTGCTGGGGTGGAATAGATTAGGTTTGAAGCGTTTGATCCAAATGATAAAGTTTTGTCTAATGCTTATAAAGTGTCATTACTGTGATATTCGTGATACCGCCTGCATCGTGCATTGGCGGATAATTACAAAGATACGATTACTGTACTTTAAATGTATCTTAAGTTATGTAACTAAGGTATACAGTTTAAACAAGAAAATCAAACGGCCTCTTCAATCTTTGTTACTTTTCTAAGTTTCTTGGGCTTATTTTAAAATTATTAAATTAACTTTAACATCTATTATTATTATTATTAATATTGCAATTTGTGAGTTGTATTCACTTGTCGGTTTAATTTATTTAATTCAAAAAATTATATTGACTTGATAATAATTTCACGTGACTTTAATTAATTCATAAAGCCTTTATACATGTTGAAAATACGCGCCTTCGGATGGCTGGTGCAAAAATATCTGAACAATATTTATTATTATTTTATTTTCTATTTTATGTTTGCTACTTTGAATGTTTTACGAGAAACGCATTTTTGAGCAGTGGCGACATTTTAGCGAAGCCGAACGTGGGCCGATGATGAGATTCAAACCCCGATGCCCACCGAGGTCCGAATTCGAGCGCTGTTCCGCTAGACCACCTTCTTTAGAAGATGAAGACAGAGACCAACTTGTAGTCAGTGTAGTATTGAAAATCTGATCGAAATATAGTCAACTCATTTATTTATTAATTTTATTTTGTCAAATTGTAACAATGGACGGTTGCATTTATTGTTACTTCTTCTATTATTATTTAATGCCGGTGATGGAATTCGAACCCCACTCAAGTCCAAATAGAGCGCTCTACCGCTAGACCAGCCCGGCACTAATGCCTAAGTGTTGTCAACATAAAATTATATTTTTGGTGTCATTTCTAAACAAGATGATAAATAATAATAACAACAACAATAATAATAGTACTAATAATTGTAATAGTAATAGTAATAATAATAATAATAATAATAATAATAATAATAATAATAATATCAGGAATAATAATAATAATAATAGTACTAGTAATTGTAATAGCAATAATAGTAATAATAATAATAATAATAATAATAATAATAATAGCAGGAATAATAATAATAATAATAATAATAATAATAATAGTACTAATAATTGTAATAGTAATAGTAATAATAATAATAATAGCAGGAATAATAATAACAATAAAAATAATAATAATGATAATAATAATAATAATAATAATAATAATAATAATAATAACAATAACAATAGTACTAATAGTTGTAATAGTAATAGTAATAATAGCAATAATAATAAAAATAATAGCAGGAATAATAATAATAATAATAATAGTACTAATAGTTGTAATAGTAATAGTAATAGTAATAATAGCAATAATAATAATAAAAATAATAACAGGAATAATAATAATAATAACAATAATAATAATAATAATAATAATAATAATAATAGTACAAATAATTGTAATAGTAATAATAATAATAATAATAATAATAATAATAATAGTACTAATAGTTGTAATAGTAATAGTAATAATAGCAATAATAATAATAATAATAATAACAGGAATAATAATAATAATAATAATAATAATAATAATAATAATAATAATAATAATAAATAATAATGATAATAATGATAATAACAATAATCATAATAATAATAAAATAGTAATAAATAATAAAAAATAGTAATAATAGTAATAATAATAATAATAATAATAATAATAATAATAATAATAATAATAATAATAATAATATTATTATTAATAATAATAGTAATATACATTTTATCACCATGGCAAAAATGTAATTTACTAAATCGTCATTTATTGGACTTATTATGTTTGTTCTTTTTTAAAATGGTTGACTGATTTTACAAATTATAGATGATTAGTGCTTATGACAATAATACGTTAATTTTTATTAATGGGTTTTCAAGGGTGAAGTATTGGACTTGTCGGATTCACTTAAATCCACTTGGTTTCATACAACCAGAAGCACTGTAAAGCTGTTTCGTTCTTGTTTAGAATCATCGGCATACCTTTAGAAGTCTTGAAGCCACACCCCTATCTGATGTCAGGTCAATGCCTTAATCACTATGCTAATTGTGTTTTTTTTTCAAATGTACACAATGTAGTTTTTATATATAAATAACGCCTGATCGAATAGAAAGTTTAAATAATCCATGCTGTTAGCATGCATATGCTGTCTGTCGAAATAACTTGTTTCGTGTATTGATGACTGTACTTCATTAACGTAGGCGGTCCGGTTGAAAAAGGAGTGCAGCATGATTCGGAAATGATTCAATCTAGCCAGACCCAAGCCTGAATAAAGGAGGAGGGTTTGAGCGCGCAAGGTGAGCAACCTGGCCTCTGTAAAATATTTATACTGCTATGGAAACAATCAAGAGAACGCCATTCTGGCAAACAACGATAAAGAAATAATCGCACATATCTCGATGACAGAGTTACACAGATGACAGGATTGAGTAAAAGTCGAAAGGAAGCTCAATCTTCGATTTGCATAATGTTTAATGCCAAAACCTCAACCAGTGTTGAAACATAGAATGTGCGCACACTTGGCTAAGAACTATTCGGGGAGATCTGATTGAAATGAATGTTTTATGGGATCAAGCAAAACATTTGACAGTATATTCAAATACATGGAACCATTTTGTTGTCTCATGTTCTCTTTGAATTATGAGACTTTGTTGTTGTTGTTTTGCTGTAATTGTTGCTCATTTTTTAAAGCAAAAGGGTTTTGTAATAATAAATCGATCTTCACAATGATCAAAGCCAAAAATGTAATGTACAATGATGTGGTACAATATTGCCTTGTTCCATTTTCTTTAAAGCAATAAGGTTTTGAAATAAATAAACAATAGTGACAATCGAATTCATGCCCAACCCACAATTGGAATCTAGTGTTATACCACTAATAATCCCTTTTTTGTAAAATGGTATTTCATTTAATTATTCTCTTATTTTTACTGCATTGCAATAAATATCTTTCAGCAGTGGACATTTTAGCAAAGTCGAACGTGGGTTTAAGTTGAATGCTGTATCGCAGTGGCATTGACAACAGGATTGCTTTACAATTCTGGCCTTGAACATTCTGCATATCACCCCCAAGTGGATACACAAAAGCTTGTTCATTTTGAGCAAAGCTGTTTAAGATCTACATGGTTTCGCTCGTTGTCCTCTATTGAACGCACTCGCTTAATAACTAGTTAAATATTTCGACCATTCCCAGATATGTGTAAGTCTCCTAACATTTATTGGCCATGTCTCTCTAGCACAGTTAAAGAAAGACGATTAACATGGATTGGCTATGTTTTACGTAGATCGCCCACTCATCCAGCTAGAATAGATATGGAAGCCCATCCATTATCCGGATGAAAAAGAAATTTGGACGGATATTGTAGCACGCGAACTCAGTCCTTTTATTTATGCTAAGCCCCTTCATCCAAATAAATTACTTAATTGGGCGTTCGTTTGTTTACCCTATGCAGCCAACAGAGATTATTGGAGGGGGTTAACTCGGGAGATGTAATCAATATTTAATATCAGCACAACTCGAGTGTCGCTCATTAAGTACATATTGCAAAAGTTGATGTTTTTGCAGATATTTTAGTATTTGAATTACCCTGGGTAATAATAACCGGTGGGAGATGTTTATCCCCGATGATGATGATAATAATGATACAAAATGGAGCGTACTTTTACCTTTCACATTATTAAAACCATACTTTCACTTCTTTATTGTACATTTTTACTGACAAGGCGGTGTTTTCTTGTTGTTTATTTATTAAATTTTATTTTTTAACAAACTAGATTGTTGACGTTGCACTCTAGCGCTCTCCCTATTCCCATCTGGACTTGGAACCGGCTACCGCTGAGTTCTACAAAATATACAAACGCATTTATAAAAGTGTTGATTTTCCTTTTACTTTTCCAATAAAAACGTCGATCTTTTGCTGTTCTATCAGCAATGTGCCGGGGGGCTAATTTAACGATCCAGTGCTTGACTCAAACCTGGGTGCGCATGGGTTTGATCCCCACTACCGATCCACCAAATGTGGGTTCACGTTTGGCTTCGTTAAAACGCACAACTATGTTGTTTTTAAGGTAGTCAAGATAAAGTAACGCATAAACAAAAAAAGATAGTAAAATGCCTTAATTAAACAAAATGCACACACATTTGGTTTTTGTAATTTAAAAATAAAATAAAATTTGTTTTAAATGTCGAATTAAATTTAAGTGTTAATGTTTTTACGATTAAATTTTTATTGTTCCACACGTGTGTAAAATTTGTTGTCAGCAGTAGACATAATATTTTTTTGGGAAAACAATTACGCTTCTTGTTAGAATTAAAAGGGATACATACTACTTACGTGTAGACTATCCACAGGGAGTAATTTAAATGGAAAAGTTGCATTCTAATTGCTATGCAACATTGCAGCATTTATAGTTAATAAGATTTTATTTTTTGTAAGGTCTTTAATTGTTTGCCAATTTCTAAAATTGATTGCAAATGAAATCTGTTGGAGGGTATTAGGAAGAATGTGTTATTGCAAATAACAAAATTATAATCGTATTTTTAAACTTTTGTAAGTACATAATACGTAGCGCAATAGCGGACGAAGAGTTACATTTAGTGCTGCAGATAAAACTCAACTCTTTTGTCTTTTATTAGAGAAAAAGCCTAACAACAGAACATTTAATTTTTGTATTGTTGCTTTACGGAAAACATTATTAAACTAGTGGCTACTTAGCTAATCCAAACGGGAAGTTCAACTTTGAATCTAGCGCTGTATTAATAACTTAAAATATAAACTTTTAAAGTATAACTAACAACTGAAAATGTCATCAACACAATTATACAAAGTGCATTAAATTAATTGACAATTTGCTCAATTTTAGTTTATTTTATTTTATAATTTTTATGAATTAAAATAATTGAATCCTTAAATTTTCTCATTAATTACTCTATTCAGTTCAATATTCAATCTGCGTACTATTATTAGTAAATTCAAAAAAAAATCAATAATCTGTTCAAAATATTTGTGATTAGTGCTCATATTTAAAAGTCAAAAATTCTCAAATAAATTAACCAATTTATTTATTTATTGATTATTTTTGTAGGTGAAAAGCCATTTATGTGTGAATTCGAAGGCTGCGATCGTCGTTTTGCTAACAGTTCCGACCGAAAAAAACATATGCACGTACATCTGCACGACAAACCGTATTTTTGTCGATTTAAAGGTTGTGACAAGAGCTATACTCACCCGAGTTCGTTGAGAAAGCATTTGCGTATGCACTATTTGTCTCCAACCAATTCCAATCCTGATCTTGATGCAAATGATTCAACAATTTTGGAAGATAATTCAGTCAATTCAGCTTGTTTCAATGTTCCAATGCATCCTTCAATAAATGCACATTTTTATTCCAACAATACGGATGTAGGCAAAAGCAAGTTGAAATCGAACAAGTATACTGGTGGAATTATGACCAATCCTCATTCATTTATATCCGGCTATTTAAAAAAATCACGCAAACGTCAGTTGTCCGACAAAGTGGAAGTCAATTGCCATTCGAATGAATACGACTCAATGAGCAGTAGTCAAAATAAAATGACGCTAATGGAATCGACTGATACTAAACACAACCCATATCGTCAATCAAACGAATCGCATCCCTACATGTTGCAACAATATCGATCTCAATTAAATCGATTCGACTCGTCTACACTGTGGAATGCTGCTGCTTCATCGCCCCAGCAACAACAGCATCAACAACCACAGCAACAAGCATTGCCATGTGAATCTGTCTATTCGACTACCAATCCCTATTCGTCTTATGGGCAAACACATTTTGACTTTTGTCCTCTAACCCAAATAAATCCATACCAAGTGCATTCGCATGGTCAGCAGGAGTCGTCGTATCATCACCGACAGTCGAACAAGACAGAACAAGAAAAACACCAGCTATTCAATCCTTTGTTATTCCAATCTCGTAATTTAGAAAATCGATTATTTTCAACAAAATGCACGCCGTACGATGCATACGAAAGCCAGCCGCCATACGTAACTAGCGAACAACAACATCATGCAGTTTCTGTGGAAAATATGCCTAATCAAAACAACCTACTTACATTTCCAAACAGATCACATGAAGTTGCCTACGATTTTGATTCATCGCGTTTTGGAAATGACGGTCAAGCAAAGAAGAGCCGTGGTGATTTTAAAAACGAAACAGACGACAAATTTTCAGTCCACAACCTCGACTTATCGCTATCATCCTCCTTGCCATCATCGACAACTTCATCAACGACATACAACAAGAATTTGTATTCATTGACCGATGTATCGTACTCTCAATCCTATCCCTTATTTGATAGCAACAATAGCAGTAATAATAATAATATTTTAACATTTCAACATAATCCCTATTTGCTAAATCACACCACATCGATTCTTGAACATAATCAAAACCAATCAAATTCTATCATGTATCCTACCAATAATCATCTAACGAATTCAATGCTCATCAATGGATGTCCGCTCAAGCAACACGACTCGAGTGAAACCAGCCATCAGTCGTCATCGACCGATTCCGACTTGGAGAATGTCAGTATGGTATTCAAGACAAGTTCGACAACACAACAAAATTCGTCATTCAACTCAATTTTGACCAATTTGGAACTCAAAATACCCGCCGAGTCGGAGAACAAACCAGTCCCATTATTGCTTCGTCGTCGACATCATCTTCTTCCTCGTCGGCAGCGTCGTCTATTACCATGACAACTAAAACGTTGGTCGATGATGGTCATGTGACAACCGAGTCGACATTTTATTCAAATTCTCGACATTTTATGTCACATCAGTCGGACGTCAAATCTGATTGGTTGGCAATGGATTATTTTGATTGGTCCATGAATCAAAATCGAGGTAATAACGATAATGATAATACCAAACACCTGTTAATGTGTAATCAAAAGCCATTTACTATGTCCGATGCCTTTGGCAAGACATCCAGTTATCCAGATCCATACGCTACACACAAAGATAACAACGACGCTGACAAGATGGCTGGTGATAGCAACGAGACTGTTGATGTAAAATTGGAAAATACACAAGCTTTTGTTAAATATTTGCATCCCAATAATAATAATAATAATAACAATAATAACAATAATAATCTATCTATCCAATCGCCCACTTCAGATTACAACAGTTCCTTGCAAGTTATTTAGTTGTACAAAAATATGACTGACACAACAAAATTTGACTCATTTAGGTGGAAGAAGCCATTTTCACCGGTGTATACAACCTGATACATACACATCCCTTTCCACATTGTTGATCAATGGTCAGTGATTTAATTTGTTTTCGCGTGGAAAAGCGCGTGCGTTCAAGTGTGTATGTGTGTGTGTGCGCGCACTAATTTTCCACGACTTTGCTTGTATTTTATTAAACTATTATTCGCCTCATTATTTTCTTTTACTAGTGTGTCGTTCTTTTTAATTGTTTGATTTGTGTATGTGTGTGTGTCTGTCTAGCTAGCGTTTATCTAACGTGAAGAAGACGGGAAAAAATGGATAAAAATTTTTAGGTTTATAATTTAGTACAAATAAATTAATTTTACATTTTGGTTTGAAATATATATTTTTTCAAAATAATAATTAATTTTTTCAACAAATAAATGGACGATTTTTGATTTTGTAAATAGATTTATGCGCGCAAAATCTTATAATGAATCAATGGTGATTAGTATTTATTGGTTTGGATTTTATATAGGGTGTGTATATATGTATATATCAATTTGCTCATTAAATTAATTTGTTATTTTAATATGTATTGAAATGCTAATGATCCAAAGGATTTATAAAATCTCCATTTTTAATAACGGTGACATTCCTGACTGTTCGTCGTCCACATGGTGCATCCTGGACACAGACATCTGGACCAATAATAGCAAGGACCGAGTTCACAGCGGCATAACTGGGATTCTGTCTGGCAGAATTGATGCAAGTATACATTCGGGATACTTAAATGGTACTTTAAGGCATATAGCTGTTAGGCTAAGGGAGATCATCCTGACAAAAAATCAGGCGACCTCGTCAATCTTCGTAAATAGTAGCGCCGTCACAAAGATTCCATCTACTAGCCAAAAAACTTCGCTATTCTTCTACGCTTGTTACGCTTATCAAACCATCGAAATCGAACAAGGACTAAAGTGTCTTTAATGAAGAAACAACAAGAGGACTTCATTTAATTAAACTACACCATATAATTATTCTATTACTTATATGGCGTTTCTTTCTCTAAAAGTGTCATGATCTGGTATATGACTGACTACTCTCCAATTTTTCTAAAACTTTGTTTTTTTTCTACAAAATCAATAATATATATATATATATATATATAATCTACAACTTTTCTATTAATTAAGCATATTGCAAACAAATTTTTCTGTTTGCCCTATACTTTCAAATAAAAATAATAAAAACTAATGCATTTATACAGTTCATTTATTCAGTTGAGTAACCATGTTATACATAGAACACATCTCAGCCAAATACAATGTTTACACACACACACACACAAAACATTAAAAAAATTAATAATATTGATAAATATTAAACAAACCCACTTGCCACAATGTGCAAATCAAATGAAATGACCTTTCCCATCTTATCAATAAAACACACAAATGTACACTACCTATCTCGTTCCTTCTACAATTTGCCCACCTATCCACACGCACACACACACACACTCACGTACATACAAGAAGATACATTTGTCTTTTAGTATCCAAGTTGTACAAAAAACAATTACACGAAAAAAAACCAAAAATGCACAAATTGCTATGATGGAAGTTTTCTATTTTTATTTTTCAAAAATTTGATAGACACATGCATCAATCAATGGAGTAAAACTGAGGGGGAGTAGGTGGGGTCGAACATGTAAAAGCAATCAACTAGGAGAAGCATTGTACACACACACATTTTAGTTAAGCCAAAAAGATTAATTGCTTTTGTTTGGAATAACAAATAGAAAGTTGCTTTTCCCCATATATATATATATATATTGGGAGATGCGGTTGATATTTACAAAATTGCACACTATTCGCCTATCAATCAGTCAGTAAATTGATTGAGTTTTTTTATTATCATGACTATTGAATTGATTAGTATACAACAGGATTGTCGTATTGTCGAAATCAAGATTGCACAAAATGTCATCAAAAGATTGGGGTTTGGGACGGACAGGGAGTAGGGTTAGATAGTGTGAAGTCATTCTATTATCGATTGATTATCAATCACTTGTCGAGAGTAGAGACATTGCATTTGATTCCCGTTTTTATGACCAAACCATACCGTCGTTATAGGATAATGGGGCCAAACAAGATTGTTTCATGCGATTGTACTTTACATTAGTTTTGGGCAGTTTTCGCTGTTTCATGTCGAAATGGAGAAGACAAACAAAAGACAACAAGTGATCTATTTTTTCAGATTTAATTAATTAATTTTATGTTTGCTACTTCGAATGTTTTGACGCGAAACGCATCTTTCAGCAGTAGCGACATTTTAGCGAAGCCGAACGCGTGGGCCCGCATTTTAGTGGGCCGGTGGTCGGATTCGAACCCCAATGCCCACCGAGGTCCGAATTCGAGCACTGTACCGCTAAACCACCCCGGCAAAAAGTTTTATAACAATGCTGTCTAACTCCGAAACGACTTGTGAAATGTATCTAACGATGCGGACTCTGTTTTTTTTCATTTTAACGATAAAAATGTACAATATTACAGTATTTTAACATGTAACACAACTGTATCTATTTGCATTAACTTTCATGTATTTGTGATATTTTTAAAAAAACAAACATTTTGTTATAATGATATAACAGTTGCTTTTTTCTCTGCACAAATATAAGCAGGAAAGGCGACACATGTCGTGGTGTGTGTGTGTGTGTATTATTCATGTGTGCCTACGTATAACATTATTTTGGAAAAAGGATATTAGATAACCTAATGTAACTAATACAAATTAGTTTTTCATTTAAGGTGAAAAGAAACGAAACACACGCACACAATTTAAAAATGATGATAATAAGAAAAGATGGTTTTTTTTCTACATTAAGGATGTACAATTTTTTTAATTAAAAATGTTAAAATATTCTTTTAATACGAGAAAAAAATTAAATAGGTTTTTTTCGTTTAATTAAAAACTTATCGATTGATTAATTTTTGTTGGATGCATCGGAATTACAATCCATTTGTCGAATCAATATGGTGGGTCCCATCATCAGCACACAATGTGGCTCTGTTGACAAGACGTTCGCTATATGTCTACGTGTCTAGATACAACACAGTCAAAAAAATTAAATACAATAATTCATCATCAGTTAACTGATATAACAACCATTTGGTACAAAAACTCGTATTATTATTGGATGTTGGAGTGGTGTAGCGGTACAGCGCACGATTTGGACTTGACTGGGCATGGGTTCGAGAACCACTGTCGGCATTAAATACGGGTTCGCTTAAATGTCGCCACTGCTGAAAGATGCGTTTCTCGTGAAACATTCACATTAGTAATGATAAATAAAATAATAAAAAATAGATACCTTTATATAATATGCGATAAAATAAAAGTATAATTTAATATAATTTATTATTATTGTTACTATTACTATTATTGTTATCATTACTATTTTTATTTTTATTTTTATTATCATTATTATTATTATTGTTACCATTATTGCTGTTATTAGTATTAGTATTATTATGACTATTATGACTATTATTATTATTATTATTACTATTATTATTAGTAGTAGTAGTATTACTATTATTAATCCTATTATTATTATTATTATTAGTAGTAGTAGTAGTAGTATTACTATTATTAATCTTATTATTATTATTATTATTGTTATTATTATCACAATTATTACTATTATTAATAGTAGTAGTAGTAGTATTACTATTATTACTATTGTTACTATTATTGTTAGTAGCAGTAATAGTATAACTATTATTACTCTTATTATTATTATTGTTATTATTATTATTATTATTATTATTATTATTATTATTATTATTATTATTATTATTATTATTATTATTATTATTATTATTATTATTATTATTATTATTATTATTATTATTATTATTATTATTATTATTATTATTATTATTATTATTATTATTATTATTATTATTATTACTATTACTGTTATTGTTATCATCACTATTACTATTGTTATTATTATTATTATTATTATTACTTCACAAGAAATATTCTTCCGTAAATAGACATTTTAGTACCGACATTAGAGATCAAACTTATTCCCATCCAGTTTCGAGTTCAGTGTTGCACCGGGGGCTTTCAACTCTGCTATCACTTTCATCAAAATGACTGCATTCATTTTATTGTTTACCAATAGTAACAAATAATAGTATAAAAAGGCATTTGCGTGTGTGTGTGTCGTTTTGTTGCACTTTGCCGTAACCAAAAATTCAACTGTCTACTAAATTCTCCCCCCAATTTTCCACTAGACAAAATCAACTTGTTTTACAGTAAACAGGTGTGTTTTGGTTTTTGGTTATTTTTTACACAATAAAAGAAACCACTACTACCACCACCAACAACAACAAAAGTTACTATTCTGGTGTCTAATATTTCTATTCTCCCCATTCCCATCCACCTCAACCACAAAAACAAACAAATTTTTAAATATTAATTTTTTGGTTATTGAAAAAGTGTGTGCAAGTTCATTGTTATTTTTACACTTCGACGTCAAAATATGGGTTGTATTTTAAAGTATTTGTGAAAAGCTTGAAATGGTTTGGAGAAATTAAAATGTTCGATTAAGAAAATTAATGATATAATACAAAATTCAATTTCACAACATTGGGTTAAGATATGTACAAATTCTCCTACATTCAACGCTTTCAGAAAGTTCCAAAAATCAATGAATATTACCTAAAATATTAAACGTGTATAGATTTTTTATCTATATATATATATATATATATATATATATATATATATATATATATATATATATATATATATATATATATATATATATATTTAATAAAATTTATTTTTAGTAACTAATTTGCTTACTTTTCAATTTTTTTTAAATGTCAATGTTTTTGTGTGACCTAACTTAGAATTCTATAACGATATTGGTAGAAAATGTTTGTTTTTATACCATATATATCGCTAATACTTCTAAGAATAATATTTATGGCATGCTTCAGTACAAGTTAAATGTGCTTCATATAGTTAAATAGTTTCCCAAAAGCGAATGAATTATACTGTACTGCTTTTCACAGCAGCCTGTTTATCTACAGTGCGTCTAATTCAGTAATAGGCAACTCCACGATAACAGAAAGAGAATTTAACTCAGCCAGGGATGTTGAATGTACCAAAGATGGTGAATTATAAAGGAAAAACAATTGCAAACGCCTCATCTCATGGTAATCGACTGGTAGATGATAAAACCAACCAAGAGAAAAAGTGACGAAAGCAGGAGCCAATAAGAGTCAGACAACCTTTTGTGAGTGTGTGATTATTTGTAAGTTGGGGATGGAAAAGTTTCAACAAGTGTGACTAAATTTTGCACAATGATGCAATACAAATTGTATAGTACTGTGTAAATATTAATTTTTCCACCTTATGTACATTTTCAAGGTCAAACAATCCTCTTTTGATAGAAGAACGCACCAACGTGACTCACTCACGGAGGTTGACCAATAGGATTTTTAAAAATTCTTTTTCTCATGGTTGGTTTTATCATTTACCAATGGACTTTATCGTGACCAGTTCGAAGTGCAGTTAGGAAAGGAGGACGACGAACAAGGTTAGCAACCTGGCGTTAAAGACGCCAAAGAAGACTGAAGAAACGGACGTCATTTCACACACAGAGGACGAACAAGTGAAAGCATAATTCCAATGACAGCATTTGACGGTTAAGAGGTACAGCGCTCGAATTCGGACCTCGGTGGGCATCGGGGTTCGAATCCCACCACCGACCTACTTAAATGCGGGCCCACGTTCGGCTTCGCTAAAAATGTTGCCACTGCTGAAAGATGCGTTTCCCGTGCAAACATTCAAAGTAGCAAACATGAACTAAATAAATTTAAAAAAAGCCCCATTTTCGATGTAAAATACCGGGGTACTTTAGTGGTCTCGAGTATAGGTTCGAGGCCTACTAAATGCGGACTCTTGTTTGACCTGGCCCCCAAGTTTGCCAGAGACGACAATTCTTTCTCTCTCTCTCTCTCATGAAAGAGGACCAAACGAGAATGTATGACTAATTTGTCTATCAATTGTTTCACATTAAACTAAGAATATGCTGGGACAAAAAATGAGCTAGCCTATGTCAAATAATCTTGTTCGAAGTGCCAAATAAGCTTATTGACATAACATGCGATTCGATAAACAGCTGAACAGCTGTTTTTTCCCATTTTTTTGATTGGGGAAAAGTGACATGTGTCATCATTGCTTGTGTTTTACACAATTTCATCACATTACATAAGTTGCAAATTGTAATAATAATAATAATAATAATAATATTTATTATTATTATTGGTGTTGTTGTTGTTTACTTAATTGCAACTGACGCTAGGCTTTTGATGTACATTTCAAACAGACGCGTGCATATTTTACAAGTCAAAAAATGAATCTGGCGAAAAACAGTCGTAGTTACTGAATGATAATAATATTAACAATTTTTTAAATGTGTGGTGGTTTTTGTCAACGTACAAAATAAAACAACGGTAAACAAAAATTATTATTATTATATTATTATTATTATTATTATTATTATTATTATTATTATTATTATTATTATTATTATTATTATTATTACCATTATCATAATCATTATTATTATTACTATGACTATTATTATTACTGTTATTATAATTATTACTATTATTATTATTTTATCTTTTTAATTATTATTATAATTATTATTATTATTATCATAATCATTATTATTATTACTATTATTATTATTATTATTATTATTATTATTACTATTATTATTACCATTATTATAATCATTATTATTATTACTATGACTATTATTATTACTGTTATTATAATTATTACTATTATTATTATTTTATTTTTTTAATTGTTTTTATTATTACTATTATTATTATTACTATTATTATTACCATTATCATAATCATTATTATTATTAATATTACTATTATTATTACTGTTATTATAATTATCACTATTCTTTCTTATTGTTACTATTATTATTATTATTATTATTTTTTAATTATTAATATTATTATTATTATTATTATTATTATTATTATTATTATTATTATTATTATTATTATTATTATTATTATTATTATTATTATTATTATTATTATTATTATTATTATTATTATTATTATTATTATTATTATTATTATTATTATGCTAATAATAGTATTAATGGTTGCAATAATAGTAATTAATAGTAGTAATAACAATGGGTTTGAATCCCATCACCGACCCACTTAATTGCGGGGCCCACGTTTGCCTTCGCTAAATGTCCATTCAAGGTAATAAACGTAAAAGAATAAAATAAAAAAATCACTGATAATAACAGTAATAATACCAATAGTAACTCTTGTTATGCAACACATTTATAAAAATAGATAGTTGACCAAAAGTTATTGTGCATTGTCATTGACAAACCAACATAACCGTCTAATGTACAAGTAGCATTTTTTAATTGGCAAGTCAAAGTGAAAAAATTATATATTTTTTCTTATTTTTCGTATTTTAAAATGAGTCTTTTTTGTGGGTTGATTAAAACAAATTGATTTGTTTGAACTATCGAAACCCACACATAAACCCACCAAAAAGAGTATTTGAAAACAATTATTAAATGTTGGTCTCCTTAATTTGATTGAAAATTGGTACAATTAAGCGTAATTGTTTCCCGTACCTGACTACATATATATATATATATATATATATATATATATATATATATATATATATATATATATATATATATATATATGTATACATATATACATACATACATACATACATACTGGTTTTTTAAACCCGTGTATTGTGATCTATTTACCAAATCTAATTTCTATGCAACACAATCGGTTTGTTTGTTGTATGTTGTGTCAATAAAGGTACAATTGTTTTAATAGCGCTATTGCTTTTTAAAACACAATTAATAATGCAATAAATTCGGGTATTTTTTCATACACAACATTGCTTCCGATTTAAAATTGGATACTACAAGTTAAAAAGTGGCTTGATGGATGGAGTTGAAAAAGATCAACTAATTACAATCATTTGTTTTTGACCTGCCACTAGTAAAGATTGTCTATTGTAAGAATGATATTGAACACTGTTCTGCGCTTTAATCGCTCTAACCGGGCGTGATCTAGCGGTACAGAGCTCGATTTGGACCTCGGAGGGCATGGGGGTTCGAATCCCATCATCGGCCCACTAAAATGCGGGCCCACGTTCGGCTTCGCTGAAATGTCCATTGCTGAAAGATGTGTCACGTAAAACATTCAAAGTAATAAACATAAAAAAACAGCATAAAGACTATTTTCACCTACTCATTATTATTATTATTATTCCTTCATTATTATCACTATTATTATTATTACTATAATAATAATAATTAAAATTATTAATATTGCTAAGCTATTATTATTATTATTACTATTACTATTATTACTATTATTACTATTATTATTATTATTATTATTATTATTATTATTATTATTATTATTATTATTATTACTATAATAATAATAATAATTAAAACAATTATTAATATTACTAATGCTATTATTATTATTATTATTATTATTATTATTATTATTCCTTTATTATTATTATTATTATTATTATTATTACTATAATAATAATAATTAACATTATTAATATTGCTAATGCTATTATTATTATTATTACTATTACTATTATTACTATTATTACTATTATTATTATTATTATTATTATTATTATTATTATTATTATTATTATTATTATTATTATTATTATTATTATTATTATTATTATTATTATTATTATTATTATAAATTATTATTATTATTATTATTATTATTATTATTATTATTATTATTATTATTATTATTATTATTATTATTATTATTATTAATATTATTATTAATTACTATTATAATAATTATTAATATTATTAATTATTTATTATTATTATTATTACTATTACTATTACGCATAACAAAAATCAATTGCATTCGCGATACATTTAAAAACCCCATTAGCGGTATCAGGCTCCTGCTTTCATTTTACTATTATTACTATTATTATTATTATTATTATTATTATTATTATTATTATTATTATTATTATTATTATTATTATTATTATTATTATTATTATTATTATTATTATTATTATTATTATTATTATTATTATTATTATTAATTTGTTTTAAAGCCCTTTCATCTTAAACAGCATAGGGCTACAAGATTGTACATTGTAATTTTTGGCTTTAAATATCGTGCATAACAAAAATCGGAAATTGCATTCGCATTTTGCCAAACCCCATTAGCGGTATCAGGCTCCTGCTTTCATTTTATCGACGTACTTTAATAAAATGGTATCCTCCTGTTGTTTTTGTAATTATTATACTTTTTACAGAAGTCGGGTTGCTAATCTTGCCCTCCTCCTTTCTCAGCCACACTTGACATCGCCTACGATGGAGTTAAATAAAGAGCCAATCCTCGAAATCCTTGAACTTGTCGAGAAGCCACCTCAGAGCATATACACACACTTTGTATAATCATTTAGCTAAAAGCGATAACCTTCAAAAATTAAAACGGTCTTGATAAACAATTGCGTCCATTAGCCAAGAAACTTTTTCACATGTATTTCCTATACAAGAATACTCATACATGGTGTTCAAGATACTTTTCATATACCGAACTAATAAATAATAGAAAATATTTTTAAAAAATGGCGGTAGTAAGAACAAACTGACGCTATTTCGAGAAAAGAATATTTCCTGGTAGAAAATAAAATCAGTCACTGACACTTTAAATCCGGTTGATTGTATCGATTTTTCTTGTTTTGTCAAGCACCCCAAAAATGGAAACACATCAGAACTTTGCAGTTACCACCCGTAGGCTTTGTATCACCATCTCCAACAACTGAGTTTTAGGCTGAAAAACACCAAAAATTGTAAACATATATATGTATATGTATATGCATATATATATATAAATAATATATATGCAAACTTAATGAACGCCCACCAAGTTACATTGTAATGGTTCCTATTTTAGATAATTGAGCAATTTAATAGACACAGTAATGAAAAGTAATTGTTAATCGAGTTCAGTTTAAGAGGGCAGTGACAAGAAGTTTTCACACATTTTAAGTAACTATTAATTTTATTTAAAATTGTCAGATTGACTTGAATAATAAATTTACTAGGTTTCTAAGTTAACCATGAGCACTGTATAGAAGTATTTGAAGACACTGGGCAATTAGAATTAAATAGATTCATTATAAAGAATAAATTTACAGGTCCAAGGTCATCCACCCGTAGCTCAGTGGTTTAAGGCCCTGGACTGACACCAGATAGGGCGTGGGTTCGAGTTCATGTGTGTGTGTGTGTCAAGCTTGAAAGGTATGCGCTGCTGATGATTCCAAATGTGAGGATAAAACAGCTGAAAACGTTATTATTCTTCTACCTTTGTTAAGCTTATTAAGCCATCAAAGTCAACCGTTTTATGGAAAATGATGAAGAGGTAACTATGTCAATATTTAATATATCGTACAAATGCCACAATAAATAAAATGAAAACAAACTATTCCTACAATTTTATCAAATAGTTTCAATTTTATTAATGGGTTTACAAGAGTGAACTATTAGAATTGTCAGATTCTCCTGAATCATAAATCTACTTGGTTTTAAGACAATTTTAAATAACATAAAATCCCTTGAAAACCCATCAATAAATATTTATTTATCAATGGGGTTTTTAAGGATTTGGTTATTTTAGAATTGTTATATTAGAATTGTCAAATTCATTTGAATAATAGATTCACTAGGTTTTTAAGTCAACTAGGAGCACTGTACAGCTGTTTCACATCCTTATTTGGAATTGACAAGTTTTAGTGAAAGGGTTCTCTCACTTAATAAACCGGTAGTAACGTAGCTGCATTTGAGAACATCCGTAGCTCAGTGGTTTAAGGCGCGGTGGCCTGACACCAGATAGGGCGTGAGTTCAATTTCATGTATGTTTAGTAAATTGACTCCAGTTTGCAGGCTGCGTAGCCTCGTTTCACTAAATGCGAGATGGGGGCGGTTTGGATGTGACAAGCGGCGTTGCTTGTTTTCGAAGGTTGCGTTAGTTGTGGACCTAGTCGTAGTCTTTTTCCAATACCCTATGTTTGTACTGATTACTTGTAGTAATGAATAAGAACGTAAAGACGGGACCGGGAAACGTTTATTGCCAAATTACAAGATCGGATCGTGGGAAGGACCAAGATGGAAACCAAAGTGGAACGGAATAACAAGAGAAAACGGAAGTTGTCAATGGCGTGGTAACGGTTGTTTTTATAGCCGTTTCCACTGGTATGTACCATTGATACATTCAAACAAAATTGTCCAATATTCGAAGAATATTAATTGCCAAAAATTAAATGTTAATTCTTGATGAAATAAAATAATATTGTTTATTGTTTGGGACTTCGAATTATCTTCGTCGATTTTCACCGCTACAAATGTTTTGAAACTTGAAAGATGTGCGCTACTGATGATTCCAAGTATTTATTTGTTCACGCAATTTGTATAACTTGAGTGTTTTATGAGAAGCACTTATTGGCAAATTGGCGCGGGAGCTCGCATTTAGGGTTCAAACTTATGACTTATAAACATTTTTATTTGGCTACATGCCAACTCAATCAAATAAATCAATCCTTGTTCAAGTTCGGATAAAGGACGCGGTTTTGAGCATAAGGTTAGCAGCCTGCATTTTGTAAACATTCGACATAGCTACAGAAACATATAAGAGTAGGCCATTCTGGCAAATAACGGCGAAGATGTGGAATATCATTGGCAGTCTATTGTAGACTCGAATCCGGGCTGGTCTAGCGGTATAGCGCTTGAATTTGGACCTCGGTGGGCATCGGGGTTCGAATCCCATCACCGGCACTAAAATGCGGGCCCATGTTCGGTTTCGCTAAAATGTACACTGCTGAAAGATGTTTCTAGTAAAACATTCGAAGTAGCAAACATTAATAATAATA
>JAKXYG010001303.1:30000-65000 GCA_025895645.1 Cardicola forsteri
ATGACACGGTTGAGTGAAAGCCGAAAGGAAGCTCAATCTTCGAGTAAGCAGAATCTTCAATGCTTCTATGTTGAACCAATTGGAATAGTTTTGGCGTATATTTTTTCACTATCCATTACCGTGTCAGCTGCATACTCTCCTCTTTAGTTCAGGCTTACCACTTGCCAAATCAGCTCATTTTTGATCCTCACTAAGCGGAGTTACAATCATTTTGACCTGCAGAAACATTTACATATTTGTTACGTAATTCAATAAATTTACTTTTGACAGGGCAAAAATAACAACTGCCTCATAGGTCAAACTTTAATTACAATTTGTCATATGTTTTACTCTACACTAATAAGTGCTTCCCAAGTCAAATTACATGACATAATTGTTAGTCCTTGTTCAGACACACACACACAAACAGCTGTTAAATTATTCTAAAGGATGTGTTATAAGCACTTGAATTTAGTAAATAAATAAATAAATAAATAAATAATAAGCTGTTAAGATTAAATTATAATATATAATTTAAAAGTTTTATTTTACTAAACATAGTTCAAACTTTAATTAAATGATTACAACTCAGCATTCGACATTTATTACTTATAATATATAGGAAAATAATTTTTTACAAAGTCTCTTTCAACCATCCGTAATTCAGTGGCTAAGATTTCGGCCCGATACCCAATGGACAGTAGGTGTGTGAAATTTGAAAGGTGTACACTGTTGATAATTCCAAATAAGGATGAAACAGCTGTACAGTGCTCCTGGTTGACTCAAACCAAGTGGATTTATTATTGAGCAAATGTGACAATGTTAATGTTTCACCCTTGTAAACATGTTTTTTTTCCAACAATAAGGCACGTTTATCGGGATTGAAAACAAACAATGTAAGCACATTTTTTCTTGGGATCTTCAAATCACATTGGATTGTGCGCTTGTATATATATACATGTGTGTGTGTGTGGTATAATTGTAACATGTTACACTTCAAGTGTGCAATTATGATCTACTTCCAATTAAGACACTTTATCAATTGGAAAAATGATTGAATTTGTGATTTGAATTGTAAAGAATAATGACAATTTTTTAAAGATTGACACTTTACTTTTCCTTATCGAAAACAAAGATGAAGTTATTTGGTTATGAATGATTGTGCAATAAGCATCTGTCATATGCAAATTAATTTTTCCCTTTTAATGACCAAGCCCCCCCATTTTGTGGCATTTGAATTGAATCAAGGTCACCAGTGTGTCAAGATTTGACGATTGTTATAATTCAAAAAATTACCGATAAAAGTTTCATCTGGTGCATTTTGATTGTGAGATTTGTTGATGGTTTAATGACACTTTTAAAATTCGATTTATAGATTAGAATGTAGACTTGAAAGTGGATGAATTTGACTTTTAACGATACGCTGAAGTTGTACAACGGTTGAATCCAATTGGAAACACTTAGTCATTCATTGTTTGGCCACATGAATTGTAAAAACTTACCTGCCGCTGACTTTAGAGTGATCACGAACACTCTGACTCCGGATGAAGGTTCGCCATTGTACTTCAACGGGTTGAAGCTCGCGACAATCCCTAATCGGGTTCGCGCGGACGCTTATTTTGCGCCGGGGTGATCTAACAATACAGCGCTCGGTTTGGACATGGGTGGGTATGGGCTTGAATCCCACTACCGGCACTAAATGTGGGCCCACGTTCAGCTTCACTAAAATGTCTACTGCTGAAAGGTGCGTTTCGCGTAAAACATTTAAAATAGTAAAAATAAATATAATTAAACAATTCAAATTACAATATTTAAATAAACAAGTGAAAACAACTCACGAATCGCAAAAATTTGATGTTTGTTTATTCAAAGGAAAAATCAATAATTTCTAATTAAATGGTCATAACTAGAAAATGCTAAAACCGAAATAGTTAAGCTGTTTTTAATTAATTTCCATACATCGAACTTGTTACAAGGACAAATAAATGCGGATCCTCGTATCTAGAACCGCGCTCAATGTCTGCTTGGTTAAGACGTATAATAAAAACAAGTAGTTGGAAGAAAATAAGAAGTGTTTGATGAATATAGCGAACAATTTTCAATAGATTTAGCAAAAGTTAAACTGAATTATTGGTAAAAAAACAGGAACCAGTTGAACATGAAATATTTACAGTTAATCGATTGGATCAGAAATGACTAAATCTAGCCAGTCCCAAGTCTGGATAAAGGAGGAGGGTTTGAGCGCAAGGTTAGCAACCTGGCCTCTGTAAAAAATGTATACTGCTACGGAAACAATACATGAGGATGCCATTCCGGCAAACAACGGCGAAGAAGTGATCGCATGTATCTGAATAAGAGAATTATACAGATGATAGGATTGAGTGAAAGCCAAAACGAAGCTCAATCTTCGATTTACAGAATTTTTAATGTCAACGAGACTCCGTTGTTGTTGTTGCTGTTGATTTGCTGTAATTGTTGTCTTATTACCCCATGCTTATTTTTAAACCAAAAGGGTATTGTATAATAATAATAATAATAATAATAATAATAATAATAATAATAATAATAATAATAATAATAATAATAATAATAATAATAATAATAATAATAGTAATAATAATAATAATAATAATAGTAATAATAATAATGGTAACAATAATAATAATAGTAATAGTAATAATAATAATAATAATACTACTACTAATAATAATAATAATAATAATAATAATAGTAGTACTATAATAATAATAACAATAAAAATAATAGTAATAATAATAATAATAATAATAATAATAATAATAATAATAATAATAATAATAATAATAATAATAATAATAATAATAATAATAATAATAATAATAATAATAATAATAATAATAGTCATAATAATAATAATAATTATTATTATAATAAATTGTTTGTTGTTGTTTTCAGTTGCCTGGTTTTGTTATTATAAATTTAAATTCTTTCGCTCTAAAGAGCATGGGACAACGCAAAATCGTTCTATTAAATTTTCGGCCTTAAATATTGTGCATCTCGATTATTGAAGGCGTATTCAGATTTTGTCAAATTCCGTTATGGGTATCATACTGCTTGCACATGTTCACCGTAGTTTAATGAAGTCGTTTCTTCTTGTCGTTTCTGTAGCGATATTTTTTACACATGTCAGTTTGATAATCTTGCATTCCAATTCCTACTTGAAACCGTTCTAAAATAATTAGCTAATGTTGAATTCATTTCAAATCCCTAAGAAGAAAAACGAAAATGCATTTTTATTTTATGATTGGACTGGCCTGACCTGGGCGATACAGCGCTCGACTTGGACCAGGGTGGGCATGGGTTTGATCTCCAAATGAGGGCCTACGTTTGGCTTCGCTAAAATGTCCACTGTGATAAAAAAAGCGCGTTTTCCGTCTCGAAACATTCGAACAAATCGTAGAATAAATGACTAGATTTTGGGCGAAAATAGGGATCAAGTGTTACCTCTAGAATGCGGCTCCTCGTCTACCGTTTCGCCCAACGTCCATTTACAAAACATTCAAAAAGTACCAACCAATACAATAACAAAAGCAATATACTTAATATTGTCAGCTTAGATACATCAAATCAATTGCTACTTCTAGCGATTGTAGGTAGACATTTGGCTATATTTCGTTTGTTTACGCTCAGGGTGTAAACAGAAGACACCTATTCAAAACTGTGCAAATTGCAAACGTTTGTGTCATTCTTATAGACAAACACCTTGATGTAAATCATTTTAACAAAACAAAACTTGATGCAAAAAGCGCCAAAATTATTGTTAAAAACCATCATATTTTGAAATGTTGTTCAAACGTGCGCACACGCGCACGCGCGCACATCTTCCTTCTTTTTCAAATAAATCGATTTTTTGACAAAACCGGTTTGGGCAGTGTTCATCATGAGTCGATTATTATGGAACAATACACTGATGATGATGATGATGAGAAAAGGTTACTTCTTTATAGAAACACAAATTGTCTAAAAAAACGATGAGCGTACATGCGTGTATGTGTGTGTGTTCAAAGTCTGAAAAAACAGAAACACTCGAAATGTATTTACTGCCTGGTTGATTGATATATGTCAACAAAAACAATAACAACAATTACAACTACAACTACTACTGCTACTGCTACTCTTGAAACATGCCAGTTAACGTGAAAATGCAATTTGCAAACTAAAATAAACACGATGTCAGCTAACGTTGATGATTGAAGAAACAATGGAAACATTGAATCGATATATTTTTGTATTATTTCGTGTTTTGTTTATAACATGTTTTTTGAACAGGTATATTGGCCTTTGTAGAAATAACTTTTACCAAGGTTTGTACAAGAAATAGACAAGGGGTCGTATATTTGGGGGAGGGGACCTTTTGTAAATATTCCTTTATTTAAACAACTGAATGAAAGGCTTGGTGTAATACAGTTGCTTATTCATTATTGCCGTTGATGTCGGACAGATGTATTCCACGTAAAAAAGACGTGCTTTTGACGGCATCCTTGTGATAGTGCCTCTGTTTGTAAAGATTGACGAGGCCGCCTGATTTTGTTAAAAGGCTACATATACCTTAAGTACCCTGGACGTATGCCTGCATCAGATCTGTTATAAAATAAGGCCAGTTATAGTGGTGTGTATTCCATTTCCAATTAGTGCTAATCCAAATTTAGAATACACGACATGGAAATACAAAAACAAGCATATTAGCATTGTGACGAAAGATGATAATTTACAATCATTATTTAGATTTTCCCGATTACCAGTACGTCGTTTGAGTAACACTACTGGCATTAAATGCGGGCTTTCATTTGTCTTTCTAAAATGTCCGCTTGTTGACATTGCCTATCGCAAAGTATTCGAGCAATATTACTACTACTACTACTACTACTACTACTACTACTACTACTACTACTACTACTACTACTACTACTACTACTACTACTACTACTACTACTACTACTACTACTACCACTACTACTACTACTACTACTACTACTACTACTACTACTACTACTACTACTACTACTACTACTACTACTACTACTACTACTACTACTACTACTAATAATAATAATAATAATAATAATAATAATAATAATGATAATAATAATAACAATAATAGTAATAGAAATATTAATGATAATAATAATAATAGTAGTATATATTATATATTATACAAAACCCTTTTGCTTTAAAAATAAGCATAGAGCAACAAGACAAGAATTACAGCAAAAAAACAACAACAAAGTCTCGTTGGCATTAAAGATTCTGCAAGTCGAAGATTGAGCTTCCTTTCGGCCTTCAGTCAACTCTGTCATCCAGATACGTGCGATCACTTCTTTGCAGTTGTTTGCCGGAATGGCGTTCTCTTGATTGTTTCGGTAGCAGTATAAATTTTTTACAGAGACCAAATTGCTAACTTTGAGCGCAAGGTTTAAATATTTACCTACTGAAAAATGTTTATTGTGCGGTTTCCAAGCAGTAATAATATTGATAAATACTATTATTACTACTACTACTATTACTTATTGCTAAAATAATAATAATAATAATAATTATTATTGCTGTTATTATTATTATCATCATTATCATTACCATTATTATTGTAAATACTATTTATGATTTATTTTTAGCATCATTATTGAAACCTATCAAATACTTTATTATATAATTTTAGTATTTGTACAAATAGATAAAAGCAACTGATTAATTTGGATTTTTAGTGAAATTCGGAGAGAATATGAGTTTTTGTTGCTTTTAAGAGTTATGCTGACCACTGATAGAATCACGAGTGTCAAAAATGTCGTATTATATAGAAACTGGACTACCAGTAATCCTAAACATAGTAGTCAAGTGTACATTGAAAATGGTTTAATCAAAAACCGGAAAGTGATTTTTAACAATGATTGAAAGACACGTTTTGAAGGTTTACTCACAAAAAAACCACAAATCTGCTAAACCAATTTTATTTATTAAAATTTCTAAATATTTTATTAATTAAAAAGCAACATAATTATTAAAGATGTATGTCTGTAAAAACGTAATTAAAAATGATTGATAGATTTGAATATTTAGCACAATTTAAACAGACTACTCAAATTATATTCAGTAGTAAATTAAACAAAAATACATTTACATATCTAAAAAATATTAGTAGACAGAAAAACCCGAAACTGATGTTCAAGGCCAACTTGGAAAGTTAGTGTCAGTTTTTCGTAGACCTAAATTAATTTGGTCATGTTCTTCCTTCCGTCCGTTTATAATCACTTCGAAGGAAACAAACAGATTTTATCAATTAGTAAATTTTTTTAATCGCCGGTGTTTCAAAAGTATTTTAAAGATTACCTACCCGCAATAACATTTCAAACCAACATCTTTACAGTTAAACGGAAAAACATTATTTGATCAAATTCTACGTTTACTGCCCGAAAAAAAACGCAGCAAGAACAGTTTTTAGAACAGACAATTGAAGATGGCAAAATAAAGGTTGGGGGGTAGATTACACTAAATTTGGGTAGATCTAATTGAAATGAATATCACATGGGATGGGGTTTTGTTGTTAATTAGAACAAAAACGTTTTTGCAATTTAAACGAAAAATGTGTCAGTTTGGACACTGCACAACTGAAATTGTACAATAATTTTCGAGTAATTTTCAAAATTAAGCCATTTTTAAGTTTACAATTATTGCAATATGTCATTTAACAGGGATATTATTTATTCTAGATAGATGGGACTGGTTACAAATGATGAATTATAACCTACAAAAATGACAACCACAATATTTATGGCATATTGGTAAAATTATAATTGTATTTTGTTTATATTGTACAATAAAACCAGTTCCAATTTACAATTATGTTGTTATTCAATAAGTTTAACTGTACTAAATACAGGAATTGCTATGGAGGTTGTACGTGCATACATTTTGTTGCACGATAAAAATGAAGACCATTTTTAGTCAAATTCGATTGCTACTCAGTGAGGATTCAGATGCCTTTATCGCCTCTGTCACTACAGCACAAATAAAGACAACAGTACAGATTACAATTTATATTCGGTATTAAAATAATTCGGCTTTCAATATATATCCTAGTGTAGTATCATGCGTTTGATGGTTTAGAAATGTCCCAATGTCCAATAATGGTATATTTGTGACTGTTCCTCATCCATCTGGTGCATTCTGGGCTAGGTGCCCACAGGCATCTAGGCTAATAACAGCAGAGACCGAATGCACACTGGCATAACTCTTAATCCGTTTCGGCCGATAGGTGCAGCTATTCACCTGAGGTACTTAACAACAACAACAACAACAACAAAAGTTGGTGGCAAAGCCACCTCTTTATTAGTTCCAAGTTTTTAAAGCATCACGAATAATTCCCCTCCATTGTTCACGATTTTCGGAGGCGAGCACGGATATGTCAGTCCAGCGACTTTGCCATTGTTTCCAAGAAATAGCCCCGGCCAAAATAAGGTGAAGATCGTCCCGAACAGCGTCCATCCAAGTACGTTTCTGACCACCTTTCCTTTCTTCCAATCGGTGTTTGGACAAGCCAAAGTTACTGAACGTGAGATTGCATCAGGATTTTTACGAAGAACGTGACCAAACCAGCGCAATCTACGTTGTCGCGACACCAAGGAAGGAAGATCATGGAATTGGAGATCATCTGAATTTGATGGATACTGATCTTTTTGTCCAGTCTCCTGGATATGGATGATGCGAAATGAGTATTGTGCCAAATATATCTGAGACATCTTGCCTCAAATTTGTTAAGCTTTGAGATCTCAGACCCTGTAAGAGTCCAGGTTTCAGCTGCGTATAGAAGCACTGTGCGAACCAGTGAAGAGAAGATATTCATCTTTGTCTTTGGATTGATGTTTTTTCGTCTCCATAATGGATTAGCAAGTTTTCCAAACGCAGCAGCAGCCAAACAAATTCGACGATTTACTTCGAGAGATGAACCTCCGTCAGAAGTAATCGAAGAGCCCAGATACGTAAATTGCTTTACATTGGGAAGCACAACATCATTCAGTATGATCCTCGCATCAGGAGCCTGTGACGTCATGATGACTGATTTTTGGGATTGATCTTCAGGCCAAATTCACCAGAAACGATCACAAGGAAATCCAATGCTCTCTGTAGTTGATCTTCATTTTCAGCTAGCAGAATAGCATCGTCGGCGTATTCTAAGTCGGTGATGGGCTTTGTACCAACATACACGCCTTCCATTAGTCCAGAGACTCTTGGCAAATATAGCATCAATTGCATAGTTGAACAAAAGTGGAGCAGCCACACAGCCTTGACGGACACCACTGCAAATTTCAAATGGCTTTGTAGTAGACCTGTTGCAATTACGGATTACAGCAGTTGAGTTCTTGTACAAAGCACGTAGGAGATTTACAAGTTTCAGCGGAGTTCCATCACGTAACATAGCTATCCAGAGTCGTTTTCTGTTCAGCGAGTCAAAAGCTGAAGAGTAGTCAATGAACGCTATATACGTAGGACGCTGGAACTTTGCCCGAAATTCAAGAATGCGTCGAAGCGTATGAATTTGATCGATGCATCCCATACCTGGGCGAAAACCCGTTTGATTAAGACGAGTGGTTTTCCCTCTCCGGGCGAATCCGTTCAACTATTGCTGAGGTGGCAATTTTGGCAGCTATGCAAAGTAAGCTGATGCCTCTGTAGTTAGCAGGTATTTGCCGATCTCCTTTCTTGTGAACAGGAACAATAGTAGCACGGTGCCAGTCTTCAGGGCACTGCTCAGTTGTCCAGAAATCCGATATAATGCCATGTAAATCTTCAACAAGTCTGGAGGGACCAAATTTGAAGACATATGGAGGAATTCCGTCGAATCCGGCGGCTTTCCTAGCTTTGAGTTTACTGCATATGCGCATAATATCATCGACAGTTGGGGGATCTACGGAGATTGGATAAGTTGCCGGAGGAACTGTGTCAAGATTGGATTCATCTTGCAGCCAGCCTGTTGTGGTTTCAGGATGGTTTAGAATCTGGTTAAAGTGGAGTAACCAGTCTTCGTTTGAGATGCCAGACGATCCAACTTTTTACTTTGTTACCACGGCAGAGTTGTTCCAATTTCTTGTATATTTTCCCGCTGTCATTATGGCGAGCAGAAACCTCTAGCTCATCTGCTACAGAATCCCAGTGTCTTTGTTCATCCTCCTCATAACTTTTTTCGAAATTCCGCACGTAATGATCTCGCTTCGCTTTTTCTCGTAGATATCTTTGCTTGTGTATAGAGATATCGAGAATTGGCGGACATCCAGTTTGGTCTTTTAAAGTTGGTTAAACGGGAAGCTCCAAACTAGCTAGCTCGATCTTTCGTTTCAAAGAGTTCCATGGTCGATTTATTCCTATACTGCAACTTGGAACAGCTGGAGCTGATAAGTAGGCTTTGGAGAACTTGTCAGCATAGTCACTGTGAGTTAGTATGAAATAATCCGGAGCATGAATTACAGGGCTAGCCTTTGTCACTCTGAGACGTAGACGAAGTGAACATGAAACAAGCGAATGATCGGTGTCATTCTCGCTTCCTGTTCGGCAACCTCTATATGCGCGGGAATTCTTTATTGCACTGAACCAGCGTTTGTTAACCAGAACGTAATCAATTTGGGAAGAGTATCTACCACAGCTTGAACGAAATGTTGTTAAATGTTTCGCGGGGTGTTGGAAGAATGTATTCGTAAGAACCATGTTGCACCTAGCAGCAAAATTCACTTAATCTTCTCCCGTTCTCGCATTGATCGCGCGCTTTTGTCCAAGGGCCAATCCAGGAACGGTTGACATCGTCCCTGCAAACTCTGCCATTAAAATCTCCTCCAATAACGATAATTTGGGATGAGATTTTGAGCCGGGAGTATAAATCTTCTAGTTGCTCGTAAAACTCATCTATTTCTTTTTCACTATAATTATTGGTTGGAGCATAAGCATTGATAACGGCCATTGAGTAATTGGATACTTTAAAGCGCGCGAACGCTAATCGTGTAGATATGCCCTTCCAGTCAATTAACGCACCGGAAGCATTTGGGGATAGACAAAAAGCAACCCCGTGGTGAGCTGGATTTGATGCACAAGGTGATGGGAGAAATAATGCAACAGACTGGGAAGCTGTAGGAAGACGAAACGGATCCGAACAATTTAGTCTTGTTTCCTGAAGACAAGCAATGTCAATCTTATAACGACTTAGCTCTGCAGCAGTAAATGCTTGAGTCGAGACAGATGACAGTGATCGTACGTTCCATGTTCCTATGCGGAGAGTATTTCGGATGCTAATTAAACTTGGGGGGGTAAATAAAGCTTCTCGGCTAGAAGATTGCTTCCTTGTGACGACGCCAGTGTTCACAGGAGTTGACAAGGCAATCTTCTTCGGGGGACTGAGAGGGATGACGCCGGTTGATAGATCCATGGGGGCCATCAGAGGCTGACCGTTCACACCTTGGTGACTTTAAGTCAGGCTCGTCATTTTTAGTTAACAAGGGTGAAATTTTGTTAACTCTCCCATGCAAACACGTCAACTTCGGTCCTTCCCCAGATGCGTTTAGGAGATCAGAAGCCCTGGGGGTCTCGGCTGCTGATTCCATCACGTATTTTCTAGTAGATCGAAGTTTCATCATAGGTTGCACAGGATAAGGACCTGAAGCCTGATTTTTTGTCAGGGTGAACTCCCTTAGCCTTGCCGGCTACATATGGTAAACGATTACCTTAAGATACTTTTTTTGTATCTAGGATGTATGCTAACACCCCTTCACTGAGCAGGAGTCCAGTGAGAACAGATATACCGCTGTGGACTCGGTCCCTGCTGTTATTGGTCTAGAATGCCTACACGCCTATAGGCACCTAGTCCAGGATGCACCACGTGGAGGAATAACAGTCAGGAGTATTACCATCATTGGAGTTTGAGGACTTTATAAGCATTACTCAAATCCTCAGGATCATTAGCACCCCCCTACTCAAATCCTCAGGATCATTAGCACCCCAACTCAAATCCTCAGGATCATTTAGCACCCCTACTCAAATCCTCAGGGGATCATTAGCACCCCTACTCAAATCCTCAGGATCATTAGCACCCCTACTCAAATCCTCAGGATCATTAGCACCCCTCAAATCCTCAGGATCATTAGCACCCCATCCTCAGGATCATTAGCACCCCTTTCCTCAGGATCATTAGCACCCCAGATCCTCAGGATCATTAGCACCCCTTACTTAAAAGGTACTTAAAAGGTATCTTAAACCATGTGTAGCTATTGGGCTAAGGGAGATAAAAAATCAGACTGCCACGTCAATCTTTGCGAACAGTGGCGACGTTACAAGAATGCCGTCTACCAGCCAAGAAACTTCGTTATTCTTCTACCTTTGTTATGCTTATCAAGTCATTGAAATTGATTGTTTAATATACTGTACAAATATAGAAATGAGTTATTATTGTTGCTTAAATGCTCTAAAAGTGGAAATTTTGGTAGAGCCAATCAAGAGGCTGCATTTTGGTGACAGTAGTGGCACCCATGCCTATCCAAGTTCGAGTCCAATGCTGTAGCACTAGACCACTACGGATAGTAGTTCTAGTAGCTAAAACAGACTTGGCCCTATAAAAGAATCTGTTAAAAGGGGTCATTATCATTCCAAAAAAGAATTATTTATTTTATTTCACTTGAGAACCGATTACATACGCTTAATCGAATACTACAACTCAATTCATTGTAGTTGGTAAAACATGTTAAACAATCGACTTCGATGACTTGATAAGCGTAACAAACGTAGATAAATAAGGTTTCTTAGCATCCTCGTGACATCGTCACTGTTCGCAAAGATCGACGAGATAGCCTAATTTTTTATCAGTGTTTTCTTCCTTAGCCTAAGGGCTACACATGGTATACATAAACCTTAAGATACATTTTAAATGTCCTGAGTGTATGCGTGCATCCACCCACAAAAACAGAAGCCCAGTTATACCGCTATACACTCGGTCTCTGCTGTTATTAGTCTAAATACCTATAGGTACCTAGTCCAAGATGCACCACGTAGAGGTAACAGCCAGGAATATTACCATAATTGGAAATTGAGACTTTATAAGCATTACTCAAAACCTAGGATCATTAGCATCCTCAGTGATGTAATAAAGACTGATCAAGAATGAGTAAGGTTTGTTCTACTGTCTACTATGTCAGAAATATCACCATAATTGGAAATTGAGACTTTATAAGCATTACTCAAATCCTCAGGATCATTAGCATCCATCAACTGTGGAACGCTTCAATCTACAGCAGTGTATAAATATATTTCCTGAAATTTCATTAGAACCAAAACAAAGTAATAACGTATTCAATTCTATCCAACTTCAGTCTCGACAAGTTATCGCATTGATGACATAAATAGCTATACAACTCATCCAACTCTTGTCCAAGAAAAATGTATTTCCACTGCTCCCACAGTAAAACGCTTATCGAAACAAGAAAGCCGCCAGTGTAAGTTTACAACTTATACAAAAAATAAAGGACTTAGGTATAGTGTTTATTAGTTGGTAAAAACTAAGACAATTACGTTAACACACAAAATGCACACAAAACAACTGTAAATAATTATTGATCGGTTTAAAAACTCATGATAACGAATATTTTGTTCAGCTACAACGAATTAAAACAGGAAAACATAAAAATAATTTTGGTATACAACTTCATAAACCATTGTGAAAAGTACAAGTAAATGAAATGAACAAGCATGTCTAAGTCATGTGTTCTTGTTTCCACGACGCAATAGGCAGTCGTTGCGTTTTAATTGAAAGTGGCGATGTAAAGCGCAAAGCATACTGAGGACCTCCGGCTTTATCGTTTGTACCTGTAAATTAAAATAAATATACATACTACTTAAACGCATTTAAGTAACATGTGGAATAAAATTATTTTTAAAACGAAAAAGCCATAAACCAAATACGAAATTAATCAACAATTATTGTTACTGTCGTATTCTTACCCGACAATCTGGCTCCACCAAAAGGCTGTTGACCAACAACAGATCCAGTTGATTGAACATTTACATAAAAGTTGCCTGTAGTATCGATTAGTCGTTTTGTGGCTTTTTCGACAAATTTCGAATCTTTGGCAAAAATGGCACCTGTACGTGAAAACGCCCAATAAACGTACATGTTATTTTTTTTATCATAATAGCATTTGCAATATAAAATGTAAACAGGAAGTGGTATAAAAAATTATACAACTCCGTCACAAAATACTGTAAAAAAATTGTATTTTTATTTTAATTTCTGGTTGGTTTTATTTTTCTTTTTTTAAAGAAATATTGAAAAATAAAAATATTATGCCAAAATAATATAAAATATTCCACATTCTGTTGTGCATCGAATAAAAAGTAATTATTTAAAAATTTTAGAAATTACGGGGAACGCATAATTTAATAACAATAATTTTGTTCCCATTATTTGTACTACTACGTTTTTTGTAATTTTATGTTATTTATTTATTGATGGTAAAAAATGTATTTTTATGTTGAATGGATCCCTAGTGAGGTATTAAAGCTCAATGTAATAATAATAATAATTATTATTATTTTATTATGCGGAATTATTAAATATAATCTATAATAAATAAATTAATTCATGTTTAAAATCATTTTTAAAATACATTTAAATACTCCAAATTTATATTTTTAAATTCAAAATTTAATGTTGTAAATACCTTATAATAAAAAAACCATTTAATCTAAAACAATTAATTGATTATATTTTAAAACTTATTTTAAAATTAAAAATATGTCAAAATTAAATAAAACATTAATATTATCATAAAAAATTTGAATATAAATTAAGTACATTTTGTTAAAACACTACCAAAATATTATTGCTTATTTTACAAAGTATTCAAGTTATTTATAATAAATACAACAATTTCCATTTTTTCGTTGGTGTAAAGAAATTATTGCGTAACTTAACAGAAACCTTGGCAAAATATCAAACGGTTCCATAAACCTATTTAAACAGAGGAACAATTACAAGATTACCGCGGTTGCCTAGCAGTGTAGCGCTCGACACCACCGGCATCGCAACACTTGTTGCGTAACTGAAAATTCATTTTCATTTTGGGTCGGTGACAACATATAGACGAGGCTTGATAAACGAGTAACAAACGTGGAAAAATAACAAAGTTTCTTGGCTGGTAGACGGCATCCTTGTGACGTCGTCACTGTTCGCAAAGTTTGACGAGGCCGCCTAATTTTTTATCAGTTTTTTCTCCCTTAGCCCAAGGGATACATATGATATACATAAACCTAAAGATAATTTTTAAGTGCCCTGAGTGTATGTTTGCACCCACCCACCAAAGCGGAAGCCCAGTTGTACCGCTGTGCAGTCGGTCTCTACTGTTATCAGTCTATATGCCTGTTAAAACGTAGTCCAGGATGCACTACATGGAAGATAAACAGTTAGGAATATCACCATCTGTGAAAATTGAGACTTTATAAGCATTACCCGAATCCTCGTGAATCATTAGCATCCCTGTAACTTAAAACACTCAAATACACTAGTTTTTTGTAGTTATAAAATATAATTAACAAGAATTCAGTTATTTCCTAGTAGGAAGCATAAATAACCCGAATTAATATTTTAACTTTTAAATCACAGGAAGATTAATTAATTTTTTATTGCAAAATAAAAACTCCAAAAGTACATTTTACAATAGTAAATAAAATTAAACAATTTTTTAACACTAATCAATTACAATTGTGGTATAAAACCCCAACTTGAAAGGATTAACATTTTGTATTACCAAAATAGGGTATTGTGTATAAAACCGTTTGTGTTCACTTATATTTCTACGGTTGATCAAAAATGTATGCGACAAATATATTATATTGATTTTATAAAAGCTATTGAATAACTATTATATAGAAAATTATATTAAATAATTTAAGCAGTAATATTTTTATAGTAAAATATAACAATATATTTTCAACTAAAATGAAATTTACTTATACCAGGAACACGATTGTTTAGAAAAACAATAATCCATATTAAGATATTACAAATTACATTTAAATTTAAATACAATTAAAATTGTTTTGTTAACATAAAAAACTTAATTTAAACATAACATTAAGATAGGATGCTAATGATCCTGAGGATTTGAGTAATGCGCTTATAAAGTCTCAATGTCCAATGACGATGATATTCCTTACTGTTCCTCCTCCATATGGCGCATCCTGGACTAGGTACCCACAGGCATCTAGACTAATAACAGCAGAGACCATTTCGACGGATAAATGCAAGCATACATCTAAGGTACTTAAAAGGTACATGTATGCCGTTTGTAGGCCTTGGACTAGGAGAGACAACCCTGACAAAAATCAGGCGGCCACGTCAATTTTTGCCGTCAGTGACGTCACAAGAATGTCGTCTACCAACCAAGAAACTTCATTATTCCTCTACGTTTGATCCGTTTATCAAGCCATTACAGTTGACCGTTTTATATGCCGTAAAAATATGAAAAACAATTTAGTAACCCTAAAAATATTTGACTCTACATTTTACGGCGATACATTTATGCGATATTAGATTGATAGAGCCAGCTGATATTTTATGTAAATTTTTTTGATTAATAATTCTATTTATTATTTAATATTATATATAGTATAATGAAACCAAGTTTATTAAAAGTTATATTGGTACTAGAAATGCTTTAGTTAATTGGTCACATTTTGAAAGTCTATTTTGATGGGGTTGTATCGAGAACTTTCTATGACCTATAGCAAATAAGCAAACTAAGTTGTGTGAAAAAAATCAATTTGATTCAGACAACCTTCAAGGCAAAACAAATAATTCTTTTATATACATTAGTTCAAGGTCGCATGCATTTGATTGGTTAATTGTTGAAAAAAGCATAGACGAACCTCACACATGCGAAAAATGGCAACTATAATGTTAAAATCAATTGAAATAGGATTGAACATCATATGGGCAATTGTTTGTCGATTATTATTTGTCCCAAGTTAATAATATCTTACTGATTGAATAATGTATTACGAGAAATATTTATCGGCATCGATTGTCAGTGATTGAATGTTTTGACGAAGTTACAGATAAAAATCTGCATTCAGTAGCTATCCAGTAATGCCAATGGAGTTTCAATTTCCTAGAATGGCAATAGATTTGTTGCCCACATCTTCATGTCATGCATTGTGCAATCGGAGTACGGTGTAACTAGATTTTGAGCTTTGACGGATAAGTGCAAACATACACCCAGAGTACTGAAAAGATGTCTCAAGGTATATGTATACCATATGTAACTATTATATAACATTATATGTAGTATGCGATGTAAACAATCCTGAAGATTTAAGTAATGCTTATAAAATCTCAATTTCCAATGATGGTGATATTCTTAACTGTTCATCCTCCACATGGGGCATCCTGGACTAGAAGCCCATAGGCATCTAGACTAATAACAGCAGAGACCGCGTGGACGGCGGTATAACTGAGCATTCACTAGACTCCCTAGCATACACCCAAGATGCTTAAAAGGTATCTCAAGCTAACTATTTAACATATGTAGCCGGTTAGGCTTGTGAATCCATTAAACCCTAAAAAGATCACCTCGTTAATTCCTGTCAACATTGGCGTCGTTGCAAACAAGTGGTCTTCTAGCCAACCTTTTCCTACAGGAATTCGAGATGCCATGCAAAGTTGGTGTTGTTTATTCTCCGTCACCAACCGCCACATCATCATCATTTCATTGACTCACCTGTCAGTGCATAGTCGGTTGTTGTATCGATCAGATCCAAAGTTTCGTCAATTTGATTTTCATCGTACAAATAAGTACAAACAATTGGACCAAATATATCATCCTGTAAAATTGATTTAAATAAATTTAAATGTCAAAAATTGTCATCAGCATTATCTGTTGCAGTTTTTACGTCACTTTGTATTAAAGCAATTTGAAACCGACGTGGTACAACGCTTGACGGGGACCTGGGGTTCGAATCCCACCACCGACCCATTCAATGCGGGCCCACATTTGGTTTGGCTAAAATGTCCACGGCGTTTCCCGTCTCAAAACATTCAAAGCAGTAAAAATAAACAAATAGTGGCCATTAGTTAACTATTTTATAAAGATTATTTAAAGAAGTGTTGACTCTAAAATATGATTGTTTCAATGTTTGTATATATTGAAATAAATATATAATAAAATATAAAATTGCTAATAATCCTGAGGATTTGAGTAATGCTTATAAAGTCTCAACTTCCAATGATGGTAATATTAGTGACTGTTCCTCCTCCATCTGGTGTATCCTGGCCTAAGTACACTCAGGATACTTAAAAGGTATCTAAAAGTATACGTATACCAAGCGTAGCCGTTCGGCCAAGGGAGATAACCCTGACAAGAAACTTCGCTATTCTTCTACGTTGTTACTCGTTTATCAAGCCATCGAAATTGATCGTTTAATATACCGTATGAGTACAAATATAAAAAAATTAATTCACCATTGAATATTGATTTAGTTATAATACTGCTTTCATCATAATGCAAGAATGTCTTAAAAGAATGAATACTATATATATTTCGTGCATCCTATAATCATTAAGGTCGTAGAAAAAAACGATTCACCTTTAAAGCCATATTATAATTGCTTTACATTTTCCAATTAGCAGGTCATAAGTCTTTTTACTTTCAACGAATCGATATTCATTATAATAACAACCTTTGTTTTTGTGATTAATATTCATGGCTTTTCAAAGGTGAATTATTTTTTGAAATATTTCAATTAATCTTTACAACTTTGAATGTTTGACGGGAAACGCAGCTTTCAGCAGTGGACATTTTAGTCAAGCCGAACGTTGGCCCGCATTAAATGGGTCGGTAGTGGAGATCGAACTACTACTACTACTACTAGTAATAATAATAAATTATTATTATAACAAACTTAATTATAATAGTAATAATAATAATAGTATTAATAATAATAATAATAATAAAAATGGTAATAATAATAATAATTATTATAATAACAAACTTAATTATAATAGTAATAATAATAATAATAGTATTATTAATAATAATAATAATAATAATGGTAATCATTATGCCGGAGTGGTATAGCGGTACAGTGCTCGACTTGAACCTGAATGGGTTTGATCCTCACAATTGGCACTAAAATGCGGGCCCCCACGTTTGGCTTCAATAAAATGTCCATGACCGAGTGAACAGCGGTATAACTGGGTTCCCACTTTAGCGGGTGAGTGCAAGCATACACTCAGGGTACCTAAAAGACATCTTAGGCTATACATATATCATATGTAGCCCTTGGGTTAAGAAAGATAACCCTAACAAATCGGATAGCCTTGTCAATCTTTGCGAACAGCAATGACGTCACAAGGATGCCGCCTATTAGCCAAGAAATTTCATCATTCTTCTACGTTTGGGTTACGCTTATCAAGCCATCGAAGTCGGCCGTTTGCTGAGTCGTATCAATATGGAAAATAATGAAAAGTTGACCACGTATAGCCAACCCAAATGAATGAAATATACAATCACAAAAAACCCCAAAAAATCAATCGAGAAAAATGCAATCAGGTGTTGTTTGTCCAAATTGTAAATTCTATCGTTCACTTGTTTGCTCATTCCGTTTTACCAACATCTTCAACCTTGTAAACAAATAATACGCATGTGTGTGAATCATATGAATGTCGTTGGTTGCATACGTTTTCCAATTAACTAATTTTTGGACTCTACAATTGTAGTTATCTGGAACGGAAATGCATTTATACAAGTGAAGTGCCGTTATTCATCACAATAACAACAAATTGAGAGAAAATAAATACAGTTTCTTGACTTGCGACGACGCCAGTGTTCACAAAAATGGACGAAACGACCTTCTTCGGCGAGAAATAGGCGGTCGACGCCAGTTGACGGATCCACAGGCCTAACCGGCTACATATGACAAATTATTACCCGTTCACCGAACGGGAATCCAGTAAAAGCCCAGTTATACCGCTGTACACTCGGACCCTGCTGTTATTAGTCTAGATGCCTGTTGGCACCTAGTCCAGGATGCACCACATGGAAGGAAAACAGTCAACATCCTATACCTTTTAACCACGACCTATTGAACATTTTAACACGTTCAAATGATTTCACATTACGTTTTCCTTGTTGATAAAACAAGACGGCACCTAACGTTCTCGACACACTCGAACTCACTTTCATCAGTTTGTCTGCCGGATTTTTGGATAGTAAAATTGTCGGTTCAATAAAATAGCCAACACTGTCGTCGAATCCACCTCCAGCAATTACTTCGATGTCGGGACAGTTGGCTGCATATTTCAAGTAGCCGGAAATTTTGTCAAAAGCCTGGAAATAGAGGAGAATAAATGGTTTAAAGTGAATGACAAGATGGAGTTATAATTGAACTGACAACAGTTTGTAAATCGTCTGTGAAGATGATGCTTTTATTTATCTCAGCAAATGCGTCGTTGGTTAAATATGTAAAAGAAAATTTTAACAATCTTTGATAAACTTGGAAAAGTGCTTTTATTATGAGCCAAATTATTACTATTATTATTGTTATTAATATTATTGTCATTATTATTATTATCATTAATAATATTTTCATTTCCACTACTTTTTAACCGAGAGTAGACAATAAAAAGCTCATTTTCTATTGGCTGTTGCAATTTCATTGTCATCCATCTACTGAAACTATTTCTATTGGTCGAAATTAGATGACGATTAACAACTGCCCAAGGAATTTCTTTATTCTCCTACATTTGGTTACGGTTATAGAACTAATGAAAACGATCGCTTCATGTGCTGTACAAAAATAGAGACAATGAAGAGGTAACCCTGTCATCAACAAAATAGTAGTTTTTCCAATGCAATTATTTGTGCAAGGTTACCAAATGATTGTTGTCAGTTATTTTAACTTTGTGCCGGGGTAGTTTAACGATACAGCGCTCGATTTGGACCTAAGTGGGCATGAGTTCGAATCGCACTACCAGCACCAAATGAGGACCCACGTTCGGTTTCTCTAAAATGTCCACTGCTGAAAGATATTTCTCTTAAACATTCAGAGTAGTAAACATAAATACAATAAAATATGTAACTCTTGAGGTAAGACAAATAACCTTAGCAAAAATAAGGCTTCAATTGATGTGGGTTATGTAAACAATAATTGAAGCATTGAAGTAATAAAATAGTAATAATAACTGAACTAATAATAGTACTTGCATTAGTAGTAATAATAGTCACTCTACAAAATAATGAATTTATATTCAATAAAATATTTCAGTGTTACTGCAATAGTCTTCAAAATATCTATAATTACTGATTTAACAATTTTTCTTAATAAATAAAACTGCACCAATTTTGCTAAATTGCAATTTTATTTCAATAACTCGACTACTTTTTTTACTATGAGCAGACAATAAAAAGCTCATTTTCTATTGGCTATCGCCTACTGAAAATTGACACATTCACACTGACACTAATTTCTATTGGTCGAAATTATAATCATTGCGTTTTTTAGTTGAAAATGATATGACGTTTAGCCTCAACACACACACATGCATCAAAAACATTCAAATTTACAATTTTGTCAATCACAGCCGAAGTAAACGTGTCGGGTTCCAACGGTGAACCAATTTTCAGTTGGTTAAAATGTTCAAGCAGCAAATCTTTAAATTCGGGCCACAGTTTGTGCGGAACATACAACCGACTGCAGGCACTGCACTTTTGACCCGAATATTCAAAAGCGCTGCGGATTGTTCCCAGAGCGGCTTCTTTCAAGTCGCCAGTTGGATGAATGAAGTGATAATTTTTACCGCCACATTCTAGATTATCAAGAGTGCAGAAACACATTTATTGTATATTTTATTCTTTGAAAAAAAATTTGCCTTACAATCATTTAACAATCAATTAAAAGTGTTGAGTAAAAAGAATATTGAACCAAAAAATACTGTAAAAGTATTATTACTATTACAAAACCCTTTTACTTTAAAATAAGCATGGGGCAACAAGATAACGATAACAGTAAGAACAATATCAACAAAGTCCCCATAATTCAAAAAGAACATGAAGCAACAAAATAATTCTGTGTTCTTCCATGAGACATCTATTTTAATTAAATCTACTCTAACAGTATTTAGCCACGTTTTATGTGGTCTACTGAAACCGAATGGTTATTAGTCAAGTTTTCTGTGGTTTACCACAACCTCTCTTTTACCATCATTGCAAAACCGTTTTTGGATGTCTTTCGGGCGGTAAACGCAGTTGCAAATTAAAGATTGCGCTTCCTTTCGGCCTTATACACAACCCTGTCACCTGGGTCGTGCTATCACTTTTTTACCGTTGGCTACCAGAATGGTGTCCTCTTGATTGTTTCTATAGCAACAATGTACATGTTTTCCAAATGCCAAGTTGCCGAGACTTGGAATTGCCTAAATTAGTTAATTGCTGGTCTACGGTAAGCGGCATTGGGGCTATTTTATTTTATTTTATGTTTATTACTTTGAATGCTTTACAAAAAACATTTTTCAGTAGTGGACATTTTAGCAAAGCCAAATGTGAGCCCGCATTTTAGTCGGCACTAAATATCTCCTTGCTAAAAACTGCATTTTTTGTAAAACGTTCAGCCACATAAAAAATAATTGATTACCTCCGATTGTCTTGGGATAGCCCCGATATACTTCCAAATTATTGGCAATAGTTTTCAAAATAGTTCGGAATGTTCTAGGAAAAAAATGGGACAATATTGTTATCAATAAAACATCTTCGAGTAGTAGTACTTTGGAATGTTAATAATCCTGAGGATTTGAGTAATGCTTAGAAAGTCTCATTTTCCAATGATGGTGATATTCCTGACTGTTAGTCCTCCACGTGGGGCATCCTGGACTAGGTGTTAAAAGGCATATAGACTAATAACAATAGGGACCGAGTGTACAGCAGTATAACTGGGTTCCCACTTTAGTAGGTGGGTTCAAGCATACACCCATGGTAGTTAAAAGGCATCTTAAGGTATACATATATCATATGTAGCCCTTGGATTAAGGGAGATAACGCTGACAAAAAATGGGGCGGTTTGGTTAATTTTTGCGAACAGTGGCGACGTTACAAGAATGCCTTCTACCAGACAAGAAATGTTGTTATTTTTCTACGTTTGTAGCACTTATCAAGCCATCAAAGTCGATCATTTGCTATGCCGTATAAATATGTAAAATAATGAAGTGGTAATCACATCACCAACCAAAATGAAATAAATGAATATTAAAGTCCTTTTATTGTTCTTGACAGATGAGTAAAACTAGAGACAACAACAAGTTCCAAAATGAATGTGAATTGATCTTGGAGCAGGATAAATGAAATTTCTTGGCTAGAAGACCGCTTCCTTGTGACGACGCCAGGGTTCACAGGACTAGATAAGACGATCTCCTTCAATGGAATTAGGGGTTGACGGATCCACAAGCATAACCGGGTACATTTGATAACTGGATACCTTTTAGGCATCTTGGATGTATGCTAGCACCCATTCACCAAACGGGAATCCAGTAAAAGCCCAGATACACCGATGTGCATTGAGTCCCTGTTGCTATTAGTCTGGATACCTGTTGGCACCTAGTCCAGGATGCACCACATGGCCTCATCCAGTCAAGAATATTACCATCATTAGAATTTGACACTTTGTAAACATTACTCAAATCCTTATGATCATTAGCGTCCATTGGAGTTACATAATAGATCACCAATTACAACAAATTAATAAATGCTTAATAATAACAACAACAAAACGTGTTGTTATTACAAATAAAATATAATAAGGGACCAAGTGCACAGCAGTATATCTTGGTTCCCACTTTTGCAGGTAGGTGCGAGCATACATCCAAGATACTTAAAAGGTATCTTAAGGTGGTATACCTATGCCATATGTAGCCGTTCGGCTAAGGATGCCGTCTATTAGCTAATAAACTTCGTTATTCTTCTCCCTTTGTTACGCTTACCAAGCTAGCGAAGTTGATCGTTTTATATATGCCGTATAGATATGGAAAATAAAGAATAGGTAATACCACGTTACCCAACCCAAAATGAATGAAATAGAATTGGTACATTACTTGGTACTTCCGGTAAAATTGATGCCGGCCAGTTGGGGATGACGACAAACAACATTTCCAAACGTCGGTCCGTCGGCTGGAACGAAATTTATCACGCCGTGTGGCACGCCGGCCTCCAAAAATAATCTGGAAATAGTCGAAGAAAATTGCATATGGGCTACACATCGCATTGTTGACAAGAAGATGACGATCACCGCACTCGACTTGAATTTGAGTGGGGTGTATGGGTTCGAATCCTGCACTCAATGCGAGTGAAAAGTCGATAAAATGTCCACTTGCCGAAACTCATGTTTTGCCGTAAACCATTCAAAACAGTAACAATAAATGAAGTGCTTGTTATGTTATGTGGTAAATGGAATGTAAGTTCATCGCCACATATTTCATGCCCTATACCAACTGGATGCTAATGATCCTGAGGATTTGAGTAATGCGCTTAGAAAGCCTTAATTTCCTATGATGGTGACATTCCTGACTGTTCGTCCTCCACGTGGTGCATCCTGGACTAGGTGCCTATAGGCATGTAGACTAATAACAGCAGGGTCCGAGTGCACAGCGGTATAACTGGGCTTCTGCTACGGCGGGTGGGTGCGAACATACACCCAGGATACTTAAAAGGTGGTGGTCTAGCGATACAGTGCTCGAATTTGGACCTCGGTGGACATGGGTTCGAATCCCATCGCCGACACTAAAATGCGGGCCCACGTTTGGCTTCACCAATTGTCCACTGCTGAAAGATGTTTCTCGTAAAACATTCAAAGTAGAAAACATAAAATATAAATTAAAATTAAATTAAATGTATACGTATACCATATGTAGCCCTTGGACTAAGGAGGTAACCCTAACAAAAAATCAGGTAGTCTCGTCAATCTTTGCGAACAGTGACGACGTCACAAGGATGCCGTCGATTAGCTAAGAAACCTCCTTATTCATCTACGTTTGTTACGCTTATCAAGGCACCGAAATCGGTTGTATAAATATGGGAAATAATGGAGAGGTGACCACGTCACCAACCAAAATGAATAAATGAATACCAACTACAAACTGATTCTCATCCATTCAAGGTTATATTTCCCAACAAATTACTTCCTTGTACCAATCTATAAATTTTTTGAACAATATGAAACAAGTCGTTTTATATCTATATAAAATAGCTATAAACAAAAAAAATCATAATTAAGATATCGTTATTGTCAGAATGAATAAAAGATATAAAAAGTTGATTTTGATTGAGGTCAACGAATTCAAAACCAATCAACATAGATTTACAATTGAAAAGACGAGTTTTTGTCTTTAAACTAGAAATCTTTCATACGTATTATGAGTACAACGCCTTTTCCACTCGTTCTATAATGCTCTCCAGTTATATTGAATGGGATTTTGTTAGTTTAAAAAGGTGTATCAGTAGGTATCAGATACCTAGCAATTATTGACAAATTCAATTGGATGCGAATAATCCTGAGGATTTGAACAATGTTTATAAAGTCTCAATTTCTAATGGTGGCAATATTTCTGACTGTTTGTCTTCCACGTGGTGCATCCTGGACTAGGTGCTAAAAGGCATCTAGACTAACAACATTGGGGACTGAGTACAGATCGGTACACCCGGGATTCCGCTACTATTTTGACCCTATTCTTTAAAAAATATTATAAAACTAAGTACATAATTTATTAAAATAAAGTGTACCTGTAATTGTTTAAGGTAGTACTAAAATTGATAAAATCTATATTTACAAAAAAGATAGCATAATTCTTAATATACTTTAAAAATTAATGTATTTTAGTCCCATAAATTACAAAATCCTTAATTACAATAAACGTTACATTTATACAATTGTTTCCAGACAACGCAATCCTCAATATAATTGTAATTTTTTACAACCATTTTAAAATATAATGTAAATGGTTTGAGAAATAAAAATGTTCAATTAAGAAAATTAATTATGCAATATAAAATCAAATTCCATAACGTTAGGTTAAAATACGTAGGAGAATCTACATTAAACACTGAAAAAAATTCTACAAATCAATAAATATTACCTAAAATATTAAACATATGTAGCATTTGTTATCTATTTTTATATATCTATACATGTTTTATAATAAAATTTATTTTTAGCAACTAATTTGCGTTTTTCATTTTTTAAAATGTCAATATGTTTGTTTTTGATCTAAATTAGAATTTTATAACGATATTGGTAGAAAATGTTTGTTTTTATACAATATTTTACTTATACTGTTAGAATAATGCTCAATAAATGTTTTAGTACAATTTAGATGTACTTCATATAATTACAGTCACAAAAGTGAGTAAATTTTACTGTAATAATTTTGACGGCAGGTTGTTTATCTACTGTAGACTAATACCAGCAGGGGTCGGTGTATCTGGGCTTTCACTGGATTCCCTTCCAGTAATGCTTAAATGATATCTCAAAGTAACTATTTACCATATGTATCCAGTTAGGCTTGTGGATCCGTCAACCGGCGCCTACCCTAAAAAAAACCGCCTCGTCAATTCCTACAAAAACACTGATGTCATCGCAAGAAAGCCATCTTCTAGTCAATAAACTTCATTTATTCCTCCAAGTTTAATTCATATCCGACAACCTTTTTGTATAGAGGAATTCGAGAAGGCATCGAGGGACACTTTACGAACTGTCGTCTATTAATCGAAAGAATAATGGGGACAATGATTATCCCCTACATGTCCACCTTAACAAATCAATCGCATTAGACAAAACAAGGAGAAAATTCACTCAAGTTCTATCAAAAATAAATATCTTCTATAATTCGTGCATTCCACCCTACTGATTACCTATCTCTACGTGATCGAATAATTTTTTGTTATTTGTAACATAATCATCAGATTATATTACTGTTTCATAAAATAAACGAGTTTCAAACTAAAATAATTCTTTAACCTGACGTAGTATTCATTTTAATTGAATCTATCCAAATAGCTCTTAGACAAGTTTTCTGCTGTCTACCAACATTTTCATTCCATTTTTATTGATCTTTTCGGTAGTAATTGTACAATTTGACTAATTTGATCAATAATAATGTTATGTAGTGGATTAGAATCACTTTTTTAAATAGAATTTTATTGTTTAAAATGTTTTCAAAACACCAGAAACATTCACCATCTTATCAATCTTGTCTGTTTGTTACCATATTTCACTTTTATATATTACTGTAGGAATAGTAATTGATGAATACAAATAAAGTTGTCTTTTTGAGCGGATAAAAAAGTATAACCATATTGGTTTTAGTTTATGAAAGACTGACATTCCTTTTCCAAATCTGACTTTAACAGCTTTTAACATAACTGTTATGGCTATTTCCCAATAATTTCAATAAGACGCTATATGGTTTGCAATTATTGTATAACCTTAATTTTCATTGGTTTCTGACTTTAGATTGTTTATGTCAATATGCATTCATTTGTATTCTACAATTCTGCCGGGGTGGTCTAGCGGTATAGCGCTAGATTTGGACCTGAGTTCGAATCCCACCATCAACCCACCAAATGTGGGTCCACATTCGGCTTCGCTAAAATGTCCACTGCTGAAAGATGCGCATTTCCCGTAAAACATTCAAAGTAGCAAACATAAAATAAAAATAAATAAATAAATAATGCTAAATGTTTTTCTACCGAAATATTTAAGCTGATTGTAACAATACTACAACAACTACTACTAATGATAATAATAATAATAAATTTACAATAGGAAATTAAAAAAAAATAAAAATATGACCCGCCATACGTAGCCGATAGGCTAAGGGAGATAACGATGAGAAAATATCAGACGGCCACATCAATCTTTGCGAACAGTGGTGTCATCACAAGGATGTTGTCTGTTAGCCGAGAAACTTCGTTATTCTTCTATGTTTGTTACGCTTATTCAGCTATTGAAGTCGATTGTTTAATATGCCGCATAAATATAGAAATAATGAAGCGGTAACTACGTCATCAATCAAATAAATAAATAAATCAATCAAAACACTAAAAAGCGAATTGTGCTTTCACTAGGCGATGTAATCAAAAGCCTTATAGAAAAGTGTTTTCATTTAGTTGTAAAATTACCTTTTTTCTACACAGTTCACTATTGATTATAATATTTAGAAATATTGTTATAAACAGGTAATTATGTGTTTTGGTTTAAATTTCAATGTGGTTGGTAACGTAGCCATTCTTTATAAATTTGTACAATATATTATATACAAGAATCTTAAAGTTTGTTGGCTGATATTAAATTAAAATAATTTATCACATAAAGCTACTATTTTTTAGTTATAACAACAACAAAAAGCAAATAATAAATTGTTATAATGCGTAAAAAATATTTACTTTATTTGAAAATACAAATTACATTCTTTTAAAAACACAAATAAAACATTTTCCCCCCTGTGCAACCAAACAACTGTACCCAATTAGACGAAAACATTCTACATAATGGCAATTATTATTAAGATTCAAATAATGAACAATTTGCCAATGTGGGGACTTACTTATAGACTAAATAATTGGATAAAACAGATGAATCAGACGGTTTCCATAGGACCACATTTCCCATCAAAGCCGGTGCACTAGCCAAGTTTCCAGCTATGGCTGTAAAATTGAATGGCGGTATTGCAGCCCAAAATCCCTAAATTGAAGAAGAAAAATTTTTTTTTTAACGAAATTCAGATTCTCCACTTGAGAACTCCTACTAGTTTACTTAAGATGCCTCAGATACATTTGAAACAACACCCATTTCGCATCCTCTCTATCAAGGGATTGGGCAAAAAACCAATTCAGCAAATTCAAAATAACCTCGCAATAACGACGATTGTGCTGAATTAGTCACGTAGCGTAACGTTGACTCGCCCAAATTCCAATTGGAAGAAAAGGAAACGTGATCAGAAACGTACTTGAACGGTTGCTGTTTAGAACAATCTTTACGCTTCAGCTAATAACGCTAAAAAGGTGAAAGAGGATAGATTATTCGAGATGCTATGCATAATTGAAATTTGATCCTGCCACCGACTTGTTGTCTTGTGTTTGCAAAAATTACAATTGATAAAAAATGTAAAAAAGCGGCCAATTACTTACTTCATTCGGTCGATAAACAGCTCGATTTTGTGCATCTGGCGTATCAATAGGATCGTATTTTAAAGCCTCCTACAAAAATTAAAATGCCAAAAATAAACGCCATACCGAAGCAAATTGGACATTGAAACGCAAAAAGTCGGCCAATTCGGCAGCTGCATCGATTTCGGCTTGAAAAATCGTTTTGGCCTACGAAATAAATGTAAAATGTGGGTAAAAAACAAACTTGACCCAAAATCGTCGAGGCCAATAAAAACAGGCGATGTTTGTCGCCAACCAAATCGGCGGCTCGTAAAAAAATTTTGGCGCGCTCGTCAAACGTCGTATGCGACCATTGTTTACGAGCTGCCAAACACGAATCGATAGCTTGACAAATTTGTTGTTCGGATGCGTAAAAATAGTTGGCCAACACTTTCGAATGTTCGAATGGCTGTACAAACAAAAAATTAGAATGGTGCAAAACCTACCATCACTTGTTCTTTGGGTTGAGAGGATGTCAATTCGTTGGAATCGATGCAGATAGGCACGTTGAAAGGAGCATTGGATTGCATATCGCACAAGACGGAATCGAGGTTTTTACGCTCGACACTGTCTGGTTTGTGAAGCCAGACTGGTTCGTTCGTTGCTTTGTAAGATATACATCTCATAATTGTTCGAAGCATACTGTCCTTGACAAGAGAACTGCTAAAAACAAAAATAAAACAACTTAGGTTGCTAATAATAATAATAAACATCTACTCCTGTGTTAAAATTAATAATAATAGGATTTGTTTCAAATATATCCAGTAAAATCATTAAACAAAATTTAAGCAAAAATACTTCGAATTAATCAATAACATCTAACTCTTTACAGAAGCAACTTTCAACATTACAAATAATGATAGAACATACATCAACCGTATCAAACTTAATAAAAACCCTTATTTTAAACTATTAATAACAATAATTTTAAAATATGTGTCAATGGGAATCTGTCAAATTTAAAGAATTATCTACTTTAGTCAGATTTAAAAAAAGCAAGATTTTTAAAATCGCTCTAATATAAAAAAGATGAAGGGTTAAAATTAATTGATAAAATCCAATTACTAATCATTTAACCTATACTATTTTTTAACTAACTAAAAATTCCTGAAAGGTCTACTTACTCTAAACAAAATATTGAAACCTTCGTCAACTCAAAAGTGGTAGCTACACTAATATCATATTAAATAAGTAAATAACAAAAATTCTATTGTCTTAAAAAAAATCAAATTTTACAGCAGTGTCATAAAATTAATAAAAAAATGCACAAAATTTTACAAATAAGCACAATAGTATTACATAACAGTTCGTTTATAAATATTTTTATTTTATGATTGCTACTTTAAATGTTTTACAAGAAACATCTTTCAGCAGCAGACATGTTAGCGAAGCCGAACGTGGGCCCGCATTTTAGTGCCGGTGGTGGGATTCGAACCAATGCCTAGGTCCAAATCGAGCGTTGTACAGCTAGACCACCCCGGCACAATGCAAGGGAGTACCGTGAGGTCTCTCCACTGACGTTACAGAATTAAATAAAAACGTTAAGAATTGAAATGATGGTTAAAACTTTATTTGGAAATTAAAAATGAGTGAAAGTAAAAATACAACTTTTAAAAGCAAGCTAAATATTAAGTTTAAATTAAAAAATATGAAAAATAATTCACATGCTTGATTTTTAGCATTTTACAGTTATGACCACAGTCAATCATTCTGAGTAATAATAATCAAAATTTCCTTTAAACAATTTATGAATTGTATTTATTCAATAGTTTATGTTAAAATAATAACAAACAAAAAAACACTAACTATAGTTTGTTTGCATTCTGTTATTATAATCTACGTAACTAAATAACATAATGTCGACGTATTCAATAAATCTATTAAAAATCTTTCTTTGTAATAACATGAAACAAATCACAATGAGCTTGCTAACCAGTTGTTTTAAATATTAATATTTTACTGCAAAATTGAAATGAAAAAGTCTTTCTAAAAAACAAAACCTAAAAGCAAACGAAGATAGAAAAAAGCAGTATATTTTTTGTAAAAAAAATTTAAAAACGACACTTCAATACTTACAGTAAAAACGTATAAGAGTAATTTTAAAATAATATATACATCAAAAATAAAATTAATTAAAAAAAAATTACAAAGTAAAATTAAAATAGTTAGCTAAAAAACAATAAAATTAAATAATAAATTAAACATAATAATTTTCACATTACATTATAAAAATATGGAACAAAAAATAAATTATTCTTCACAAAGCTCTTAAATTAAACGTTTATTTTTAAAATGTAAAAATTAAAAACTAAAGCAATTACAATTTAAAACTAAAACTTGATTTTAAAACTTCATAATTAAAAAAATATCTAACACTGAGATATTTTCTTAAGTGTACTTTCAATCTTCACAAAATCAAATTATTAAAAAAGCATTTAAAGTGCCTAAAGAATACAAAAATAAATATTTATGCGTTAACTATTAATAATTCAACAATATCTTAATTATGTTTGCAAATCAATTCCAGTATTTTAATTTAATAAACTAAACAGAAATTACCAGAGCATAGACGGCAACATTACAACAGTTAAACCAAATAATACAAAGGGCCACTAAAAAGGTAATTTTGTATTTAATAAATTTAAACAAAGATAGCATTAGTAAACAATATAATTTTTAAATAAATAAATAAATATATATATATATATAACAAATAAATTAAAATAATATTTTTTATACTTAGTTTGTTAAAAGTGTTTAATGTACTTATTTCTAATTATTTCTAACATCAAGGTTTATTTTTAACACAGTTTTGTATAGTGTTAATATAAACTTTTATATAATAAGTAACTAAAATATAATATTTTTTTGTTCTTTGAACACTAGTTTATTAACTAATTTTGTTAACATTAATCCATTTGTTTCTCATCCGTTCACAGTACCTTCAGTAAAATTTATAAACAAAAGTTTTAATTGCTTTTATTATATATTAGTTAATGCTTGTTGTAACTCACAATTTACAACAATATGTAATAAAAGTAAAAACAGCAATTCACAACATGAATTTTTTAGTTTATTACTAATTTCCTTATCATTTCAAAATTTTTTATTTGTTGTGCGAACTATTCCAAACAATTTAATTAATGCTTTACTGTTATTTTTAGCTGCAGGTTGCAGGTTGATACACGAGTTGATTAGGTCCCAAAAATTTTATTAACTCGGTTTTTTGTATGAATTTATTAAATTTTGGAAAATGTAAGGTAAAAAATAAACAAAATGAAAATCAAAGCATAAAAATTCTGCAGATTAGAGGGAATTCGCCGGAGTGGTCTAGAGGTACAGAGCTTGATTTGGACCTGGGTGGGCATAGGTTCGAATCCAACGACCGGCACTAAAAATTCGGGCCTACGTTCGGCTTCGCTACAATATCCACTGTTAAAAGATCTTTTCCGTTAAACATTTAAAGTAGCAAACATAAATAAATAATAAATAAATAAATAAATAATTTAAATGTTATAATTAGAAAGATAATAATTGTCATAGCTCTTTTTGACAGTTGATAACTTAGGAAAATTAATTATATATGTTTGAATATTATTTCAAATTAAAGTAATTTTATGAGAAAAGTGTTGTAATTTGAGTTTAAACTTAGCTCTTGGTTTAAAAAAAAATTAAAAAAAATTGATCAGAGTAAATTTGAAGAACTCAAGTTGTGTGGTATAAAGGAGTTGATACAAAAGCAAGAGATCACTTCGAAGTTTCCTCTCCTCTAATAAAAATAAGTTTAAGTACTTTAATCGAAACTTGTAGAATTCACTATTAAGAGTTGATACCATTTTAGTCGCCCTCTTTTAAACTTTTTCTAAAAGTTTTATATCTTGCTTACAACTAGGACGAGTAACTTGGATGCAGTATTGTAAATGTGGTCTAATAAAATTTGAGTAAAGGATGTGGAAACAACTAGGTGTTAAAATCGGAATAATTTTTTAAAGAAGTTTATTAAACAGAAGCATTTTTTGGCTGTCATTGAGTAGTATTTTGAAACATTTAGGTCCTTAACGGAGTGTACCTTTTAATTATAGAATCATTAGTAGTAGAAAGATAAAAATTTTGTGAATAAAGAATGTTGGCATTTAGAAGAGTTAATTGTCAATTCATTTTTATTAAACCATTAATGAACGTTATTGAAGTCAGATTGGAAAATTGTTGGATCAGCAAACTAGATTTTCAAATCATCTGCGTATAATAGGGAATTGGATTTAATCAGAGGGGTAAGGTCACTTGGGTAAATTAAAAAGAAAGCCTAACAATGAGCCTTGTGGAACACCAAACGGCTTTAAAAGGATTTTATTAATCTTAACTTGAAAGAATCTACTTATTAGAAAATCTGCAACCCAGTCTAGTAGAGTTGAGGAAATCCCAATACTAGCTAATTTATTTATTAATCGCGAATAAAACATTTTGTCAAATGCTTTAGCAAAGTCAAAAAAAATTGTTTTTACTCAAAAAGTGTTGTTATTAAATTTGTAGAAGAAAAAAGGTTTGTTAAGCAAGATCTTTTAGAAACAAAACCTTGTTGTACTTTAGATAACAGGTTTTTTCTAAAAAATGTGTAATTAAGTGAGCTTTCACAATCTTTTCTAATGTTCCACTAACGGATAAAAACATACTAATAAGTTTATAACAAGTCGGTGAGAAACGCATTCTTGATTTAAAAATGAACCTAATGAAAGCTATTTTTCATTTTAGAGGAAGTTTACTTAAATTTAGAAAAAAAACTAAATATTTAGTCTAAAGGTTTAGATAGTTCTGCTGCACAATATCTTAAAACCCTTAAATTAATTCCACCAGGACCTGGACTAATAGACTTTAGGGCGCTTGAATATTTATACACAAAGTTTTTACTTATTACTAATGAAGGAAATTGTTCTAATGTTATTGAGATTACGTCATTTGTTATATTTGTGTTAAAAGTAAAGTTGAAAAGTCTTTAAACTTATTACAACTTTCTACCTATGATAAAATATTATCCTCTTTGCTTTTTAGAGTAATCTGAAATGTAGATTGGGTTTTCTTTCTAATATAATTGAACAGTATGTTGTAATCATTAATGGATTTAAAAAGTAAGTTTGAGAAAAATTTTAGTTTTAATTGTTTAGAGGTAGATTAGCACTTATTTCTTAAATCTAGATAAGTATAGTAATAAGTGAGTAAAAAAATAGCTTTTAGGAGGTTAGAAGTTTTATTATTTTTTAAGATAAGCCTAGTGAAAGAACGAAATGCCTTCATAGTATTTTTGGTAATTTTTCTGTAGGGGATACAAGTTACAGTTACAGGTTAATACACGAGTTGAGTAGGAGTAAAACTCCTTTTGATCCTCGGTTCTATTTTTCGATGATATTAGTAAGATTCGGGGGGAAATATGAAATGGATAGTGAAGTAAAGGGGGATTAGTCACAGAAAAAAATTAATACCTTTCTGGATAACATCTAAAAATATAGTAAACATTTTTTCTATGTTACCGTTAAAAAAGTTCTTTCAGTCAGTATTTCGATAATAATTACGAAAGTTTTTAAAATCTGCCTTGCTAAAGTTTAAAATTGGAGATAGAGTGTAAGTTTGTGATATGTTTACACTAAAAAAATATTAAGCTTTAGTATAAAATGGTCACTTTTATCTAAGAGTGGTAGATACTCTAGGGAGTCAATGGAGGTTGAGTTATTTGTAAAAATAAGATTTAATGTAGAGAGTGTACTTTTTAACCTGAATTGCAAAAAGATCTTTACATTCTGTGTTAATTCTTGTTAGATGGAAAAATGTAATAGTTGTTTTTCAAAAAAGAATTTATTAGAAGAAAAAGTTATTTAACTTATTAATATAACATTAAAATCTTTAAGAAGAACTAGGTGTTTAAAAGGTAGTAAAGCCATATTTTTTAGTGCTTTAATTAAATTATACTCATTTGTATGGTTATAATGTGGTGGTTTTGTACACCAGGTATAGCAAAATTTAAGACTTAGAAAACGTATTTATGTTAACTGTGAGAATATCCAGGTTGCTGACTAAGTCTATAAAATATTCAGTGGAGGCTATGCTATCCATTAAACATCGACCACGTACCGAGTCTTGCCAATACGTGTAGTAACCATCAATTTTAACTTTATTAATTAAAAGTTTTGATGTTAACCGAGTTTTAGTGAGTGTTATATATGCGACTTATAAATTGATATCAGATCCTTAATTTTCAAAAATTTATTTATTATACTACAAGCATTAATACATAAAATATTGAGGTAGGATTGGTTTAGTCTAGTAATGCCGCGTTTTGTCTTAGTCGAAAAAATAGGGGAGAGTTTTTGTCCAACTTTGATGTGCAAAAAGAAAATCCTTATGAATTGTGGGGATTGAGGAGTTCGTAATTAATTTATTGGATTTGAGCGGAGTTAATTTTACTATGGGAGTTCTATAACATAACGATCTGACGGCCAAATGTTTCTCTGATTTCTTTCTCTTTGATAGAGGACGATCTCTACTTATTTTTTAGTAAAAGAACAGTGTTCTTTAAATTTTGGCCAAGTTTCTAAAAAGGAACTTGCAATAAATTGATTTGGAAACAAAACTAAAATTGGTGGAGAAGTGTTACTTTTTACAGTTAAGACAAGTTGTTCTAACGATAGGGAGGTTTTGTGAACATTTTTCTAATAAGAGAATTTACTATATCACTAAAATTCTGAATAGATTCTGTAACCCCCCGAATAATAATATTATTATATT
>JAKXYG010001303.1:70000-86356 GCA_025895645.1 Cardicola forsteri
ACATTAGAGATGACCTTAAAATACAGACTTTAATATTAATGACACTACGCATCATACTGTTGTAAATAAACCTTATTTTCTATAACGTGTTAAACAATTATTATAGATGACAAATAATGTTGCATATTTATCAATGGGTTTTTAAGGGATTGTTTGTTTTTAGAAATGTTATTGTGAGATTCACTTGAATAATAAATTTACTAAGTCAACCAGAAGCACTGTATAGCCGTTCCATCCTTACATTTGTAATCATTATCAGCACATACCTTTCAAGTTTAACACACACATAAACTTGAACTCACGTCCTATCTAGTATCAGGCCAGCGCCTTATACCAATTATAATTGCTCAGTATCCTTAAATGCTGCTACGTTACTACCGGTTTAGCAAGTGAGTACATTTATTATTCAAGTGAATCTTTTTTGTTTGCTATGCTGAATGTTTTACTAAAAAAATCTTTTAGCAATGGGCAGTTTAGCGAAACCGAACGTGGGCCCGCATTTTAGTGCCGGTGATGGGATTCGAACCCATGCCCACCGAGGTCCAAATTCAAGCGCTGTACCGTTAGACAACCCCGGCACAATACTAATACAACATTTCTAAAAATAAAATGTTGCATATTGTTATTTTATTTTATAATGTTAGTGGAACCTTTATAAACGCTGTTACCAACTTCAAATTTACTAATTTTCTTCTTTTTCTAAGTATACAAATAATATATTTTTAAGTATTTATTTAAATATTGATATCACATTAAACAAGTATAAAAATTTTATTTTTGTAATAATAAAACTACTATTTTTTTAACAATTAAAATGCATACTTATTTCGAGTGTTTTTATTGTAAAAACATATACATTTAAAATAATTTAGTTAAATTTATTACATTTTTTATTTGTTTTCTTATTTTGAATAATTGGAATTACAGTAGTGAGGTTGTACAATTTAACTCGATAACTGCTAAACAACATTCAAATGTGTTTTTAACTTTAAGGTAACAAAAAGGTACTAGATTAACAAAAACATTATTATTATTATTATTATTTTAAAGTACAAACAGTTCTTGTCTAATTTTTTTTACACAATAAATTATTTAAACTTTGACGTATAATAAAACTGTTAAAAATAAATTGGTTTATTATAAATCAATATTGCCTGGCACACGTTTTTTTATTTATGTATACCCTCACGTTTTAATAAAGGAATAATTATTCTGTTTTAGGGTTGTATAGTTACATAATTATTTTATTTAGTTTTTCTATAAATTTTAATTGTAATTAACTTTAATTAATTAATTAATTCGATAATTTGTTTATTTTTTATTTTTCATTTTTACTACTTTGAATGTTTTAATAGTCAAACGCATCTTTCAGTAGTAGACATTTGCACAAAGCCGAACGTAGACCCACATTTGGTGCTGATTCGAATCACGATACCTAAGTGTAATTATTTAAAGTGATTAATAAAATTGCAAACTATTGCAAAATAATTACTTTGCTAAAAAAGCGCTTTATTACGTTCAATTGAAACAAAAATAAAAAGTATAAAATTTATTGACAATCATTCGTATCCCGATTGTATGGGTAAACAAGAACATACACATTACAATGATTCTCCGATTTACATCTAATATTTTTATTTGGAAATGTACATTATATATATATATATATATATATATATATATATATATATATATATATATATAATATATATATATATATATATGTACTGGGAAAATAAAATATATTATTTTTTATATGTATGTACTGGGAAAAACAAAATATATTATTTTTTACATAAATAATTGTAGGAAAACTATACATGATACACATAATAGAAGATTGATATATATATATATATATATATATATATATATATATATATATATATATATATATATATATATATATCAATAAAATAAAACAATTATGGGTGCACTATACAATATAATTAATTCACAAAGTTGATTATCACAGTTGAGTCATTATACAATTCAAGGAGTTTTGGCTTTGGTTTTGATTGGACGTTGGGTGGAATAACAGTCTAATTGACAAATATGCCTCACATTATTATACCAAGCGGAATATTCATTGAACGTTGAATCCAAATTACTATCCGATGAATTGCTTTGTTTTGCCGTGGTACAAGTGGTAAACGCGCTGGACGAAGGAAATGCGTTATCGTTATGATGATTACCATCATCATCATCATCATCATCATCATCATCATCATCATCATCGTGATTATAATTACTGATTTTGTCTAATTTATCGCTTGTTGACAATTTGGTAACATTGGTTTCCGATTTGTTTAAAAAAGCACTAGACTTGTCCAAATTGGAATTTAAATGATTCCAAAAATTGCCTAACAAGTTGTCGCTTTCTTTATAGTCCACTTGAAATTCAAATTGTTTCATTGTTCCATCGGATTGGCTATTTGGATTAGACATTGTGGTCAAATCTTTGTGATTTGTGCTCAAATCGGTTGCATCTTGCATACAAACATCCAATAATTTGGAATTTAATAAATGATTCTGATTGGTTGAAACACCTGACTGATTAGCCCCCAAGGTCATCATCAAATGATTGAAAAACGATTGGACAGAAAGCACATTGTTTGGACCAATCAAAGCAGCCAATAGGGCAGTTGATGTTAGCGATACTAAATGCTGTCTCAATTCTTCCGATTGGTAGGCTTTGGCAAGAAATGATTTGACAATTTCTTGGACACAGTCAATTTTGGCTTTTGAATCCAATTGATCGTTAGGAGATGGCACTGAACTGACGTTATTTACATTAGAATCTGGGACACAACAAAAGGATTTTGCATGTTTCGACAGCTTTTTATCTTTCCAATTTTTTCGCATTTCCTTGTACGATTTATTTATCTGCATGCTGCTATTATTTACAGATGTCAATTTATTGGAATAATTTAAAGTATTGTCAAAGTTTAACAATTTGTCCGATGAACTTTCAATTTTATTCATTGACGCTTTGCGTTCGACCGCTTTGAGAGCTTTCAACTCGAGCAATTTTGTATTGTGCACGCTTGTAGGCAAAATGCGTCCTTCACGAATGGCTTTGAGTTTGAGTACAGGACAGTTGCGTCCTCGGTGATAATGCAAATTGCTTGGGGATGTGTAGCGCTGACCGCAATCGTCACAATAGTAGGGCTTTTGACTTGGATCGTAATGTGATTTGTAATGACCTGTTAGCGAATATCGATTGGCAAAGAGTCTTTTGCAAACGCGACACTTGTACAATCCATCACTTGTTCGCAAACTGGTATCCATTGTTTCGGCCGGAAGAGGGCTACTAAACAGTTTCTTGGCCGGTTTGCAGTGGTCCACAACGTTGTTGGATGCGATTGATTTGATTGGCAGTGGATCGCCATTTTGTTTAATTTTGCTTTCAACGTGATTGGTCAAATAGAAGGACTTGTTGGAATATTGATTGGTGCACGTTTTTTGTTTGAATAATTTGGTGCGTTTGGCTTTGCAGTCGACTTGATCGATTGGATTTATTAAAGATTTGAACATTTTTGGCGCGTGTTTGAAGCACCTTTTTTTCAAATACGTTTTTGTGTTGTCTACTGAAATAAACGATTGGGGGGGGAGAAGATAAAAATAATTAAGTTGTAATTGTTTATTTATACTACTTATTTGAACGTTTCAAGATTATGCCTTTAGGGATTAGTCTTATTGTACCAGAATGTCAGCCAAACTGACCCTGGCCCTCATCCGCGATGATGCTGTGCAAGGCCCAGTGTAGAGCGTGAACCGGACGCAAGGCTGTCTGCTTGGCATGTCGATACAATTACCAAAACGTATTTGACGCCGCTGACTTGGCCATCGTCCAATCTGATTAAATAGTCTCAGTAAATTCGACAATTCCAACGAGAAATACAGACAAAGTTTTTACTTAAACCTAATTATTATTTGTACCAGAGTGGTGCATGTAGATAGAATACTAGACTTAAAAGTAAATAGTTATTTATTGGACTTCTAGCACCGGCAACAAATGCAAGAACTTGTCAAGAATTGCCTCGCTAACCAACGTTTTTTATTAAACATTTGAGAAATAAAAACTAAATAAAAGCCTCAATCTTTAGTTTTAATAGGATTTCTACCTAGGCCTAGTATTAGTCAGACACATTGAAAAACATTTGGAGTAGCGCTCGATTTAGATTTGGGCGGGTTCGATTTCAACCACTGGCACTAAATGCCCGGGTACACTTTTGGCTTCACTACAATGTTTACCGTCAAAAGATAAATCTCTTGTGAAACATTTAAAGTAGTAAAAATGAAATAAAATGAAAATAAATAAATAAATATCAGAAGACGTAAACTCTGAAATGAATTCATTTCGTATATTCTCTTTAGTCACAAACATATAAACAATCAGCATATATATATAATTATATAATGTAATTAACTTAACATTTATAACTATACATACATACACATATGCAATATGCATATAGGAAATGAATTCATCCCACAGTTTATGTCTTCTATTATTTTTGTTTGGAATTATAAAGGGAACCCAATGCTTTAAATAAATATTAGTCTTAATAGAGTATATAGAATTAATTACGTTTGTAAATTTGTCAGCTTTGCAAAGTACTTTAAAATAATAGCGTTTTACTATAGATATGTTACCAACTTCAATTTGAATGCACTTTTCAAATTGTTTTTATTTTCAAAATATGTTTAACACATAAATACATAACTTACAAGAACGTTTTAAAAATCAAGTTGCAGAACTATTGCTATAGAAAATAGAAGGCTATATTCTACTACCGATAATCGCACGGTTTAGTCTTAAAATCAATACAATAGCTGCCTAGCCTATGCTGAAATAGTACAAAAAATTGTTTAGGGGTACAGAGCTCGACTTGGACCTTGTGGGCATCGGGGTTCGAATCCCATCATCGGCACTGGAGGCGGGCCCACGTTTGGCTTAGATTAAATGTTCATTGCTAAAAATGTCTTCCATAAAACATTCAAAGTAGTACAATAAAGTAGTGGATAAATAAATAAATTACAATAAAAAATAGTTAACTCACTATTACTGGACTGTGACAATTTTGTATATACAGTATTGGATTTTATTTTATTTGTTCTTTTCAAGTTACTATTATTTTTATTTAATAAATCAATATTATGATCTCTATCATCATTACTATCATTATTGTTTTCCATCATCAATTTATTGCCATTCTCTTCATTATTTGTCTACAAAAAATTCAAAATAGTAAGCACTACTTAAACATTTTAAGTAGTATAATTAATGTCAATATACAATTATGGTACGATTAATAGGCGTATATTTTTTCGAAAATAATATAATTTGTACAAAAAAAGAACAAACAAAAATTATTTGGTGTCAATTCAAGGCTGACTGATATACACAATATGAAATGGAAGGGAAATGCTGATCAAAACGTTCTAACATGCCGTTCTGGCTCCAACAGAAATTTCGCTCAACTGAATATTTAATCAGCTATTGGTTGTCAAATATGCATACTGCATGAAGTAGGAGCAACATCAAAATATGTACAATTTTAAGCCACTAACCTTTTTTCAAAAAAACCCTATTAATTTAAAAATGTTAATTTTACTGTATTCACGTTTCTTTCTGGTTGAAATTTGTGCTAATTGAAGCGATTTATCAAATTATTGGAAAAAAAGTAACATTATATGTTCAAATTGTAATTTTATAATTGACAGACAACTTTTGCGTATATTTGTATTGGAATTGGGAAAAATTGTAATTTAGTTTAAATGTTGAGTATAGAAAAGGCACTTAATAAGCTCATCCATCCACTTTTGAGTTTAGTGTTTTAGCAATTTTGGCATTTATTATTGATTAAAATTGCAATAGAATAACATAAACAGTTGCTAAATGTGTACTTTGTTGTGGAACAGCTTAATCTCATCGGTGACCAAAACTTCAACGTGTTAAAAACACGTTTTTCAACTAGTTTGGTATCATCCCTCCCATTGCGGATAAACCTTTTGTTTTTAACTAAAACTTTTTGTACGTATACACAATATTTCAGATATAACAAAAGTAATTGGAGCTATAGACAGTAAAGTAGATAGAGATGGATTTGAATCTCACTATTATTTAGCATCAATAAATGTCTACTAACTCTTCCTAGAAAAGATCAGAAATAAATCAATCTAACCAATCCCAAACCTAGATAAAAGAGGATGGTTTGAGTGCGCAAGGTTGGAAACCTGATCTTTGTAAAAATCTATATTCTTTATTTTTTGTTTGCTACTTTGAATGTTTTACAAGAAATATCTTGCAGCAGTGGACATCTTAGCAAAGCCGAACGTGGGCCCGCATTTTAGTGCCTATGGTGGGATTCGAACCCCCATGCTAACCAAGGTCCAAATTTGAGCGTTGTACCGCTAGACCACCCCGGCACAAAAATAATAAGAGGACGCTATTACGACAAATAACGCCAAAAACTTAATAACACGACCCAGATAACAGGATTGAGTAAAGGCTGCAAGGAAGTTCAATTTTCGATCAGATGAAGAAAATTACTTGGTAAAATTTTACGTTTCCCATCCCCAAGGATTAGTGACAACGGTTTTGGAATAGACAATTAATAATGATAAAAAACTGCTGATGTAGACCACAGAAAACGTGGCTAAAATTTCATTGAAATGAATGTTTCATGTTTTAAGTAAACATAGTAATAAGTTTAAAAAATTTTAAAAAATATACCTGATCAATTGGTTGTGCTGTATATGTTGAATGTTTTGAAGTATTTAATAAAAATGGCGGCAGGTGCGTAGAATCTTTTATTTTTAAGTAAAAATATAAAAAATTGTTAATTATTATTTTGAAAAAGTATCTTTAACAACAAAAAACAAAAATTATAAATTAAAATTGTCTTAAACAAAACTAATAATTTAATGTACATTGTAACAATCACTTTATAGAGAAATAACACATATCTTTAGCTGAAAAACAAACCATTTTTTATAACGGCACGAGTATTTATAAAAATTGGCAAGGCCACTTAATTTTTGCCAGAGTTGCAAATTTTTAGAAAAATGGTTTGATGTGGTATATACATGTATAATTATTTTTAAATAATTTGTATTCCAGCTTAGCATTTTGTACATTGAATGTAAAAAAGAGTTAAATATACAACGAGTTATGTTTTCAAAAAACTTATTTACTTGTTTTAATATTTTAATCACTTAATGCTAAATGTATCATAATTTATATGCAGTATTTTATGGAAAAAAATGAATCTCATAAATATTATTCAATATTGTTGCAGTGGTTTATGTAATTCCAAGTTAGGTTATTACATATATATATATATATATATATATATAATTTGTTTAAAGAAGAATATTTGGTAATTTAAAAATATAATTTATTGATTTATACAGGACAACAAATATATATATATATATATAGGTATAAACTATAATATTTAGACATTTGTTTATGTAATTTGTGATTTAAGTACAAAGTATTTTTAATAAACTTAAAAACGCTTGAAAAAAGGTTGGAATAATAATTTTACTTTTACAAATAGATAATTAATATTTATCTAAAGCTTATTAGTACATAATAATAATAAAATCAGTTTGTGTGGTAAAAAAAGCGCATTTTTTATAAATACAAAAAAACTTATTTTTCGTTTCGTAAATAAATTGTTAAAAATTAGTTAACGTCTGGGACTGATCTAGTGATAGAGCGCTAAACCCAATACTGGGTAGAGACACATCAGTTTGAGTGCTACCAACGGTCCTGGACGTAGGTCTTCGTTTGGCTTCACTAAAATATCCACTGGTTAAAAATGTTTGTTGTGAATTGTTTAAGCAATAATAATAATTATTATTATTGTTATAATTAAAAGAATTTGTTTAACTTTATTCTAATTGACTCCACCCTAGTCAGTCTAAAGTCTAGTTGGGAAAGAAGGAAGGTTTAAGCGCAGGCCTCTATAAAAAAATTAAAATTAATAAAGAAAGAACAAGAGGACATCATTTTATTAAACTACAACGAAATCCGAAAATAGTGTCAATCTTTGAGATGCACAATCTTTAAAACCCAAAGATTGACATAATTGTATGTCATTGTCTTGTTGTTCTATGGTATTTATAGAAAAAAATTAAAATTAAAAAAATTCTAATTACTTTATTAACTTGTGTTGTAAAATGTAAACACTACTTGAATGATTTAAGTAGTAATCAATGTCAAGGTATAAATATGAGCAATTTATAAAGTACTACATTTTTATTCATGATTGCCCATATAATTCAAAGAATTATGAAAAAATAGCGTCTTCTATATTTGTTTTCAAAACATACATTGTTGAATTCAAAAATTAACTGACAGATTTTTGTAATGCTTAATAAAATATAACTATAATTATAATTACAATAAATAATAAAGTTTGAATAACAATAATTTTGTAAAACAAATATAAATTTTTATCGTTTTAAGCATATACTACTATCTACAAATAAATACCACTTGTTGAATACGCTTTTATTAAAATATTAAGCAAATTCACTATTGCTAATAATTTTTTATATATTTTACCAACATGATATTTAGTATTTATATAAAATTTCATCTATATATACAGTAATTTTTTAAATGATATTTAAAAAACAATACCGTTATGTTTTATAACTTTAGAAAAAATGGCGTTTTATTTTAAAATACAGTTTAGTTTACGCCATTTTGTACTTTTCATCACTTACAACCTTGAAACCAACTGAGGTGTAGTTTCATAAAAATATAAACAAACATTGATCAGTGACAAAAAGTACACAAATGTTTGACAATAAACCAAAAAATTGAAGTTAGAGTGTTCAACTTTTTCATCATTAAAATTACAAGTGGCATTTGAACATATGCAGCATGTAAATTAAACATTTCGGTGTATATGTTAACATTGTGTGTGAAAAGACATATAATTACACTTGAATTATTATTGATAGATAAATAATGTGTCTTAAAAATAGACACAATAATTTGAAGCAAATTCAAATGCATTTTTCAACTTTCAAAAATGTTTTGAAATTTAATTGCAATTAATCTAAAGTTGTAATATTATGCAGGCTTTTTTCAAACTATTGTCGCCTTCTTTTACAACGTTTTTAAAACAATTTAGACAGAGTCAAAACACAGTTATACACACTATATATAAACACATTATTATAAACTAGAAATTGTATTAAACTCAGAGTATGAAAAATCTGTCGAGAAAGGTCTTGGACAATTAGCATTAATAAAATTCCTTATAAATAATAAATCTAAAATTTCTATGACAATCACTCAGATGATGAAGATTTGAGTAAGGTTTATACAGTTTCAAATTCCGATGATGGCGATATTTCTGCCTGTTCCTCTGCCATACGGTGCATTCTGGACTAGGTGCCTTTAGGCATTTAAACTAATAATAGCAGAGACCGAATGCACAGTGGTATAACTGAGATTGTCTCAAACCAAGTAGTATTTATTACCATGTTAATAACACATGTAAAAAACATGGCTGACTACTTTTTTTTACCGTGAGTAGACAATGATAAGCTTATGTTTTATTGGCTGTTGTAAGTTCATCGTCACCCACATACTGACACATTTACACTGAAACTATTTCTATTGGTCAAAATTATGATTATGAAATTTTACCATGTTTAATTATATGACGGTTAGCAAACTATGTCACAATAGGACAAAAACGTACTTTGATTACCAGCAAATAAATTGGATGTTTTAAATTCGAACGCCGATTGACTAAATGTTTGATTATCACCATAAATGGACTCGGTATGCTTCTTCATCGTGTCAGTTAAACTGGAAATGGCATAGGAAGAATTTAAGGGCAAACTTGATGTTACAAAAGTTCCATTCAATCCCGACAATGGTTTAGTAAATTGGGACGCAGTGAATAAAGATTGCATATTTTCTGTTTTAGATAACAACGCATATATATATATATATATATATATATATTATTTACGCATTGAACTTGAATTTTTGTTTATTATTTAAAACAATTACATTGATTTTTCTTTCTGCAAGTTTATTGTTTTATGGTAAGCAGTTTTAGCGAAGCCTTACATAATAGTCTGCACATTTAGAACTCATACCTACCTACTTTTGAGTCAGGCAATCTACTAACGTTGCTTTGGATAAATAATTATTACGCAATTGTAATTGGTTGACTGTATTTAGTTACTCACATCTAGCAATGATGGATTCCCTAACAGTGTTGGATTGATTACAAGGTATTGTATTTAATTTTTTAATGTCGTGGTGGTTTACAAGTTACAGAGTTTGACCCGAACTTGTAGAGTAGGCATCAATCGAAGTGCTGCTAACGGTACTAAATGTCAGTTATTGTTTGACTTTCCTAAAAGGTCCACTTACTTAGACCCTTTAAACTATAATAATAATAATAATAATAATAATAATAATAATAATAATAATAATAATAATAATAATAATAATAATAATAATAATAATAATAATAATGGTAATAGTAATAATAATAATAATAAATGGATAAATGACTAAATGCTTTGTAATCCTACATTCTAAATAGAAAAAATTATTTTATATTTTAAATACTTACAAATATTAAAGAAAATAGTTGAAAAACATGAATATGTTTTAATGTTAAATTAATGATTATTTTTAATTAATTTTATTAAAGACTTGTTAAAAATGGAATTAAATGATGTATACTACTCCAAACTTGGTTTTATATATAATAAGAAATATTTATTTAAAAATTTATTAAATAAAGAATTGTGAGGAGTTCATGCTTTAACAACAGCGCTCATATAAACGGAAATAATAAATGCAATTTACATATTTTTTTAACCATAAATAACATCAATAATGGGCCTAAAACCATTTGTCATTTACTTACATTTATATTTTGTAACACAATTGTAAAAGGAAACCATTAATAAATATAACCGAACCGTGCCATATAAGGCTATAAAAACTGGAGGTATGCAAGGACCTACATAATAAGGTCATAGTGGAAGGGATCATTCACTTGCTAAACCGGTAGTAACGTAGCTGTATTTGAGGACACTGGGCAATTAGAATTGGTCAGATTCGTTATAAATAATAAATTTACAGGGTCAAGTTCAAGCACCCGTAGCTCAGTGGTGAAAGGAGCTGGACTGACACCAGATAGGGCGTGGGTTCAAGTTCATGTGTGTGTGTGTGTAAAACTTGAAAGGTATGCACTGTGCATGATTCCAAATAAGGATGAAACAGTTGTACAGTGTTCCTGGCTAACTTAAAACCCAGTGGATTCATCATTCAAGTACATCTGACAATTCTAATCTGACAGTTATAAAACAAAAATTAATGCTGTAATTGCTTCATAAAAATAAGAATATTTATGTAATGTAAAAAATTAATTAATTACTTTTTTATAAATAAATATTTTAAAAATCATTATATCAATGTTAAAAACGTAGTTAGGTTAGTTAAGTGCCAATATTTAATTAAATAAATGAGATAATAAATAACACTGGTTTTTAATAAATATTATTGATTCGTATTTAAAATTAAATAAAAAATTAATATTTTTATAAAAAAAAGAATGAAATACAACTTTAGAATGTCTTGTTAAAACAATTTAAAAATTACTCTATTAAAAAATTATGTGCCTTACATACAAAAAACATAAGAATTTGTTTTCCTTGTTAAAAAAATTATTGTGTAATTTAAAAACAATAAAATACTTTAAATATTATTGACACACATTTAGTTAGAATTGTCAGATTCTCCTGAATAATACGTCTACTTGATTTGAGTCAACCAGAAGCACTGTGCAACTGTTTCATCCTTACATTTGAAATTATCAGCAGTGCATACCTTTCAAGTTTTACACATACATGAACTTGCACCCACTCCGTATCTGGTGACAGGCCAGAGCCTTAATTACTAAGCTACGAGTAGATAAACTTAAACCTGTAAATTTATTATTTATAGCGAATCTGATTAATTCCAATTTCCCAGTATCCTCAAATACTGCTATGTTACTACCGGTTTAGCAAGTGAGTAAACCCTTTCACTGGGACTGCACTAAGTAGGTCATAGCATGGCACGGTTCAGTTATAAGAGTTTTAATTTTGTTTAGAATATATCAATGGTTTTTATAAGATTTCTGACATTTCTAATATAACAATTTTAAAACAAATCATTTATTAAAAAAGCCATATGGGCTGTTAAACCTAGCGGTATGCAGGGACCTGTATGGTAAAGTCATAGTAATAGGGTTCTCTCACTTGTAGTAACGTAGCAGCATTTGAGGACACTGGGCAATTAGAATTAATCAGATTTATTATAAATAAGAAATTTGCAGGTCTCAGGTAATTTACTCGTAGCTCAGTGGTTTAAGGCGCTGGCCTGATACCAGATAGGGCGTGGGTTCAAGGTTATGTGTGTGTCAGATTTTATTTTGTTTATATAAAAAATTAATTTAAACACAAAGCCGGCTAAAATAAAAATAGTTAAATTTTAAAAATTGCCATTTAATAGTTCTAATATTAACTGTATTATATATTTTATTTTTTTAATATAATTGAACAAAACATCTATAAACATAGCCAAATAAGATATTTGCCAACCTTGACCAATATTTTTGTTAAAATTTTTTATTTTTTTTTATTCATCTTTGCTACTGCAAATGTTTTATGGAAAAGGCGCATCTTTCAGTAGTGGACATTGTTTAGCAAAAAAACCGAAAGTGGATCCGCATTTTGGTGGGCCGGTGGTGGGATTCGAACCCCCCGATACCCTCCGAGGTCCAAATCGAGCGCTGTACCGCTAAAGTTGAAACTTAATCAACAAAAGAACTCTACCGCAACCGGTTTCAAATTTGCTTGAGAAAGGAGGTCGATGGTTTGAGTGTGTGAGATTACCAACCTGGCCTCTATAAAAACAATGTTATTTAAATAAACAACACAAGGAACTTTTATTAAACTAGGGCAAAAAATAAAAGAATAATATCAATGATGGGGTTTGGTGAAATAGGAATACAATATCAATTTTCTATATGTTCCATTTTTAAAGCTAAATGTGATATGTATAATTGTATGGAACAATCTTGTTGTCCTATGAACTACAAGACATAAGGGTTTTATAACGAATAAAATAAAATTATCAACAGCCTAACCAATAGCATACCAAAGCACCTAAGCTTAATGTCTACGAAAAGAACTAATTACATTTATTATTTGATATGTGTTTTATATTTTATGAAACATTTGACATTAAATTTTATGTTTATGATTTTATGCAATTTTTAATTATGAATTCATTTTAACTATTATATAGTATCATGTGATGTAGTTTGACGTATGATGTAGTATGTGATGTTAATAATTCTAACAATTGTGATATTCCTCACTGTTTTTTTTCGTGGTGCATCCTGGACTAGGTGTTCATAGGCATCTAGACTAATTACTGCGGGAATCAAGTGTACAGCGGTATAACTGAGTTTTCATTAAACTTTTGCTTAATGAATGAGTGCCAGCATACACCCAAGGTGCCTAAAACGTATCTCATGGTATCCATTTAGTATATGTACCCCCTTAGGTTTGTCAATCCGTCAACTCCAAATTTCTTTAAAAATGATCGCATTGTCAATTCCTGTATACACTGGCAACATCGCAAGGAAGCGGTCTTCATTTGCCTGTCCCCAAATTGAATACGTGTAATAATTCGGGATGCTATGCTAACTTCCAACTTTTGCTACCAATGCTTCATTTCAGTATTGTATATAGTGTGATTGAACAGAGTTCGTTTTCCAAGTTATGTGGTTGCTAGGAATTTTTTGGTTCAATAACTACGTTTTTTATACTATTTTCTTTAATAGTTGTAAATATTGATATTAATAGTAATAGTAATTGTAATAATAATAACAGTTGTTATTAGTTTATGCTTTGAATAGTACATTTTATTACACACATAGAGTAGTTATTTAAAAGTATGCTGTTAACCATATGTATAAATGTGCTTATTAAAAAAATTTTTTTAAACATTTTATTAAAAAAGTTTTTTGAAAAAGAAAATATGCGAATTTGTTCAAGTGAGATATTATATTAATAGCATAATTTGACCCATTTCAAAATTATGTGCAAAGACTGAATAAATCTTTTTTTTGCAAAAATAATTGCATTTAAAAAATGAATGAATGAAACGACACTCATAATTTCAAAAGCATTTTGCAGCAGTAGATTAGATATAGCTTAGCAGTAAATATATTTGTAATTTTTAAATCAAGTTGTTTATTACTAATAAATTTTTAATTTTCTGTATTGCAATTGTGATAGAATTATGCAAGTGTAAAGACTTTCAATCTTTTAATAGACAACAGTTATAATCTTACTACCTGTACTTAACGTGGGCACTTGTTTGGCTGCATTAAATATCTGCTTGTTCAAGAATATTTGTCAAAAAAATTCAAATAATAATAAAAAAAATTGTACCACTTCATTTTTAAACAAATGCACAACATGCATTCAAATGTTACCTTGATTTTTGTAAATCTTGTCAGATTGAATTGATGAGGTATGATATTGATTATTGTTTAAATTAAAGTCGGACATATTACTTGTTTGATACATATTAAATAGACTTTGTCCATTATTAATGCTATGAGGCTGATGATTTCTAATCAAACCGTAAAAGTTATCGATTACTTCATGTTCATCATCAGGCCTGGATATTGATTGGCCAAGCTTATCAGATGAATTGAGCATCAAGTTCGATTTGTTTATCATTTGACAATTATCATTGGATGCCATTTGTAAAGAGGCCAACAGTGAATTAGGCTTGGGCACTAGGCCAAAATTCATTAAACTGTGATTGGTCGGATGCAACTTAAAATCAAGGTCGGCACGATTTAGCAAATTTGCATGCTGTGTCCACATATGCATCTCCATATCTGGTCCAGGTTCAAACTCGAAGCCACAAAATATGCAGCTTGCTTCGTCGTTAGATTTATGTGGTTTGGGTCGAGTAAAAGCACTGGATAATTGCAGGTTTGAATTAAAATTTGATTTGTAACGTTGGGACGTGTTGGTTAGCGGTGAAGACGAACATATTGAATTTGTGTGATTTGATGTTGAATTTTTTGTAGACCACTGAAAATAGTTTGAATTAATTTCCATTGAACTGTTGAAAAAATAAGGCAAAAATTAAATTTAGATTGAAAAGTAGAATATAGGTTGTCTAAAATTGGGAAATGTGTCCCCAATGTATTACAACTTTTTTACAAATATTAATAATAGTATATACAAGTGCGCGTCTGTACATTGTACTCTACACCAAGTGTATTTATGATAGAGTATTTAAATACACAGCGATAATACATTGTTGATCCAATTTAAAAACTATAATACATTGCTATTACTTGCATTACTGCACAAAACAGTCCGTTAAAAATGGGGAATGAGTGTAATGTAATCCTACCTACACCGGGGTAGTCTAGAATTACATCGCTCAATTTGAACCTGGATAGCATAATAGAAGCTTTTGACGTGCCTTAAATTGAACTTTATTAGAATTTTAAGTCAATGCTACTACTTCTATTATTTCAATGCAAGATCTATCGTTGACAAAATTAATAATCTACGCCTACTAATTAATCAACAATTGATATCAACAGCTGTTTTAAATCAGTTTAAGAATTCCGGTTGAGCAAATACATGAATGATAATTTAATTTGTCTAACCGTTAATTTATACTTTCACTTTGTACTCATTATTTTGTTAATAGTACTGATTAGGTGTTATGTATGCATCCATGTGTTCAATGTACCTCTAGCAAGGTATTAAAGCTTGTAACAATAACAACGGTTTAGAAAGAATAAAAAATGAAGCTATTTAGTCAGTCTTAAGTCTGTATAAAGGAAGAGGATTTGTGACAGGAAGGCCATCCGACAGTAAAAAACTCATGCCAAAACTATTACATAGTGATATTACTTCAAATTTGTTGGATATTAAACCAAATGAAGAAAACTGATCAGAAATAGCAACCCCTCATAATAAAGGAAAAAGCTGTAAAAGAAGTTATAACAATAACAATAATGATAGTAATAATACTTCTACATAAACAATAAGAGGATTTCATTCCGGCAAACAACGGCAAAGAAATGAATTTTGCTGTCCCATATTTGTTTTGAATTATGAGACTTTGTTCTTTTTTGTTGTAACTGCTGTCTTATTGCTCCATGTTTGCTTTTAAAGCAAAAGGATTTCGTAATAATAATAATAATAATAATAATAATAATAATAATAATAATAATAATAATAATAATAATAATAATAATA
>JAKXYG010000004.1:0-260000 GCA_025895645.1 Cardicola forsteri
CAATATGCACGTATAATTGTAACAAAATTAAAAAATATGTAATGCTTTAATGTCTCACTAGAAATATATTCAGCATAAAATACATTTTCGTTATGAATAAAAAAATAACAAGATTAAAAAAAGGTAGTAGTACAAATAATTGGAGCAAAATAAAATAAAATATTATATAATAATGTAGATAAATATAGTAAAAATAGTAAACATGTGATACAACAAAAATTCTAAATTTTTATACATTAAATAAGTCATTAAGAAGCACAGTTACATTATGTTACAGGATGTCAAAATTAAGTTTAAATAAATGCTTAAATGGAATAATTCCTACTTTGATAGGTTTGTTAGAAGTTTAATTTTGTTTGATTTTAGATTGGCAGATATAAGTATTTGTAGTGATTAGTTTTGGCTTTCCTGTGCAGGTACGTTTCCCGGTTTTGTCAGTAGCTGTAGATTTGTTTAAAACTGTATGTAGTGAATTGGTGTGATTACCTTCATTCCTTGATGTTAATTGTATATAGGATTTAAAATGTCTATTAACAATATTATTCAACAAAATAGAATATTTAATTTTTGCAGATTTTGACATTAAAGATATCCGTCTTTTTTTAACAATATAATTATATTTTAATTAACCAGGAAACATTTTAGGTGAGCAATATAATATTAAAAAATAAAAACGAAATATAACAAACAATTTAGTAATATAATTATCAACATTTAGTTTTTTTAATCTTCTTATGTAGTAGTATAAGAAGTTGGTTTTGTATAAATATATGCTCAACATAATTACATCACGTATGTTTGCTATTTATATTTACCTAGAGAAACTTAATTTTGTTACAGGTATGTATGTTTATCTAATTTAATTTAAATGTTTTGTTTAATTTTACTGTTTTTATTAGACGCATCGTTGTAAATTTAACCAGCTCGCATTTCGATAGATTTAAATAGTGTCCACAAGTTTATAGATCGTTCAATGGTCTACTTTAAAATTTGTCTTATGCATTACTAATTTCAATTTAATGTTAACTATGATAAGATATGCCTAAATTGCTTCTTTTTTTATTGCTTCTTTTCTATTGCATTAAATACATTAAATTTTTGTTTTAAAAATATTAAAAACCTTTTTAGATAAATTTATAAAAGTTTGTATTGTCTAAAAGAATTAGAACAACTTTGATTTTTTGATAAACAAATAGTTTTGTTTTATATAAATAAAAATATATTTAAATAAAATGTATTATTAAAACTATGCTTTTTTAAAACATAAAACAGAACATATTTTAAAAATGTTACATGTTTTAAAACATTAGATAATTTATAAAAATGTTGACTATTTTAGTGCTACCTAAATGATTACTAATTACATTACATTTAATAATAGTAAAACGTTACAAAAAATTAATAAAAACATAGACTTAAAAAAATATTTACAGAAATAATAAAATTAAAAAAAATAAATTAGTATTTATGCAATGCGCATTATACTTTTGAATATAAACGTTAACTTTTGTAGCGTGTTAATTAATGTTTGTACATGTTAAAACATTTTACATATTATTTTATTTTGCGTTGTGAGTAAAAGAATTATAAAGGCTCTTATCAACTATAAATTTATAAATTTACTTTTTTTATTAAACAAATTAAATATTTTTAAGCATGTTTTTAAATTATATAATTACAACTTTTACAACAATTACCGCAAAAAAGTGATTATTTAACTAAAACCTCAACTATGTAGCATACAAAAGAAACGTCACTTTAATTATAAAATATACAATACTATATAATAATTTAAAAAAAACTAAAATTATATATACATATATATTGTAAGCCAAAAAAAAATTGTATAAAATATCAACTGGTGCAAAATCGAAAACATGATTTATAACGTCAACTATTAATTGACAAATGATTAAAGAAATTACAAAGTTAAAAAAATTTAATAAACTATGTGATCACCTTTCTTTTAATCAATACGTTTTGGAATGCTGTCGATAAGAGTGTTTATATATTCTTATTTCATCTCATATTAAACAACAAACGGAATGCGTTTACATAAATACTCAATTTTAGTATACTTATTGATGTTGCGCTTTAGCATGCTAAAACATTTTTAATAACATTAATGTCTGGGCTGTTATGTATCAATTGAGTAAAGGATAGTTTTTTTTATTTTAGCTTGTCTACTGTTTAAATGTAGGTATAAGGCAAATAAAGTTAAGTTAGATCAACATGACGTTACCTTTTTGGACGTATCACATGAAAAACAATAGTAACCCCCGTTTAAGTGTGTTGCATTTTATAATAAAAATCACCCTTTATAATTGAAACAAATTTTTTACTATTTAAGTCATTAGCTATAATTCTTTATTTGATAAGTTGTCGAGGGTAGACTTTTTTTCTTACAACCGAGAGTAAATGGTTTATAAAAACTTGACTCACACAACACTTTGTTTTTGTAGCCAAATGGTTTGTCCCGAATCATTGTTTTATCGGCATAGTATAGGGAACGCCAATAACATTAGTGTCGTTCATTCCACTGTTTACAAAAGGTTAATCTGTCAACTTTTTGTTTTTTAATAATAAATGGCTTAACCTTTGGTGATTAAAGCAGATTCAATTGCTCTGTTTATTATTGTGGAATAAGCAAAATTGTTCAAACTATTTTTTTCGGTTTTTGATATAGGTTTATTATATTCTTTTAAAATTCTATAACAATTTTTTGATCATCCGTATAGCTTGTTTCCAACATTATTATAATTTCGTAATTTTTGACTACTAATAATTCAATAAATTATTGAAAGGTTAACTCTGATTAGTTTTACCTATTTTTTGGGTAAAAATACTTTATTTTTTAATTTTTTAATGACATGATATTCATTTTCGGTAACATGAAAACATTTTTTATTACTACTATCCATTTCACAAACAATGTAATCAGAAAGCAAAATTAGCGGATGAGTGGAATCTCAAGGTTGAACGTAAATAATAAATTATTCGAGTTATTTAAAAATTTTTATTTAAATTAAAAAAAAATTACTTTTATTTTTTTAAAAATTTATATAGGATTAGAATGATTAAATGTTTATTTTGATAATTACTATCACAATCAGGGCAGATTTGAATGTGCGTTTAACATTAAGTTTAATGATTAGTTATTGTTCATTTTTAATGATATTAAGCACACAAAACAATAAAGGCTAATTATTATTAAAATTATGTAACTACAATAATTTTAAAGAAAAAATTATTATTTTTTTACTGTTTACGATATTGTTTGTATGGACATTTTTTTGTAATTCCAGACACTTTCAAGCAAATTATCAATGTAAATAACTGACGTAAAGAAATTATTTTGCAAAAAATTGTAACCTTTAGCAAAATCCACACTACATTTGACTTTGAAATGTTGAGTGCAAAATCTGTTAATAACGACACACACATTTACAATTTTATCTTTTTCTAATTTTTTTCAAGATGAATTTTATAGTATTTGGTAAAGTACATTAGTTCAACTCTACATGTATAGCTAAATAGAATATGAATTATTCAATATCTTGAACTTCTTTTGGCAATTTTATACATTTTTTCCAAATCCAATATTAAAAATTGTCTGAATTGTCTAAATTTTTTTTGTTTATTTTTTAACTTTTATTATTTAATTTTTATTGAATTTTGCAATAATAAAATTAACATTATTTTTGCTTGTAAATCCATTCAATCAATTTATGTGTAATTAGGAAAATGTTTTATTCAAAAAACATGTTTACACTCTAAACACGTTTATTTTACAAATTTTCGTGATTTACTAAACGTCACTCCACTTTTAATATAAAATTTCACCTAGTTTAATTTCATTGGCTGATAAGAATTTAAGTTGAATAAACTAAACAAAATTACCCCCAAAATGTCCCAAAATTTTTAAATTAACCACATTCACCTTATTCGTTAAATTAGGCATTTTTTATTGTGCTAATTTTTATAAAACAAGGGATTTTTAAAATTATTTATATTAAACTATTATTAAATTATTTTTATTTGACTAATTAAATGTTTGGTGCAAAATTCTTTGTTTCTTAGGCACGTATTTGTAAAGAATAATATTTATTTTCCAAAAAAGAAATAATGTAATAATAGTAATCTGTTTATTAATTAATTTAATAAATACATTAAAAATTAAAACAATTTAAATTTTTTGTTACAAATTAATTTAAATTTGAGTATTGCAGTCATTATTTTTATTATGGCAATTTAAAAAAAAAACGTTTTTTACACGACCAGTTTTATAAAATGTAAAATTATTTTATTATTTTTAAATTGCTAAATAGTGTATTTTAAAGACAATTGTAAACTTTTTTATATAAATTCTTAACTGACTAACTTCCTACTGTATTTTTACAAATCGCTTACAAATTTATATACAGTAGGAATTTTATCATTATTTTATACAAAAGCAATCGCATAAAAAATTATTATATTTCAAAAATGCAAACTAACTACATTTTAATTTTTATTACATTAAAATTGCAGTATATTACAAAATTTAGCGTTTTTAGATTTATCTACCCGGAGTAGAATTATTTTTGTTTTTTTTTTGTTGTGGTTTGGTAAAATAATTTTTTTTATTGTCTTGGTAACAATATATATTTTAAAATATAAAACTGCTGATATTTTACTTGATCAATTTTTCTTTTGCATTTGGGGTTAAATTGGATACGGTAGAATTGAATAACAATGTTAAAAAAACATTTGTTTAGCTGTATTAAATTAAAAAAACATTTTTATTAAACAAAAATTATTATTAAATTGTTAAATGTTATTAAAACTAATATATTAATTTTGTTAAAATTATTATATGTTAAAATGATTAAAATTTAATTATTATATTATTAACGTTGTTGTTTTATTTAGGGTTAACATTTTATTTCTTCTTTCTGTTTAGATACATAAAAAGTAAAAAAAGACATTTTTATTAGACAAAAATTATTATGAAATTGTTAAATATAATTAAAATTGGTATATTGGTAAATTTTGTTAAAATTGTTATATTTTAAAATGTTTTAAAATTTAATTATTATATTATTAACGCTGTTGTTTTATTTAGGATTAACAATTCATTTTGTAATAAAAATAAATAAAATATAAATAAATGTTGTTCATACAATTATAAATATAAATTATTTAACATACATTTAGTTAATGTTAAATAAATTATTAAATATATTTATTGTGTATTAAAATTTAAAAAAAACAAAAAGTAATATTTAATATATTATTAACGTACGTTTCTTTAAAAAAAGTATAAAATATATAGCAAATTTGTTTACTTCATAATTTTGACTTGATAATGCCTAAAATAATCTTTCTACTTTGTTTGATAATGTTTAAATATAAATGTTTTAAAAAAAGCTTGATTTGTTACAAACAAAACATTTTTTACATCTTTTACAATGTATTAATAATATCAATGTAATTAAGTATTTATTTTACAAAAAAGAATTACATTTTGGGTTTAAAACATTGTATTGTTAACAACCGCTTTTAAAATTATATATATATATATATATATATATATATATATATATATATATATATATATTCAAATTATTTTTTAAATGCTATTATTACAATTTTACTCTTATTGACCAAATAATTTTCTTATTGATTACTTATTAAATATAACTTCTTGTAGTCCTAATTTATTAAGTTTTAAAGCTATTACATTTCAAACGTTTTGAAAAATAATGAACACAAAAAAACGTTTTTTTTAATTAATTTCTAACAAACTCAATTTTATTTAACATTTGATTAAGAAAATAATATTTATTACCCTTTTTACAAAAAATATGTTAATTTTGCATTTTTGTACTTAATTTTAAAATATTACATAACAGTAACATTTGGACACGTTCGATGTTTTGTATTATTACTAATATTCTAACTTTTTTATTCTAAATTTATAATGTTTAAATTAGTATTAACTGATTATTTTATAGCAAATAAAACAACTAATATTTTCATTTGTTGACTAACAACATTATTTAAAAATAATTAATTTGAATAACATTAAGAAATGTTTTTAAACATATAGTAAATATATAAACTAACATATTTGTTTTTATTTGGAATTACAAAGAAAACCCAATGTTTTAAACATATTTACATTGTCTGTTAATATGTATTAGTTATTTTTTGTTTCTTCTAAACTATTGACAGATTTACATAAAATAAAATTTGGTAATGCTAATCGTTATAATTTTAGTAATTTTAAAAATTTTAAATTTTAAATGTAATAAAAAAAATTAAATGTTAAAAATTAATTGTTAATTTAAAAAAGTTTCTAATAATTTAAATTTACTTTACTTACAATAAATATTATTATTTTAATTAATAAAAACTTACAATCTGTAAAATTGTTCACTAAATTTAAAATATAATTAATTTTAATACTGTGCATAACTAAAACCAATTTTTACTTAATACAATAAATGTTAACACAAAATTATGCTTATTTATTTTACCTAAATAGTAACTTTTTAATAGAATAATTTTATTTTAAATTTATAATAAAATGAATTATTGCAACTGCTTAATTTTAGAATTAATCAAATGTAAAATAGGAGTAAAGAAATTGCAATTCTTCTTAACATGAATACTTTTCAATATATAAATTTTAAAAAATAATTTAAAATAAGTTTTATATTATTAAAGTTAATTTTCTAATTTTTTTGATATTGATAAAATATTTTGATCATTTATTTAATTTTATTTTACACAAATCAATTTTTCCAATTATTATAATTAAATATTAGTTGTTTGAAATACCCAAAAATTAATTATTTTTTTACCAAAAAAGTAAATTGTCTAAAGTTGAAATGTATTTAGAAAAATAATTAATATTAATTAAATATTATGTTTTTTTAACATATTAATTTTAAAAATGTGTTTACAAAATAAAAGCGGTTTAGCACCATACATTTAGCTGCTTAATAATTACTTTATTTTGAAACTAATTTAGTATAACATGAAAATAAATTTTACTTTAATAAATAATACAAAAACATTAAATAATTTCAAAACAAATTTAATTTAGCAAAAATTTAACATTTTAATATACTAATAAATAATGTAACTCCGTTTCTACTAATGTTTAAAAAAAGGTTTAATATTTTTTACATTTAACTAATACAAAATAGGGTAAATTGTTATACAAAAACGTTAAAATTAATTAACCTTTAAATATTTATAAAATCGAACTAACTAGTATGTTTTGTGAAAAAAACATGTTTTATTTTATTACAATTGTTTGTTAATTGTTTGGGAGTGTAAAAAAGAAACAACTACGTTGAAAGATTTTATTAAGATATTAAAAAGTACATTTTAAAAGCAAATACCAAACAAATTTTAATTACAAAATTTGTAAATGACTACTTGTAAAATACAAATACAAATTTAATAACAAATGTGGGTTGTCGTTCTAATAATCGTATGTTCAACAGTATAATAAATAAATAATTTAATAATAAAACTGTTAATTTAAAAAATAGAAAAATTGGAAACAATAATTAACGTTATTAACACTTAAATAACATTTTTAAAAAGTAGTAATTTATTTATGAGTGTTAATGATGGTAAGCTAAAGTTTAAAACAAATTTGAACAAATTTATGGTCAGTATTTTACATTCAAAAGTTACATTCAGAAATTGTATAACAGAAGGATAGATAGTAATATTAGCAATATTAGTACACATTCTATAGTTAATTAAAACGAGAATACCATGTATAAACATTCCGTTAGTCTAGTAAAAAAATGGTATCCAGTTGTATTGCTATTAAAAAAGTAAAAGTTTATTAAATAATAACTACTACATTTTTATAAATATTTTAAATATTTTAAAAACATAATTATGCAAACGTATAATTTATTTAATGAATCAAAAATGTAATTAAAAATTACCTTATTAAATAATAAGTTTGCAAGTTACTATTAATTTATAACATTTTAAAATTTTAAATATTTTGTGTAAAATTATTAATATAAAAAAACATTTTGTTTCCTATAAAACTGTAATTATTATATAATTTTGTTTATTGTATTAATAAAAGTATAAATGCCAGGGTGGTCTAGCGATACAGTACTCAACTTGGACCTGGGTGGATATGGGTTCGAATCCCACTACCGACGCCAAAGGGGAGCCTACGTTTGGCTTAACTAACATGTAAACTGTTAAAAGATGTTTTTCGTAGAATAATCAAAATAGTAAATACACGTGCATAAAATAAGTAAATATTAAACTACTTACGATCTGCATTATATTCAACCAATTATTAATTAATATTTATTATTAGTAATTAAAAACGCTTACAATATATGATAAACAAATTCTTTTCGTCTAATTAGAAAGTTAAAAGTATAGTACTAATATATGTATATATATTATATAGTACTGAAATATAGTAATAATTTAATTTTTATTTAAAATTGTACTAAACAAAAATTTTCGCAATATATATAATTAAAAATTATTTCACATTGTTTATTATTACTTATCATTTTACTTTTGTTATAAACTAAATTATTTACAAGTTAAAATTAGTTCATACTTAGTATAAAATTAACTAATTTAATTATTGTGCAAGTTGTATTTAAATTAATTTTTTAAACTAATGATTATAAACATAATAAAATGTACTTTAATCTCAGTAATTTGTTAACAAATTTAATATTATTTAACATTTTATTTACAATGTAATATTAATTTTTTGTAATAAATAATCTTACAGTCTGTATTATTTGTAGATATTATATACAATTGCGAAATAAGGTACCCGCCGCGTTACGCGTCAAATAAACCGTTATATATTTGCTTTTTCTTTTTTAAAAAAATTATTACAGTGATTGTGCTTTGGAATACAAAACTCATTTTATTATCATTTTTGTAAAGTTAACATTTTTGCTCACCTTCCACTATATCTCCCAATTTATGTTTCTGGTTTCTAAATTTGTTTTGCTACAGTTCCTTTTTTGCTTTACACTGCATATTATATTTTCTTTTGATAAATAAAATTATATCAAAACACCAGGATTATAAAAGGTTTCTCTTACTGCAACCTGCAACCTGCGTATTAAATGTTTATAAATTTTACTAAACTTATAACTTAGTTTTAAATTAACTTTGATTTCATTTTGTAATAGTTTAATTAATTTTTAACGTTTAATTTTTCAACCAATAAAATAAAAAAATATTTGCATTTTATAAAAAAAGAAATTGTGTAGTAAACACTAATTTTATTAGTTTTTAAAATATTATATGGTAACGTATACTATTGTTTAAAAAAACTTTTTATAACATACTTATAATTTCAAATAATGTTTGTGTTATTTTTATTTTATGTTAATTATTTAGAATGTTTAACGAGAAACATTTTTCAGTAGTGGACATTTAAGCCAAGTCAAACGTGGGCCCTCATTTTAGTGTCGGTAGTGCGATTTCTATTCATGCCTACTCAAATCCAGTTTATCCGCTGTACCGCTAAATCAGCTCGGCAAAATTTTAAATTATTAAATAAATTTATTTAGATTTTAGGTAAAAATATAAAACAGCTATTTATATATGCATATGCAAAAATATAATAACAAAATTTTTATTTTGTTCAATATATAAAAAACGTAATAAAATGTTTTTTATAAGATTGTATACAATATTATTTTTAATGTTAAAAAGAACTTTATGCAAACATACATATTTTAAGTTTCATATATTTTTATAAGATTTGGTTTGCATATTAACAATATTCTATTTTAAAAGTTTAAGTGCCAGCAATATATCTTATTTTTTACACAAGCGTTTTATACAGAATAGCGTTCAGAATGTTTATAAAAAATGTATCTTACCTTCTGTAATATTTATAATTAAAGCGTAAATAGTTTACAAAAATTAGAATATTTCGTATAAAACGGTTTTTAATTAGCATCTAATATATAAATAAATTTACTCTAAATTTGTAATATATTAATTTATTTTATATTGTTTATTATTATTAATTTTATTTTTTGGTTTTAAATGTTGTGATAAAACTAATTATTACAAATATACTTACTAAAATATTCAATTTTATCTAACGTTTAAATTATAACTAAAAAATAAAATAATTATTTCTACCGGTTGAATATAACAAGAATTTTTATAATTTTAAAATTTTAATATGATAAAACCTGAATTTTGAACTTATCGCAAATTTATAAAACAAAGATATTTTATATTGTTCAATAATATACAATTATTATAATTTAGCATCTCATTTACACTATAATATTAATTATATGTAATTAAAAACTTACTAACTGGATAATTTGTAATCAATTTTACAATAGTACATACTATAAAGACAATTTAAATAATTATAATTTGTACTAATTATGTGATTTATTTTTAGACTAATTTAATTATAAATTTGTAATAATTTAATAAATTCCAACCGCTTAATTTTGTTATGTAATGGTATAAAATATATATGCACTAAAAATACAATTAATTAATAACCGGTAATTTATATATGTTTGTCTTTATATTTTATAACGCTATAAATTATGATAAATTGTACAAATTGTTGTAAAATAACAATAAAGACAGAAGTAAATTATTAAATAAATTTATTTTGTATATTCTTTTATTTTTGTTTGCAATTCTTATATTTAAACAGATGGTAAAAGTGTAAGTGGTACATTAACCTGTGCATCAACTACCATTTTAAATTTAAAATAAAAGCAATTTATAAAAAATACAATCAATAAATTAGATGTGTAAAAACAATATGTAGATGACATTTTTTTTGTATCTTACATTATACACGTTATTTGTAAATTGCTTAAAATATATACATATATATATACCCATATTATAATTTAATAAAAATTTAAAAAGTAACAATATCAACTGTTTTATGTTACTTTTTTACAAAGTTATTTATTTGTCAATATGTTTACATTAAACGCTTTTAACAAATCAAATATAAACGTTTACCATTTAATACATTATTCAATTGTGCACAAAAATTATGTTAAAGTTAATATCTTACTAAAATAATAAAAATTATAAAACAGACGTTTAATAATAATAAGTTTTTAAAATTTTTTATTAATTTTTCTTAGCAATTGCACATTAATTTTAATAACATTGTTAAAGATAAAAAGGAGGTGTACTAAAAACAATAATGCATTTCATTAAAAAAAGGTTATAAAATGTTATAGAATGATATTTTATTAGTTTAGTTGAGAATGCTGTATGCATAAAAATGTGTTAATTTAACATTGAAAAAAATTGAATAAAATATTTTAACTTTTACTATATTTATCAGTTTATCTAATTTTAAGATAATACACAAGAGTCGGAACACCTGTTGTTTAACTGACCACGTTAAACAACTTAATTAAGAAATTAATTAAGAAATAATAATTTAAACACTATTAAACATTTATACAACTTGTCAAAAAGATGGTATTTAGTAGAATTAAAACAACAGGTTTATCTTAACAATTGCTTCAAAAATTAAATTGACTTTAATTACATTAAAAAATATAAACTTATTTAATGTGTACTAAAACAATTTGTAATTTTATAAAAAGCAAATTAAACTTAATTTATTTATGATTAATTTCTGGTCTATGCATGTATTTATGTAATAATCAATGTTATAATTGATTACATATATTTGCATACATATAATTTATTTATTATCTATTTTAATTTATTCTTACTAGTTTATATGTTTCACAAAAAATGTATTTTAGCACTAAACATTTTACAAAGCTAAATTTGGTTTTACATTTGGTATCGTTAGTAAAAAATAAAATAATGTTCCCCCAGGTTTAAGTAAAACATTGTAACACTATATATATATATATATATATATATATATATATATATATTACATTTTTATTAATTTAAATGTTTTACGGGACAAACCTTTTAGCAATAGACAAAGCCAAATATGGGCTGGCATTTAATACTGCTGTTGGGATTTGTACATATGTCTACTAGATCTAATCCAAAAGCTGCATTTCTAGGCTACCCCGGAACATGTACTTTATTATTTTTATGTATAAGTATAAAACACTTTAGTGCTATAAATATAAAAAATAAAATAAAAATACTTAAAATAATTTACAGATATGTACAATGAATTTAAATTCAATTTAATTTGTTTAAATATTTTGCATTATTTTAGATTTATTAATTTTTGATAGTCATTAGTTGAGTAAATTTGTATTTTAAATTTGATTTAAATTATTATTTATTTTATTTTATTTTGGATTTTATTAAAGTAAATTTAATAGTATTTTTATTTATTAATAATAACATACTTTCTACATCAAATACAACCAATTTTTAATAAAAAACTTATATTAACAAACATTTAATGTTCGCATATTTTTCGTTTATTAAGAATATATTATTAAATAATTTTAATAAAAATTCATAATATATTAACTTATAGCAACTTTTAATTTAAAAATTATTAAATTATAAAATAATAATACTTGTTAATTCACTTAATTTTTGTATTGCTTAATTAAACATTTCTGTAAATATATATAAATTTAATTTGTTTTCAATAAATAAAAAATACAATAAAACTCAGAATGTTTTTACGTTTTCTGATTTTACATTAATGTTAATTTACTTATTAATATAATGTAACCTTAATGTAAATATCCAGTTTTAAATAACGCATTTGTAATAACTAGGTAGATTTTAAAAATAAAATAAAGGATTTGGACTAATAATAAACATATTAATAATTAATTTATTTTAATTGCACTTAACGTTTATGTTAATTCAGGTTTTCATTTTACATTATGATTATTTATTTTTATATTTTTAAATACAAAATATTAATTATATTTAAAAGTAAATAAATTGTTTTGTTTATTTTTTACAATTCAATAGATTTTTACAATATATTACTGTGTGTAGTGTAGTAACTAATGTCTTAATTAGATTAAATGTTGTATATATATAGTAGATAAACCAGTTGCTGACAGAATTGATACACTATAATTTATTGACCCACGTGACATTATCTAATTATATGAAACACATTTCAATTAAATTAAAACATTTGTTAAACATTATCTTAACAGTATACGTAAAATATTTTATAAAAACTAATATTTTATACTAATAACATTGGAAAATTTTACTTTATATTGGAAACAAAAATAATGGCATTTTAAAATAATAAAAAAAACAAGAAAAAAAGTTTATTAAACAATAATTTATATTATCAGATGTGTATACATGCATAAACATAAATAATAAAAACTAAACATTTCTTATATTTTAGGCACTATTTATAAATTTAAAGAATGTTTTTAAACTGTTTAATATTGGGGTTTTTACGTATTTGCACTACGTAATTAATTTTATTAATTAGCCATTTTTTTCTTAAATTATTTATTTTATATTTTAAAACGATTTCAAAATAATACTATTATATTGATGATTTGTGTTGACTAAAGGTAATTGTATAAATGCAACGATTATTTTAGCCTAGGTTTTTGAAATTTTTAGGATTAAATAGTATAATGACAATTATATTATCTTTTTTTTAAACACCAACTAAAGCATTGCTTTTGTAAATATTCAAAAAATGTAAATGAAATTAACTAAGGAAGATATATAAAGTTAATTTATTGCAATCCCTATTTTTTATTATTTTTACAATTATAAACATTTTTTTGTATTTTAAATTTATACAATTTTTAAAATAATACTTAAGATACTATATAGTAAAGTAATTTACATAAAATAAATTGATTTTATTAAATTGTTTAATAAAAATTAATAATGTTAATTTTAAATTTGATATACTATCTTTACCTTCTGTATTATTTAAAAATAATTTTATTTAAAAATAATTCGTAATAATACATTAAACTAGCAGTTATTCATGCTAAAAGTTTTATAATTAACATTTAGTTTGTAACAATTTTTTTAAAATGTTGTTTTTGCAAATATTTATTTCTACATTTATTTAATAGAAATAATAATTTTGCTTCCTTAATATCACAATTACTAAATAATTGTAAATTACATTATTTTATTAACATTAAGCTTTAATTTTAGAACACAGAATACAATTATAAAATAATTGTATTATTATTTTAAATAAAACGTTTTATTAATTTACGTAGACAAAAATAATAATGTTTTAAATGTTATTAATTTTAAGCATTTGAAATATAATTGTCAAAATTTATTATTTATATTAAATAAATATATTTTTAATACTTTAAAAATAATAACTATATCTAACAATTTACAGTAATTAATAATTAAATTTATTAAATTAAAACATACGACCTATATTATTTGTAACAAAAACATTATTTATTGTTATTAAAAAAAGCGCATTATATGCTTGTCATCAAATTGAACTTGGGTTTGTTGTACTATGTGTGTTTGTGCATGTCTGTTAATTGTGTATTAATCTAAATATTAACTGTAATCCCTAAGCTAGTATATACATACTAAAATTTAATATATTTGTGATAGACCAGTATATACAAAATGAATATTTCTTACAATTTACGTCTTTTAATAATCTTATTTGCTATTCTACTAACCCAATGCTTTAAATTTTATTATTACTTTTAAAAAACTGTTTACCAATTTTAATTAACCACGATTCATCAATAACTTAATTGTTTTTAATAACTAGTTTAAGAAATTTAAAATATATAACTTTTAAAAAAGTATTTATATTAAATAAATGTTTTTAAAATTTTAAAGGTTTAATAAACCAAATTACATTTAACGGTTTACAATAAAATAACAATAATTTTTATTAAATTAAAACATACGAACTATATTTTTATAAATGAAATAATTACTAAAGTGTATAACCAATAAAATAAAATATATCCATATGTGTTACGTAACTTTTTTAAATAAAAAAGTAAATTTTAAATCAATTGTTTAACGCAATTTGTTTGAATTAATCATCTATAACTTACGAGCTTTATTAATTATTAACAATTTTTTATTAATTAAATAGTAAAATAATATAAATTTTATGTAAATTTATTTTAAGCAAATTGTGATTAAGTTGCATTTACATTTGTACACTGTGTGCTGTTTTAGTAATTTTAAAGCTATGTAATGTATCCTTCATTATTTTATTTAATACTTGTAATGTTTTATTTTTTTAAGTTTTAGATTAACTATTTATAAAACTAAATTAATGTATTTTTTATTAAAATTGCAATTATTTTTATTTTTCAATTTTAAAACAACATTTTTCATGCTCACTATAATTTATTTTTACATAGTCTAAATGGTTTTCTTATTAGTTACAGTTAAATGTTAATTATGTGCATTAGAAAAACGTACTGACTACAAAATATAAAAATAACGTTTAAGTATCATTAATTGTTAATAATAAAACATGTTAAATATATGTAAATAGCATCTCCGTTTTTTTGTTTGTAATATTTTATAATACATAAAATAAGTAGTATGACTATTAATTGACATATTATTATTTACTAATTTTAATTTTAATGTTTTAGTACATAAAATACAAACATTTTAAATTTCTTTAAATATTTATTCTAAATATTTTAAAAAGTAATGTAACTACTTAAACATTTAATTAACTGCAATTAAAATGACATTGCAACAAACATGTTAATATAATAACTAAATTATATTAAACTAGCATAAAATCAACAACTACCCAAAAAGTTGCAAGTAATTATATTTTGCACTCAATTTTAGAAACCAAAATAAAACTGATAATTGAAACTATAAAATAAAAGAAAAATTAAACATACAACACGCGCGTAGAAGGCAGTCGCAATTAAATTAAACCAAAGTTTTTACTAAAATTTAAACTTGCTGCTAAAAAGATATTACATTGCCTTATAAATTAATGTAATGGTTTCAAAAATATTATAAATGGCATTTAAAGTTTGTTTAACAAACTTTCAAAACCAATTTTAAATAACAAAAAAATTTAATGTTTTTATTGTTAATTTTGTCATTCATTCATAATTAAATACAAATCTAAAAATGTTCTTAAATCTATATGCATTGTTTGCAAAAAGATTAATTTTTATAAACGCCAACAATTTTTAAATAAAAAACATTACATCTTAGCAGTTTGAGAGCTGTTTTTTAGTTCTTTATTGAAATACTGTAATTTGAGTAAATAAATGAAATGCTATTATTAATAATATTATTATTATAAACCATTTTCATTATTTAGACATTGTGATTAATTTAGAAATATAATGTTTATATAAAATAAATATAATTTAATTATATTTCTTAACATATTTTATAACAAAAATGTTATTTAAACTAGATTGTTACTATAAAAAATATAAAGATTAAAAGCAGGATATTTTTTAACGTGTACACATAATTTTATGTCATCTGTATACAGTATTTTGCTTATGAACACCCTTGTAAATTGGTTAGTACATTAAAGGCACGTTTTTAATGGATTATAGATACATTATTATTATTATTATTGTTATCATTGTTATTATTACTATTATTATTATTATTATTATTATTAATATTAATTTTTTAAACAGTAACATTTTATATTGTTCATTTAAAGAGTAATTGTTTCACTGTTTTAGACGAAATAATTTACAATTTTAAATTAAATTTAAATTTAAAATATATTAATTTAGTTTATAATTTTGTTTAAACAAATTAGATATTAACAGGTTCAATACAATTTACTGTTATTAAACAACCCTCTTCTATGTTTACTTAATAATTATTAATATATATTTAATTTTATTTAACGTGTTAATTATTGTAACGTTTTTCAATTATTTGTATTAAATAAACTTACGGACTACACATTGTGTAACAAACGTTGAAGTAGTATTTATTATTAACAATAAAGCACGTCAAACGTATGCAACGAGCATTTTTGTTTTACATATTTTATTATTAATTTTAAATGTTTTTATTTATTTTAATTTTTTATAATAAATAAAATACGTTTTATATTTATAATTTGATTAACATAATTATTTATTGCATTTATTTTAAATATTTTAACATATGTCATATATAAATATCAAATTTGTAACAAATTTATAAAATTTAACATTTAACATTGTTTATAATTTATATTTTATTGCTATTTAAAATATAATTACATGCAAATTAAGATTGATTTACATTTAGTAATGTTTTAATTAATTTTATTATGTAGTTATATAATTAATGTTATCATTATTTAATGGTTTTATGTTTTTTAATTATGAGACTTTGTTGTAATTTTGTTTTGTTATATTTCTAAAAAAATTGTAGTTTTTTGAATATTTTATTAGTAAATAAATTGTAATTAATGCTTTGTATATTATATTGCGTTTTCAACGTAATTAAAATTTAATTTTGCTTTTTATTTTGGTAAATTGTATTTTAAATTAAATAAAGCGAAAAATAACAAATTCATTTTTAAAATGTATTTTTTTAATAATTTTTATACAAATAACAATTATAAAAGAATTTATAAATAAATAATAACCTACCTTCTACGTAATTTATAACCATGTATAATAATTCACATGTTTGTACTTATTTTTCTTAATTGGCACTTAAATTATAAAAAGTTTTTTTTTATAAATTTATAAATTATTCACTTATGGAAACTGCTTAATTAAATAATGCATAAAGTATACCACAATAATACATATTATAAAAATTATAATAATTTACAATTTACAAAATGTTAATTTTAAATATTAAAATTGTGTATTACTTTCTGTATTATTTATAAACAATTTTATTATAGTATAAAAATAAACATTTCAATTCATAATAATTTAAATAGTTATATATATTTGTTTCCATATTTATTTTGATTATAAAATACTATTGTTTGCTGAATAATAATAAAAAATAATTATACTATGGGCCATTTATAAACAAAACTACAATTTTTATTGTAATATATAATATAATGATTATTTTAGATAAAATATTTGTCAATTTAAAATAGACAAAAATTTACTAATGTTTTAAATGCTATTGTAATCAACCATTTTGAAATGTAATTGTTTAAATTTATTATCTATGTTAAGTAAATAATTGTTTTTTTAATTTTTTAAGAAATTTATCTACAAACATCGGTTTTATGGTAAATTAATAATTTTATTTATTAAATGAAAACATACGATCTATATTATTTGTAACCAAAAACAATATTTAATATTGATAAAAAACACATTACATGCTTATCACTAATTTAAACTTAACTATATCGCTGTGTGTGTTTGTGCATATTTGTTAATTGTGTTAATTTAAATAGTAGCTGTAATCTCATTATTGGATTATATATTTACCAAACTTTGATATATTTGTAACTGACAAGAGTATACAAAATGATCATTTTTACAGTTTACGTCTTTTAATAATAAAGCAAATAATTATAAATAGTTATACTGTTTATATAAAATTAGTATAATTAAATAATATTTTTTAACATATTTTATAACAAAAATGTGATTTAAACTAGATTGTTACTATAAAAAATGTGATTTTAAAAACAAGACATTTTATAACGTGTACACTTTTCTACAGGACACATAATGTTTATGTCATCTGTATACAATATTTTGCTTATGAACACACTTGTAAATTGTTTCGTATATTAAAGACACGTTTTTAATTCATTATAGATCTATTATTACTATTATTATTATTGTTATTATTATTATTATTATCGTTATTATTTTTATTATTATTATTATTAATATTATTAATTTTATAAGCAGTAACATTTTATATTGTTCATTTAAAGAGTAATTGTTTCACTGTTTTAGACAAAATAATTTACAATTTTAAATTAAATTTAAATTTAAAATATATTAATTTAGTTTATAATTTTGTTTAAACAAATTAGATATTAACAGGTTCAATACAATTTACTGTTATTAAATAACCCTCTTCTATATTAATAATTATTAATATATACTTAATTTTATTTAACGTGTTAATTATTGTAATGTTTTTTAATTATTTGCATTACATAAACTTACAGACTACATAATGTGTAACAAACGTTGAAATAGTATTTATTATTAACAATAAAGAAAGTTAAACGTATGCAACTAGCTTTCCCATTTTATTAATTTTATTTGTAATTTTAAATGTTTTCATTTATTTCAATTATTATAGTAAATAAAATAAGTTATATATTTATAAGTTAATTAACATAATTATTTAGTTTATTTGTTTTAATTATTTTAACAGACTTAAGACAAAAGTTATAATAAATTTATAAATTTAACATTTTTCATTGTTTATATTTTATATTTCTATTATTGTTTCAAATATAATTACATACAAATTAAGATTAAATTACATTGAGTGATTCCATGTTTTTTTACTTATGCGACTTTGTTATTAATTTTGTTGTACTAGTTGTCTTATTATATTTCCAAAGAAATTATAGGTTTTTGAATACTTTCAGTAAATAAATTGTTATTAATGCTATGTATATTATATTGCGTTTTTAACGTAATTCAAATTTATTTTGGTAAATTTGTAATTTAAATTAAATAAAACGAAAAATAACAAATTCATTTTTAAAATTTATTTTTTTAATAATTTTTATACAAATAACAATTATAAAAAAATTATAAACAAATAATAACCTACCGTCTACGTAATTTATAACCAAGTATAATAATTCACATGCTGTTTGTACTTATTTTTCTTAATTTGCAGTTAAACTATAAGAAGATTTTTTAATAAATTAATAAATTATTTACTTATTGCAACTGATTAATTAAATAATGCATAAAGTATACCATAATAATACATATTATAAAAATTATAATAATTTACAATTTACAAAATTTTAATTTCAAATATTAAAATTGTGTATTACTTTCTGTATTATTTGTTAATAATTTTGTCAAAATTTGTACAAAATATGAGTATATATATAATGATTTCCAAATGAATTTATTAATTATGAATTTAATTCAATTGCTTAATTATAAAATTAATAATATATACTTTAATAATGCACATTATTAAACAATTTATTTAATAAAATATAATGTTATTGAACTTAATTTTTTTTAAATTTACATAAAATAATGCTACATTCTGATTTTCCATTGCAATGAAATATTTTAAAAATAGCATGGCGTTAATAACATGCCAAAATTTATATAATAAACTTAGTGTGTTAAAAATATTTGTAAATGAAACAATTTTTAATTATCAACAAATGTGCAATTGAGAAATACGTTAATTTTGTTGTTTTAAAATTAAAAAAAATTAAATAATAAAATTGAAAGGAGTAACTAAAATTTTTAAAATATTGTTAATATTAAATTTTTAAATATTAATTAATGTTGTATCTAGCTGTACACACATATTCAGATTAATAAAATTTATAAAAAAATACAAATTTTTATTACTTAATTTTAAAAAAAGATAAAATTAATAAATTGTGTTTTATTTACGTAGTAACTGCGTTAAGAAGTAACTAAAGTTACAAAAATAGATCCGTGCAAACAACATCTTAAACAGTAAAATTTTATAAATAAGAAAAATATTGTAGTCATAATTTTAGCAAAATGTCTCAAAAAATTTAAAACATGTTCAAAATTTAAATGTTAATAATTTTGGCTTGAAACGGTTAAAAATTTGTAAAATAACGGATTAATTATAGAGAAGATTATTTATATTGTGTAAAATTAATTTTAAGTGATTTTATTAGTACTTTGATAGACTGAGATTGAAAACAGCTAGTAAATGTTTTTATATATTTCTAGATTTTAGTTAGTTAATAAAATTTATTTTTAACTAATTAAGATTTTTTAATTTAAATTTTAGTAAATGGTTGTTTTTATGCTTTATTTTGCAAGAATGGATGTTTTCGTATACTATAATTAAAAATTATTTTTGTCAATAATATTACTTAATGTTTATTACTAAAGCATTAGCTTAAGCATTTAATAGTAGATGTTAGGTATATCTAAAATAAGTACTTAGAGCAGAATGTAACAAAGTATATCAGTACTCTTATCTTTATACTTCAATTGTCACTATTTGTTAATGTTTATTTAAAATAAAGTGTACTTGTAATATTGTAGTATATTTTTTATATAAAATAAAATACACCAAGTAATGATAAAAATTGTTATAAAATATTTTAATAATAAAATAACATTGACATTTAAAAATATAATTGTTTACCGCCTGTATTTACTAGTATAATTATTTATTAAACAATTTTAAAATTAACTAACCAGTAATTTACGTTGTACATTGTTCGATACAATCTAGTTTTTAAAAGTGGTTAAGCGTTTTGGAAGCACACACACATAACATTTTTATTACAATTTTATTAGTTTTTGTTTACTTTATAAAAATAATACGTTTTAAACGTCGGGAAAAATTAATTAACCAAACGATTTTCTACTTTTATTTTGTACTAATTTTTACAAATTTTAGTTCATATAATATTTAATTTATAAAATACTATAAATTACTTCCTTATAAATTTTTTTTTTTATTATTTGTAAAAAATTTGAATTACTTTATAAGATTAAAAGTTTGACTTTTTTATCTTAATAAATAATGCATGCCAATAAATTGCAACTATGCTGTAATTTTATTTTGACTTATTTTAATATTAATTTTTATATTTAGTTAGTTAACAATTGTCTTAATTTGTATCTAATAAAATAAAATTTACCAACATTAGGTAAAAAAACATTATTATTAAATAATGATGCATTATTTCGTTTAATGTTTTCAGATTTTTAAACATATTTTTTAACATATGGTAAATTAAAAATCAATTGTTTTAAAAATATAATTAAAAATAAAAAATGTTTTTTAGATAATATACAGTTATGTGCACTTTAATTTTTATAAAATTGCATAAACACACAATTTTAAATTTATATTTTTTTATTTAGTTTACTGATTTTGTTAACATCTATATTAAGTAACTTTAAATTAAATTAAGATATTTGTTAAAACAACTTATTTACATACACATTTAGTTTTACTATCAAAAACTATAATATTTTAGTACACATTATTACATGATATTTAAATTTAAATTAAATAACGCTTTTTTGTCTACATTAGTTGTAATTAATTAAATAAACAATTAAAAACAGTATTTAATATTAATATTATTACACAATGCCTGTTTATAACTTACACCATGTTTGTGACTTAGTTTAGTATTGATATTAGTTTTAGTACAAATAATTTTATTTAATTTTAATTGTTTTATTTTGTAATTAATAAAATAAAAAATATTTGCACTTGTTAAAAAATTATATTATTTATCATTTATTAATTTTATTAATTTAGTTTTGTTAAAATATTATGTTTTAATATAAGATGAATGTTTAACAAAATAACTTAAATATGTGGTTAAAATGTAATAAATAGTATTTTAAATAATTTACAATTGTGCATTTTGAATGAATTTTTCAAATTGTTTATATATATATATATATATATATATATATATATATATAAGTAAAAGTATATTTTAATTTTTACATATAAATGTAGGTTTATTATTAAAAATTAAACTATTTTAGTTAATATTATTTTAATTATATTCATAACTTAATTAATGAATAAAAGCTTTGTACATATATTAAATGTAACCAATGTGTACTATACACCCTGTGAATAAATTAGTGTTGCAAATTCAAAAAAAATTAATCTAAATTAATTTGTTATCTTTTAATGTTTTTCTGTAAAATAATTATTAAGAATTTAAAATTATGTTAATTATTTAATAGTTGATTTATATTTACTTAAAAATATTTATTTTAAAATGTCGAGTTGGCCAAAAAAGCATATTTTAAAAACAACACCTATATAACTAAAATAACTAAACGCAATTAACACTTTTTCAATAATAATTAATCATTTTTTAATTAATTGGTTTAACATAATTATTTAAAAATGCATTTAATACCTTAAGTTTATGTTTCTACAGAACAAAAGTTATGTTGTTATTACCTCAAAAAAGTTTAAATTAAAATTAAAAAACATTAATTTATATTAAAAAAATAATTAACTAATTATTTTTTAAATATTGTAATATTAAATAAGTATTTTAACCGTATGTTTATACTCAAAAATTACTATAGTAATCAAAAATTTTAAATAATTTAAAAACCGATTTTTTGTGTAATGTTACTTAAAAAACGTTACTACGGTTTTTACATTAAAATATTCATTTGCTGTTAACTTTAAGTTAAAAATTAATATTTGCATACGAATTAAAATTAGAAATACAGTATATCTTGTTAAAACAATTTAAAAATAATAATAATATTTTTAATAATATTTAGGTATTTTTTTAAAAGATATTAAAACATTTTTTGTTTAATAAAAAAATTATTATTTAACTTAAAAATAATAAAATATATTATTTTGTAAAATTATAAAATATATTAAGACATATTTAGTTATTTGCTACCTAGGAGCTAAACATACTACATGTTATATCTTCTTTATTACAGGAAGTTTCGTTAATTTTTTATTACAAAATAAAAAACCAAAATTATGTTTTGTAATAATAAAATAAAATTGTTTTTAATATTTATTATTATTTATTATTATTTATTATTGGCAATTTTTATTAATGTTAATTAGTAATGTGGTCACCAGTGGATAATGTTAAAACACATTCTTATAAAAAGTCAAATGTTAATAAAACGATTAATTTAAGAATTATTTGAATTGTAAAAACCTAATAATTAAATTATTTAAAATTAAACAGTACTTACACCTATTCTCTGTTGTATATAATATATTAAATTATAATTAAATATTTTAAATACATACATGTATTTTAATTTTAATATTTTGGATATAATATATGTGTTTAAACTTTATTTTTATTAACTAAAAAATTAATAATTTAAATTTATTTTGTTTTAATTTTTTATAAAATATTGTAATTAAAATATTAATTAGTAAAATAATGTCGTACGCTCTAGGTTGATTGAAATTAATGTAAGAAAAAAATTTTACTACACATTTTATATGTACATATTTTACGTAAATTGTAACCTAATATTAAAATATTTCTAAAATAAATTTGTAATTTTTTGGTTTTCTCTATATAATTATATATATAATTAATAAAATTTTAAATAATGCAATTAATTAATAAAATAAAGTATACAATTTTTAATTAAAATAATTGTATTATATAATTTTTTAAACTGTATCTTACCGGCTAAATTAAGTGTATGTTATTATAATTGTTGTAACGGTCTAAATTTATTTAAATTTGGTAATGTTTTAACTTATTTAACAATTTAATTTATAAACATCTTTTAAAATTAACTACTTATTATTCAATTTAGCTAATTCTAAACCTTGCAAAATGTACGTGCATATCGCAGTGCACATATTTGTCTTAATTACAATTTTGTTGTTAGAAAATGTTCTTTAAAATTAGAAGTCACAAAAACATTATTTCATTTTTGTGTAAAAAACTAAAACAACTAAATATTTTAAAACAATTCTTTTAGTTGTTAAAAATACATTTTAAAATCAGAAAAAAGTAACAAAATCCGATAATAGTTAAAAATTGTTTTAAAAACTATTTACAGATAACAATTGTGCTAGATAGATAATGGGGTTCTATTAAAAAAACAATGGATTTTATTAATCCTTCCAAATTTAATTAATTTAAAAAAAAATTCAAAATAGACTACTTTAACAATTCTGTTAGCTAAAAATATTTAATAATAAAATTTTGAATAAAAAAGTTAAAAAAGCTGATAAAACAAGAATTATTAGGTTTTAAAAAATGCAAAAAGGAAGATATGGCAGCATTAAAAAATAATTCCAAGTCTTAGTATAAAAAACAAAACAACTATTAAAAATTAGAAATAACACAAATTTTGTAATTAAAGGGAAAAATAGTTGTTTACTTCTAACAGATACTGTGCAATCATCCAGATGAGTATAACATTTTAAAAAGTATTTAACCAGCCAAATACTCTCACAGACTTTAGTAACAATAAAAATATAAATGTGATTTAAAATCCGGAAATATATATTAATAACATTTTTGCAACTAAAGCAAATTAAATCTGTTTAAGTAGTGCAATGAGTAAACATTTTTGTGAATAATAAGCAGATTTTTGGAAAAAAAGAAGTTGTATTAAACAAATACTTACTCTGCATAACATTATTAAAAAATGCTTAATTTTTAGCAATTTTATTAATTTTATGAAAACATTTTATAGTGTTTATTAAGAATGTTTATGGAAAATCGTTACGTTTTTCTAAATACCGTTAAAATGTATAAATATTATGGGTTTGTTATCCCAAAATTCGAGTTGTGTCTAAACAAAAAGTGGTCATATTGCATGTTTAAAATTGTTATATAGATAAGTCAAGCTTGTATTTTGTTACCGTTTGTCCTTTTTTAGCAATTACTTAATTATAACTTAATCTATAAATAATTTGTTTTATGTCATCAAATAGAACCACAGCAAATGACTTTTGTCAACCTAATAAAAATCTAAAAATAATACAAAATATGACGACAAGTATTTATAATATTAGTTTTTGTGTTGATTTGCAAATTATTTATTTAAAAACAAAACTATTATGCATTATGTCAAACAATTATTTGTAAGATTTTTAAACGCAATGTCCATTTTTTTTAAACCCAAATTAAAATGGTAACGTTCTTCTATCCTCCTGAAAACAAAACTTGGCTTGTATGCATTAATATTAATCCTATTTTAATATACAAAGGTAAAACATAGGATATTCTAGCGGGACAGCACTCAAATTTGAACCTCGATGGGCATCGGGGTTTAAATCCCACCACCGGTACTAAAATGCGGGCCCACGTTCGGCTTCGCTAAAATATCTACTACTGAAAGATGTTTTTTGTAGAACATCCAAAGTAATAAACATAAAATTAAAATAAAAAAAATAAAATAATAAAATAATAAAATGGTAATTTTGTTTTATTGTTAGTGTTTTAGAAATATTTTAAACATTATCTGGCACAATCATATTTTAAATAGTGAGATTATGAGAAAAACTTAGTCTATTTTATGTTTTAAAACAGAGAATTTAAAATAATAAAATAATTAATAGAGTACAAAAAACTTTAATAAAAACCATTTAGAAAAACTTAATTAAAATAAATGTTTTATGCAATTAAATATAACGTTTAGCAAGATGTTTAAATATATATCATTTTGTTCCATGTTCGCCTTGAATAATAAGATTTTGTTGTTGTTGTAAATATTGCTCTACAGGAGACAATAAATTTATTTAGTTTTTTAAAAATTTATTTTTAATTTTTAAAATAGGCTATTGTATATTTTAAAAATAACAAAATATTTTTACACATTATAAAGATTTAATTAATGCGCTACATTTTATAAATGTTGTATAACCGGTACATACGCAGGTAATGCAATATCTAAACATTAACCATCAGTAGTTAATTTTATTAATATTAAAAAAAAATATATTATTTATAAGGACATACAAATTCACATTATAGTTTTAAACAGAAAACAATTATTCTATTTTTTAAATAATATAGTATAAAAGATTTAAAGTAAGTATAATGCATTACTTATAACAATGCTTTTATAGATTTAAATATAAAATGGCTGACGAACCACATTATACAACGTTAACAACAATACACAATATATGTGAATAAATTACACCGACTTTATAATTGAACCTTAAGTAAATTATATTATACATTTATAATATTTCAATCAAATTTGACATATAAATTTTATAACCAAAACAATGAATTATGACAGTGTTTTATAAATACAACTTTGTTTAATATTTATTATTATAAATAATTTAGTTTTTCCAAAAAATAACATTTTAAATTATAGTAAATATCAAACCATATTTTTTAACACATTTTAATTATATTGAACATACAATAATTTAGATAATTTATTAATGTGTGCAATGCATTCAAATTAAATTTGAATGGTGTATATTACCCAGCGTAGAATATTAATTTTTTTATTTAGTAAATTTATTATTTAATATAAGTTTTGTTAAAAATTTAATTTTATTAAAATAATGAATTTTTTTTATGAATAAATATACACTTACATTCTACGTTATTTATAACATTTGTTTTATTGATAATAAACTTATATTAATATACATTTTATATTTTTTAATTTTTTTATAAATTAAAATTTAATTATAATATAATTAAATTATAAATTTACAATTTTTTATTTTTTATATTTTTTTAATTGTATAACTAAAAAATATAAAATAAAAATACTAATTATGTATTATTATGTTTATTTTATTTAAAGGCTACTTTACCGCCTGCATTTTTTGTAACGGATTTTGTAACAACGCATTACCTTCTTTGTAGAAGTTGTTAAATTCATTTGATTATATATTTTATATTTTTAATAATAATAATTTTTTTTTAATATTACATTTTTACGATGCAAAAACATTTACAGATTCAATTTTTATTATTAAAATAATTAAATGATTATAATGTCATATTTTTAAAAAAAAATGGAAAATTAAAAAAAATATTAACATAATAATAATTTTGTCTCGCGCAACTTAAACACAAAATAATATAAATGTGTTTGCATACAAACTTGTTTTTTACAAATATACATATTTTGATTTGAAATAATATTAAGAAAAAGAAAATTAAAATATGTAAAAAATAATGATGAGCAATATATAAAAGAAAAAAAATATATTTGTAATTTGGTAAAATACGTTTTTATGTATGAACAATATAAAACAAATTTGAGAACATAAATGCTATTGTAGACTTACAAAAAAATGTTTAGTCACATAAAATGAAAACACCAAATATTAACATACCTTTTTTAAATTATTTTAAAAAACATTAACATTTTGAGTATCTTATATTGGTAAATTATTTCATATTTTGAAATATTTTATTAAAATTTTGATGTAGTTTTTAAACTGTATATTTTTTATTTTTTATTTATGTTTAAATTAATTTTTATCAAGCTGTATTGAATAATGTTAAATGTTAAAAAAAAAGATTTTTTTAATCATATATATCAAACATTGAGGAACTAATATTTTTTTTAATAATTTATATTTTTGGTTAATGAAAAATGATTATCATTGTAATCCAACTTAATTGCGATCATAAAAAGGTGTTTCTATGTTTAACCTTGTATTTAAAAAAGTAGAATGTAATTGTCCAAATAAAACTTAACGTAGAAATTGTAAACTAAATAAATACTAAAGGCATTTATTTATCTGTGTTTATTTATATATTTTGGTTTATGCCTCATTGATAAAATTCACATCGATCTTCTTGTATGTTGTGCTGTGTTCACTCAGAGTTTCTGTTGTTGCATTATTTTTAAAATTTATTTTATTTATTTACTTTTGCTACTTTAAATTTTTTACAGAAAATTTTTCAACATGAGATATTTTACTAAAACGGAAAGTAGGCTTACATTTAATACCAGTAATGGTATTCAAGCTGAACAATCCAAACCCAGTATTGTACCGCTTGAACAACTCAACAATTTAAATGTTATCATTAATTTTTTAAATATTTTATTCAATTCAATTATTTTAACATTTTAACATTAAAATATAAGTTAATTTTATTAAAATAAAACATACCACCTACATTAATTTTAACCAAATAAAAACATTATGTATTATTAAAAACAAAACACACTACATGTTTGTATATTACGTCAAGAATTTGATTAAGGTAAAAAAAATATTGTAAGTATTATGTGTTTTGATTATTTTTTAATTTATAGTAAATGTATTTTTATTGAGGTATTAAGGATTTATGTTATATATATATATATACAATGAATTTAATTATTACAATTGCTAATATATAATAAACAAAATGCAAAATAAATGTATTATTTAACAAACTATATTATTTTATGTTAAATTTAAATAACATTTATTTACATTTTAATAAATTGTATCTTACGTACTGTATAATTTGTCACCAATTTTAAACTATTTAATATAAATGACAATACTACAATAGTTAATATTTTATACAACTTCTATTTTAGGTTTGTAATGTTTTATTTAGATATGTGTCGTTCATTTATATAACGTTGTAATTAAACGTAAATGTTAATTAAATTTATAAGTATATATATATATATATATATATATATATATATATAATTAAATAAAACGTTTATTAATGTCAACAATATTAAAGTTATAATAAACACATTTTTTACATAAATTATCGCATTTAATTTCTTTGACAACTTTTAGATGATGATGGATGGCGTGGCAATAAAAACCAAATGGGTTTTTATCATAAATCAAAAATTTATAAAAAAAAACACCTTACATCCATATTTTTTTATATAATTATAGAAATCTAGTGCTTTAAATCTTTTAAATAAAATACATTGTATTAATGGTATTTTACTGATTTGTATAGTGTATTTAACTGTAAATAAATGTGTTTAATTATAAATACTGATTTAAATTTATTAATTATTTTTAGTATTAAATTTTTTAAAATTATATTAAGAAGTACAAGTTAAAATTTATTTTATTTTAATTTTTTTTATAAAATATTGTAAATAAAATTTTAATTAGTAAAATAATAGCATACGTTCTATGTTGATTGTAATTAATACAAAAAAGTTAGTATACATTCTATATTTACACAATTTTTGCAAATTGTAACCTAGTATTAAAATATTTTTTTAATAAATTTGTAATGTTTTCATTTTTTGCAGTTACTTATATAATTAGCTGTATATAAATTATTAAAATAAAGTTTTCAATTTTTGATGTAAATAATATTTATATTTATTTATTTTTTAACAGTTTCTTACTTGCTGCATTATGTAATAGCAAATTAACTTAATAATAAAACACGTTAATGTTTTTATTATAATGTTTTTAATTGTAACATTTACTGGTTTTATAATTAATAATATAAAATAACGTTTAATTTGTGCACTAATAAAATTATTTAGTAATTATTACTTTAATTTTTTTCTTGACATTAAAATATTATATATATATATATATATATATATATATATATATATATATATAAAGTGACAATTGTACAATTTTATTCCCTTACTGAAATTACCAAGAAAAATAAAAAAAGCGTCATTTACAATCAATTAAATATTTGTTGGATAATGTGCCAAGAAATAAACATTAACATATTAATTGGTAATTTTAATGAAAAATTAAACAAAAACAGATTTGGGTACTATTTAATTGTTGTACCACAAAGCTACACTGATAGCACAAATTTTAATAGTTATATATTGTTGACGCTAAGCAGCCTTTATAAAATAAATGCCGCAAAATCAAGAGTGTTTGTTTAGAAAACAAATGCAAAATAATGGATACACGAGCAACAAAAATAACTTTAAGATTCAATATTAAAAATAACATTATTATTATAATTAAAAAATAGTCCTTTACTTCTAACAAATGATAAACAATTATTTAAATAAGTAATGTATTTAAATAAATATTTAAACAGAGCTTGTCAAATACTGATAGATTTTGATAAGGATGAAGATGTGAATGTAATTCAAAATTTAGTAAATTTGTATTAATGACATTTCTGTAACTGAAATAATTTTAGTAAAGCGTTTTGCAAAGGAATTTGAATTCGTTTAAATAATAATTATAATATCAATAATAATAATTATTAAATAATCATTCGAAAATAACAAGCGCATTTTTGGAAAAAAAATTGTATTAAACATATTCTCACTGTTTGTAACATTATGGAACAATGTCCTAACTTTCAGTAATAACCTAAAATTAATTGTATAAATTTTATAAAGTTTTAACAGTTTTTATTATAAATTTATATAAAAAATTGTTACGTTTTATAAAATACTAATAAAATATGTAGATATTATGCGTTCGCAATGCCATGTTTAAAATTGTTACATGATTAGGTCAAGTATGCATTGTGTTATTGTTTTTCTTAGTAATTGATTATATTACAACTTAGTCTATAAATAATTTATATTATGGCATTAAATAAAACTATAACGGATTATCAGATTTGGTCTTTGTTGATAAAATTGGTCTACTCAATGAAATTCCAGAAACAACGATAACTTTGTTTAATTACCGTCATTTCAGAAATATTTTAAACATTACTTAGAACAATCACATTTTAAATATTGAGATTATAAAAAAAACTAATTATTATTTACTGCATGACATTATTACAAATTAGACGAGGGGAATTACTTGGTTAAATTCTACAATTACCGTTAAAAAAATTAACAAAAAGGTTTTGAAATAAACAGCAAATATAATTTTTAAAATGTTAGTATACTGCAGAAAGGTTAGCTAAATACCATTCTAAAAAGAACTAATTAAAATAAAAGTTTCATGGGATTAAAATGTTTAAATACATAAAACAATTTTGTTGTTTCTTTTTCGTATTAAAGTGTGAGGTTCTTTTTTTTTGCAAAAAATGCTATTTTTCGGTAGATAATAAATCCAAATCTATTCAGTTTTTTTTTAAATATATTATTTTTTTAATAGAAAAATATGTTTGCACGTAAACATTTAATTAATGCGCTACATTTTTAAAATTTAATTTATAAATATTAAATTTACGTATTAAAAATGTTATTGTTTTTTAATATTTTAATAAATTTAATTATATACAACATTGCTACAATACACAATATTAATTAAATATTTTAAAATAAAACCTACCATCTACATTATTTGTAAGCAAACAAATACATTATACAACGTTGACAACAAAACACAATATATGTGAATAAATTACACCGACTTCATAATTGAACCTTAAGTATTTATAATATTTCAATCAAATTTGACATATCAATTTTATAACTAAAACAATGAATTATGACAGTGTTTTATAAATACAAATTTGTTTAATATTTATTATTATAAATAATTTAGTTTTTCTAAAAAAATAACATTTTAAATTATGCTAATTATCAAACCATATTTTTTAACACATTTTAATTATATTGAATATATAATAATTTAGATAATTTATTAATATGTGCAATGCATTCAAATTTAATTTTAATGGTGTATAATACCCATTGTAAAATGTTAATTTTTCTATTTAGTAAATTTATTATTTAATATAAATTTTAAAATTAATAAAATATAATAGCAATACATTGTGATTTTATTATAAGTTATGGTAAAAATTTAATTTTATTAAAAAATAAAATTTTTATTAATAAATATAGACTTACATTCTACGTTATTTATAACATTTGTTTAATTAATAATAATACTTATATTAATATATATTTTATATAATTATAAATTTACGAATCGCTAATGTTTATAACTGTTTAATTGCATAAAGAAAATATATAAAGTACAAATTCTAAGTAATATTATAAATTATGTTATTGTTAATTTATAAATTATTATGTTTATTATCTATAAACTATCTAGCTTACTGTCTGCATTTTGGTAACGGATTTTATAATAATGCAAATACCAGTCAAAAGTTTTATAATTAATATCTGGTTTGTAGTTTATATTATTAAAAATGTATAATATTTAAATTATTATAAGTAATTTTTATATATCAGTTTCAATAAAAAACATTTTGAATAAAATTATTGTTTAATATTAATAATTTTATTAATTTTATTAACGTAAAAACATATTGTTACATTTTAGAGTAAATTTATAAATAAAAACACTACATTTTACTGCTATTTATTTTTATAATTAAAAAAAAAGTTTTATCTTTAATAATACTTGGTTTAATTTGATTGTTTAATTCAAGTATTTTAAAATGTACCTGTTTTAAAATATTTTTATTTAATAAATATATTTTTTTAAAATTGGTTATTAAACTTAATTATATTTAACAAGTTTACACGAAATTAAACATACCCACTAAATTATTTGTAGCCAGTTTAATATTAATAACATAATAAATCACATGATTATATGTTACGTTAAGATTTTTAATTAGAGTTAAGCTTATTCTATATTACATTTATAATATTTTTTATTAATATTAACAACTTAATTTTAAACCCAATAAAATAATATACAAATAATATTTTTTTAATTAAACAATGTTTTACTATCTATTGATTCAAATATTACACTGTTTTCTAATTGTTTCGCTTTAAAATATTAAACTATTTTTTAAAAAATAATGTTTAAATTAAAAACAAAATATTTTAGATAAATTTATTTATTTCTACAATGTATTTAATTTTACTCTACATTAATTTTGATGTTCATTTCACAGAGTTTAATTTGTGTAATTAGCTTGCAACTTATTTTATGTTATAAAATAAATAAAAAAACATTCATAAAATATTAATGTAATAACAGTTTAATTTTTATTAATTACATAAATTATAATTTAATTTGTATTAACATAATTATTGTAAAAAATTAATTAATTAACAATAACTCACATCCTATGTTAATTGTAAGCAATACAACATAATACCACCATTTACAAACTTTTAAAAATAAAGTTTGTTTTTTTATTGTTTATTGTAACCTCTATGATTGCACTTTTACCAGGGTATTAATATAATCCTATGTAATACGGTTGTGTACAGCAAGATAATCCTTTTTATTAGCAATATTATTTGAGCGGTCAAATGTGCAGTTAAAAAACAATAAAAAACTAATAACGTTTAAACATTGATTGTAAAACGGTAGTCGCTAAATTATATCTAGTTACTGATTATACTTTTTGCAGGATAAATACATTAACAATATAGCAAATTAAAAATTATTTAAAAAAAATACATTACATTTTTTATGTATGTACCGGTGCGTCATTTAAAACAATTCCTAAATACCTTAAAACACATTGACTAAATTGGTAATTTAAAAATATTTTAAAAATTTTATTAAATTATATGCTGTTAAAGTTATTGCTTGTACAAATTCATTTAAAGTTTGAATATACTTTAAAGCAAAATATTACTTAATGCAGGTTAGGTGCGCATATTTACAAACAATACAAGCATTGTCACATATTATAAATTTTCTTTTAATTTATCGTCTATAGTTTGGAAATAACTGCACATTCGTCTACAAAATACAATGATATCCAAAAACAAAATAGTCTGGTATGGTATTTTTTTAAATAACAATTTTTTAAATATATGTATAGAATGCAAAAGAGATTTTCTAACTGTTTTTTTATAAATAAATTTGCTAATCTTATGCGTCCTTTTATAATTAAATTTTAAAAAATTATATTGTTTATGTATTTCTTCTATTTTTCTGCTTTTTCTTTTTAGTTGGGTAATAATAAAATAATTATTTTGTCTCGTTGTTAATGTTTCCTTTTTACTTGTATGCGTTTTAAAATCGGTTTTATTGTTTATAAGTTTATAGACAGTAAATAAGCTTATTTAATATATGTTCATAATTATTTTAAGTTTTACATTTTTATATAAACTTTAATTATTTTGTATTGATCAGCCATTAAAAACAAATTTTAATATATTTTGGTTTTATAAAACTAACCGATAAATAGCTTAAAAAATTAAAATTTAAAAAACCGTCGGGTGTTATGTAATTGTACATACAATTTAAATTTTTGTTCAAAAAAAATATCTAAAATTTATTTATACCAAATTGTTAGTAAAATGGAGCAATAAATGATCAATTAAATGTTCGATGCAATTTGGTTTGCTTACATGTTGGCACGTTTGTTTAAAATAGTAAATTTTTTAATGTATTTAAAAATATTTTTTTTATTAATTAATTTTATAAATTTAATAAAAATTAAAACAATTAAAATGTTTTAATCTTAAAGTAATTTTAGTTTAAAAATTGAACACTGTTATTGTCTTTACTATCGTAAATTTTAAAAAAATGTAAAATTATTTTATTATGCAAAATAATATATTTTAAAAACAAAATTTAATATTTTAAAATTAGCTTTGCAATAGTTAGTTACCTATTGTGCAGATGATTAATAGACATTTTTAATAACTGTTTTAATAATTAGATTATTTAAACATAAAACATGTTTTACATATCGTTTGGTAATTAATTATACGTTTATTGTTTTATATTTTTTAAATTGTTTAATTATAGATTAATCATCTTGTTCACTAGTTGTATATTTTTACTTTTTTCGTCTTTAATATAAAAAATAATTTGAATTATAATTATAAGAGGTTAAATAATAACTATAATTTTTCTAACTAAAAGTATTAAGTACTCAGAAATAAACAATGTTTTTATTAAAAATTAACATTTTTAAACAGAGAATAAAAATTAAATTTTTGTTTTAATTAATTAAATTATTTAAATAATTATTTTAATGTTTTTATATTAAAGCAAAAAATTTTCATTTTGTAAAAAAATGTATCACAAATTATGTTTATATAATGTGCAATTTTTTAGATTTAAAAAAGATTACATTTATCAATTTTTTAATTAGGTAAATTTTACTTTTTTAATAAAATATATATTTATTATTTATTGTTTTTTTGCACCTGATTAGTTTTATAATTAACAAAACTTAATAAAAGTGTTAATTAAAAAAACTAAAATATTTTATTTTTAATTTTAATACTTTAGTAACTACATGCATTAAATTTGTCTTTAGCAAATTTAACAGCAAATATAGTTCGTAATTATTATTATTTAATTAATTTGACTTAATTAATTAAAATAATGCAATGTAACTGTTAATATTTATTTTGAACTAACATACATTTGCAATATTACAACACAATTTTAAAGTAAAATAAAACAAATTTAATTTAATTTTATGATTTTTTATAATACCATATTAAATAAGTTTTTATAAATTTTATCTTACTATCTAAATTATTAGTAATCCATTTTGAAACAGCACATTAAATATTTTTATAAATTAATAAAACAAAATGTAATATCTATAATTAGAAACAAATATTATTTAAAATTTATTATTTTTTTATTATTTTATTTAAATTTAGATATGATTTGTAAACTTTAAAATAATATATAATAATAATAATACGTTATTGTTAATTTGTTTTATTTCTAAATTGATTTACAAGTTTAAATTGACTAACACTTGGTAATATGTTAATCAATTTTACTATTTAATTTATTAATTGAAAGTTTTAAAAGTTTTAGAGACATTTTTTAATTTAAACAATGCATTGCATCGGGTTATGTGTAACCAAAATTAATTTTATTCAAAAGTTTATTTATACCATAATAATAATTAAGAATAATAAAAATCTTACTCCCTAATTTTAATATTTAATAAAAATACAAAATATTTGAATTCGTTAAAAAGATAATTATTTCACAATTTTTGTATATTGTAATTAATTTAAATAATTTGTTCAGAAAAATAGTTCACAATTTTATATAAAAATAGTAATGAACCTGAACTGTGAAATAAATACAACAGATAATAACTTAAAACTGAAAAAAGTAATTTAATTTGTTATATATATATATATATATATATATATATATATGTATATAAAGTTGTTGTTTTGTTAATATTTTTGGTTTATATATTTTTAATCAAACAATACAAAGATGCACTAGAAAATAATTATTATCCAGTACTTATTTAGTTGATTTTATTATTTATCTTAAACTTTTTAATTACAAGTCTTTAAAATAATCTTTTTAATATTAAATAATTATTTATTTATTAGTTAACAAATTATACTAAACAATTTTACAGCAAAATATTTGGTAATATTATTATAAAACATACAAACTATATCATTTGTAATCAAATTAAAACATTATTTAATATTAATAACAAAATGCATTATATGTTTATACATTACGTTAAGTATTTAATTTAGGATTCCATTTATTTCAAATTAAATTTATAAAATTTTTGTTAATTATAATTGTTTTATTACTAACTATTATTTATTTATTATTTATTTAATAATAACGTTTTAAAATATAGCAAATATTAATTTTGTTTAAAAAATATACTTAGTTAAATAAATAATATTTTTAATGTTATCTATTTTAATTGACATTAATTTACATTAATGTCTATTTTAAACCGTATAGTTGGTTTACGTAGGCAGTTTGTTAACCAATATAACAAAATACATTAGCATTTTTAATATAAAATGGTTTACTAATTAGCATACACCTTTCTATTTGATAAGAATTTTAATTTTAAATTTTAGTTTAATTTGTATTAAGATAAGTTATAATAAATACTTACTTTCTACGTTAATAATAACCAGTTTTTAATAAACAAGAAACTAATGTTAACATTTAATTGGTCAAATAAAAAAAATTAATAATAATTTAATATAAAGAATTTTAAAAATTTTTTGTTTCATAAAAATTGGTCCAATGAAAAATATCTAATTTAATGAATAAAGTCAATGTTCCCAGTTTGAAAATTTTGGTAAATTTGGTGGTAATTTTGTCTGGTTTATTCTATCAATTTACATAGAAATACGCTAAATTTTTCTTAGCCAATAAAATTAAATTAGATCAAATTTTGTTAAAAACTGAGTAATGTTTAGCAAATCTTGAAAATTCGTAAAATAAACGTGTTAATGTGTAGAAAATGTTTGTGAATAAAACATCTAACCAATTATATATACATAGACTAAATGGATCTACAAGCGAAAAGTATGCTCGCTTTATTATAAAATTAAAAAGAAATTAAATAATAAAATTAAAGTAAGCAAAAAAAAAACGTTAGAAAATCTTTTATACTGGATTTTCAAAAACTGTATAAAATTGCCAAAAAAATATTTTATGTTCTATTTAGCTGCATACAAAAATTCAGATTAATGAAGTTTACCAAAAAGTATGAAATTTATTTTGAATGATTTTAGAAGATGGAATTGAAAATGTGTGTGCTGTTATTTACGAATTTCGCACTCAACATTCCAAAATCAGGTGTAGTGTGTATTTTGATAAAGGTTGCATTTTTTGCAAAATAAGTTGCGTACGTGAGTTATCTACATAGATAATGTGCCATTAAGTGTTTGGAGTTACAAAAAGGAATCCGTACAACTAAATGTAAAACTGAAAGAAATTAATGAATGACTGCCAAAAGTTATAAAATACAGTAAATGTTTCTTAAATTATTGACATTATACAGTATGTAACCCTTTCTTTAAGTATTCATGTATTTTAGTTAATAAAGTTATTTTTTAACGACTTATTTGCTTTTTATTTATGTTTTAGTAAATAGTGATATTATGCTTTATTGCAAAAATAGATGTTGTTGTATATTATAATAAAAAATTATTTTTGCGAATAATGTTACTTAATGTGTATTGTTAAAGTATTATTTTAAGTATGTATTAATAAAAGTTAAACATGTCTAAAATAAGTAACTAGAGCAAGATGCTACAAAGTATCACAGTGCTTCCATTTTCGCACGTCAATCGTCATAAATTATAATATGATTTTGTTTTTTAGTTTATTGTAACTATTTAATTATATATATATATATATATATATATATATATATATATATATATATATATATATATATATACATATATATATATAGATACATATATATAATTATTAAATTAAACTATGTTTTTTAGTTTTAAGGTATTACTAAATGTACGCATTTAACATGTTTGTTATTTCTAAATTAAATTAATTTTTACTATTAATATAATGTAAGGTACATTTTAATATTAAATTTAAATTCGTTAATTTTAATTTGTAATATCACAGCGCAATTTTAAATCAAAATTTAACAGACAATGTACAAGTAAATGTTTTATTACAAAAGTCTTTTAATTGCTTTTAAATCAATAAATTTTGTTCTTTAAAAATTAATTATTACAAACCAAATATTTCTTTGTTTTTTACAATTTATTAATATTAATATTTATTTCAATACACTAAATGTATCTCTAGTAGAATATTAAAACTTAATGTAATAATAATAATAATAATAATGCTAAAACCAGTGATAATATTAGTTCTTTTAATTAAAAAGCTTACGATCTATACATTGTTTTAATAAATGTTTATTATTGGTATAATACGTTAAAACTATGTAATTAAAAATATCTTTATATTTATTTTACATTAAAATTATAATGTTACAAAGTAGTTTAATTGTTGTTTTTTGTAGTAGATAAAATAAATTGTTTTTTGGTTAATTAAAATTATTTTATAAAATGTAATGATACATTTTTAATTTCCAGTAAATGTATTATTGGTTTATGTTGAGTCTATTTTAAGTTTCGTTTCAACATTAATTATATTTTCTGGCATTTAATAATGATGTATTTTAAAAATGCAAATAAAATAACCGATTTAGTAATTTGTCTACTAAATTTAATAGACAAATAATGATTTGATTTTTTTAACAAATAGTCTCTAAACAACATAAAAACTAATACTATTAAGGCGTGTTTTTATATTTTGTTTTATTGTTAGTGTTTTACTAAGTAAACCAAAATTTGTAGTAAAATCCATATTTGGTAATTTGTTATAAATTTTTTTAACAAGAAAGCTTATTTATATACCAAGTTATAGAAAAATTTATTAGTTTTACAGGCATTGATACATATTACATGTTTTTAACAGTGGCTAGGTTTTTGGAATCAACAATTCCACAAATTATTTTGGCTTTTACTTAATCTTGTAATGTAGCTAAAAGTGACATTTGGGTACAATGTTATTGTTTTTCTGGAAAGCATTCTTTTATTATTTTGGTAACAATATATATATATATATATATATATACAAAATCTAGAATCCAACCTTGGCACACAAGCCAGTATCCTTTATTCAAACGTGAAACTGCCTAAATTAGAATATCATAAGCTTAAGGTTTAATATGCAATATAATATTAATTGTTTGCATTAAAAATCTAACCATCTGTATTATTTAAAATTAATTTTTTTAATATAAAAAAATGTTTTTAACTCTATTTTAAAAAATGCAAAATTAAAAAAAGGAGAGGTTTTAAACACAAGTATGTTATTCTACTTCATAAATTAATTTTATTATTGGTACAACAATAAAAAACGCCATTTTGGCAAACAATTGAAATAAGTGTTAACACGACGCAAATGTTAGGGTTAAGTAAACAAAAATGCAAACCCAACCTTTAATTTGTAAAAATTTTAATGCATTTTTTGCAAACAATTACAAAATTTGGTAAAATATGTTTTTAATAGATACAAGACATATTGATCGGCAATTTTAGTGCAAAATTGAGCAAAGACAAAACTAAATATTTCTGAAATTTTGGACCACATAGCTATGTTAATAACATAAATTACAATAGGTATACGTTGTTAACGCTAAGTAGTTACTTTAAAAGCAAACTTTGGTTTACAAAAATATACACTTAACCACATGGGTTTTTTTAAAAATAAATATACAACAAACCAGATTGACAACATTTGTATAAGTAACAATTGCAATTTTGCAAAATATACGTGCGTTTTGCGGTGTACTAGTTAGTACAAATTTAAATGTTGATAAAAATATTGTTCAAAATTTGTGTAGAAAATTTAAGTAACTAAAAATGAAAAAAATATTAATTGAAAAAACAAAAATTTTAAAATAATTTTTTAGACTTGTTGTTTATAACTTGAAAACAAAATTTTATAAAAATGCCGCACAAAAAAATTAATAAAATGAAACATTTTTAACAGGTTTTTAAAACTATTTTATAGATTTCTTAGCGTAATAACACTAAAAAAAATAATTTTGGTTTACTGCACGACATTATTACAAATAAACAAAACAATTGTTTAGTTAAATTCTACATTAACGTTTTTAAACACCTAAAAAAATGTTTTAAATGTTTTAAAGTATTAAACAAACATTTTAAAAACATTTTTGTGCACATTGAATAATTTGACACTTATTTGTTAAATTTTGCAATATTTTTTTGGCTTTTGCTGTCAGTATTATTTTGTTATATTGCGCTTATGTAAAACAAAACAATTGTGTAATAATAATAATAATAAAATATTAAAACACTAATTAATTTTTTATTAAAAAATAATAATGATAAATGATCGTGTTTTTTATAATTTAATAAATAATATTTAAATATTGTTCCTATTGTGTAAAATATAGTTTGCTATAATTTAATTTTCTTATATATATATTATTTTAAATGTAATATTTTTGTTTACTAATTTGTTTCACAAATTTGTCATTTAAACGAAATTAAAATTAAAAAACATATTTATTATTAAATGCTATTTTGTTTAATATTTATTAAAACAATAATGATAAAAATGTTAATTGATAAAAATAACTTACAATCTATGTAAATTGTTTTTAAATTTTAAATAAAAAAACTAATTTTAATACATCTTTGTTTTTTTATTTTACGCAAAATAGAAACAAATTTATAAAAATATAATATTATTTATTTATACTATTTTGAATAATTAGAAATCCTTATTTACATAAATAACATAAAATAAATTAAAAGTAGTATTAAATAAAGCAAATTATTTTGTATTAATACAATTAATAATAATTTAAACTTTTGTAAACTGTATTTTACTTTCTGCATTAAATGTAACCGTTTTAGTAATATAATAAAAATAATAATTAATAAAACAATAAATGTCTTGTACAATTTGAATCTGTTATGTAAAAAATGGCACAAATTGATAATGTTATAAATAGTTTTACGTAATCATTAATTAAATTATATACAATTAATAAAATATAATTTTTAAAAACAAATATATTATACGTTTTTTATTGCTATTTAAAGTTTTACAAGTGTTCTAAATACACAAGTTTAAAATGTAATTCAAAGATATTCATACTTAGTATTGCTTTCATTGTTTTTACTATTTAGTTTAAAATTTAAAAAAATGTTTTTATTATGTAAATATTTTAATTTTTTAAATTTGTTAACAAACGTAATTAATTTGTTTAAAAAGCAGTTAAAAATTAAATATTATTATTAAAATAAAACCTACTATCTGCATTATAGGTAACCAGTTCAAATACCTTATTTAATATTAGTATTAAAATCCATTACATGTATACACATTATACCAATTTTTAATAAAAGAATAAATTTAATTAGTTTTAATATTTTGATTTACAACTAAAAATATTATATATATATATATATATATATATATATATATATTTGTTAAAAATGTTTAGTTATTACTAATTTAAATAATTTTATTGCTTTAAAACATGTTATTTTAACTAAAATTGTACATGATCTTTAAATGTTTTTCTTAAAATTGATAAATAACGACACATATATTTGAGATTCTATTTTTTTATCTAAATTCATAAAAAAAATTTTTTTATAGTTTTGGTAAACTTTAATAATTGGTTTCTACGTGTACATTAATTTTTGTAGATTTTAAAAAGCAATTAAGAAAAAAAAGTAATATAAAAATATTTTTACATGTTTGCTATTTATTTACTTTATATTAGTTATTGTATTTATTTTAATATAATAATAATAATATAAAGATAGTTTTTGCTTGTAGATCCATTTATTTTATTGGTAAATAATTAAAAACGTGTTTGATTTACAAAACTTTACTTTATATTAAGTGCTTGTTTTATAATTTTTTTAATTAATAGCAAAAACCAAACAACATAACCTAAAAAAGTAAAAGCTTTTCTCACAAAACACATTAAACTTCTGTATTAAATTAAGTATTTTTTATTTATATTTTTTTAAAGCATCTTTTTAAAAATATTTTTATTAAATTGTTATTAAAATAGAATAATTATTAAATAATTAAATATTTATTGTAAAATTATTTGTATATGTGTACGCACTTATTTATAAGATATTTTTGAAATTCAACAATATCTCTTAATTAATTTGTTTCATAAATGTTTAAAAAATTAAAAACATTTTTTTAAATTTGCAATAGTTTAAATTTTAATATTAAAGGCCACTATCGTTTTCTATATAAAAAAAATAAAATTTTACAATAACGTTTAATTAGATGTTAAATTATTATATTAATAAAAGGTAAAAATATAATAATAAAAATTATTATTATTATTTTTATTAAGCTTTAATATCTCACTAGAGATACATTCAGTGTCAAATGCATTTTTACCATTAATATAAAAAAGTAGTAGTACAAATGATAAACCATATCTACTGAAACACAAATAAACATTGTAATAATAATTGTATATATTGTACAACTCCCAAACTAATTAGCATTAAAAATGTAGTTATTAAACTAAAACACTTAAAGCATTTACACAACCAACAAAAAAGAGCTTCAAATTAATTATAGAACGTACAATATTATTTAGTAATTAAAAAACAAGTATACTTTTATAGATATATATTGTAACTTATAAAATATTTACATAAAACATTAACTGACTCATAATCCAAGGTTGAGTAAAATTACCAACATAAAATATAACGTTAAATATTTTAAAAAATGCAAAACTTATCTAACTTTTAGGGTTATTAAATTGTTTTATGTACAATTTACTTCAAAATATTAAATAATAAATGAGATGGCTTGTATTTGTAATTACTTGGCTTATATATTTTGGTATGCTTTTGGTTTGATTAATATATATTTTATATAAAAGTTATTTAATATTTTTATAAAACTAGATTAATATTTATCGCATATATATATATATATATATATATATATATATATATATATATATATATTGTTCAAACTGTAAAATTTTAAGTTTGTACAAAAATAGTTATAAACAGAAACTTAACTAAATTTATGTTTATTTTATTTTATAATTAAAAAAAATAGTGCATTTTATTGTTTTTACTTTTAATAATATTTCTTTAATAAGCAAAAAACTAAGATTTTAATACTTTTTTAAGAAAATACAAAAAATATAATTAAAAGATGAATATAATTTTTAAATCGTTTTAACAAGATGTATTGCAATTTAGATTTTAATTTGTACGCAAATATTAATTTTTAAAATTTAACAGCAAATCACTATTTTAAAGTAAACACCAATGCAATGTTTTTAAAGTAATATTACACAAAATATTGGTTTCGAAAATATTTTGGTTACTATCGTAACTTCTGAGTATCAAAATACATAAAAAATTATTTATTTAAAGTTTAAATATTAAAAAATAATTAATTAATTTTTTTAAATATAATCTCTTTTAATTTAATTAAAATTCTTCTTATGAGGTAATAATATAGCAATTTTTGTCTTGTAGAAAGATAAACTTAAAGTACTAAAATGCATTTTCAAATAGTAATTTTAAGCAAATTATTTAAAAACTTATTAATTAACATCTATAAATTATAATTTGCGTTTATTTATGTCGTTTATATAAATGTTGTTTTTAAAATATACTTTTTTGAGCAACTCGGCATTTTTAAATAAATATTTCTAAGTAAATGTAAATGAATTATTAAATATTTAACATTATTTTTAATTTTTAATAATTTATTTCACAAAAAAGTATTAAGAGTTAATAAATTAATTTAGATTATTTAAAAAATTATAAACATTAATTTATTTAAGAGGTGTAATTTAGATAATATACTAAAATGTATAACGTAAATTATTTTAATATAAATTTTATATTGTTTTATTTTGTTCACTTATATATTTAGTAAGTTTGTAATTTATGGAAAATTATAAGGTAAATAAAAAAATTATTATGTATATAAATTTAAATTAAATAATATAATTAATTTTAAATTTATATCAATTAAAGTATTTTTTATTAAAATTTTAATTCAATAAATAATGACATACTTTCTACGGCAACTATAAACAATTTTTAATTAACTAAAAGTTAATAATGTTAACTAATTGTTATTTACTAAATTTAGACAAATTATAAATTTATTATTAAGTAATAAACCGAAATTAATAATTATTGGTTTATTTAAACTTGTTATTTATAAAACTTATAAAATAAGAAAATAAGATTGCTATTTAATAAATTAAATTATTCTATTTTTAATTATAATAATTTAGTAAATATACACATTTAATTGTCATTAAAAATTTAAAAACTAAATGTTAATTGTAATTACATTATTTTTTTGTAGTTTAAACAATTAAAATAATTGACATTTTATAAAATTTACGTAAAAAAATAATTACTTTAATTTACATTGCCTGCTTATAATATACAAAACTTAAAATATTTTAAATTACTGCATTTATGCTTAATAAATTTTATAAAATTACCTAATAACAAACGTATAATAGTTAACCTATAAAATTGTATTATTTTCTAAAAACTTTGGTATATAAAACATTATTTAAATTATTTAATAAAAGAGTAAGTGTTTTAATAAAGAAAATTTTTTTATATATTTAGCACTAACATTTATGTTCTGATGTAAATATTATAAAATACTTTATAATTAATGTTTTTTCATAATAAATTAAGATTTAACTTTAACGTTTATTTAAAGATTTTAACATTGTAAGCTAATATATTAAAAATGTCATAAAAAATAACTTTTTAAATAGTAAGTACTAACTAGATACGTATAACATAAACAAAACATTAAAAAAATTTATAATTACTATGTTATTATTTTTACATTTAAATTATTAAATATAAATATATATACCAAAATACTAAGCACACAAAAACATTGTTGAATTAAGGTTACTTTTTTAAAACAGTATATTTTAAAAATTTAATAAAACTAATTAATTCAAACAACATATTTTATTTTTATTTAGGTTTTTTGACAAACTTTATTTTTATTTAGTATTTTATTTAAAAAATAGTATTAATTATTGTTTTGTAAAATATAGTTTACTTCCTGTATTATTTGTAATAAGTTTAACAAAACTACATAACAATAATATTATAAAACGTTATTTTATAATTAATGTCTTTATTTATTTTTAATATTTAATTTCAAAATTAAATAAATTTGTCTAACAAAACTAAGTAAAAACATTGTTTAAATAATTTTACTAATACTTATAATTAACATGTACATTTACAAATCATTAACACAAGCGATCTTCATTATTTTACTTATTTTTTCTATTTTTAATAAAAATAAAAAAAATTTAAAATCTAAATTAACTAAGTTTTAGTAATTTTTAAATTTATTTTAATATTTTTAAAAATTTTAAATTTAATATGTTATAAAAAAGTTAAATTTTACAAAAAAACATTGATTTTTAATTTGTATTAAAATAATTTTTATATAAAAAATAATTAATTAATAATAATTTACTTTCTACAATAATTGTAACCAATGTTTATTAAATAAAAAATAATGTTAGCAAAATTTTATATCATTATATATTATATTATACAAAACCCTTTTGCTTTAAGAATAAGCATGGGGCAATAAGACAACAATTACAGCAAAACAACAACAAAGTCTCGTTGGCATTAAATATTCTGCAAATCGAACATTGCGCTTTTTTCGGCTTTCACCCAACCTTGTCATCTGGTAACTTTGCCATCTAGAAACATTGTTGTTTGTCGGAATGGCGTCATCTTTTATTGTTTCCGCAGCAGTATAAATTTTTACAAAGACCAGGTTGCCAACCTTGCGCTCAAACCCTCCTCCTTTATCCAGGCTTGGGACTGGCTAAATTAAATCATTTCTAATCCAAACTAGGCGGAGTTTTAACTTAAGTGTATTATTTTATTATAAAATCATATTATATGGTTTATTTCAACCGTTTAGTTTTTAACCAAAATAATTTGTTTTTGGTAGAAATTTATTAGTAATTTATTAATATTTTTTCAGTAAATTTAAAATTAAATGTAGTTAGTAATTATTTTTTTGTGTTTGTTAATTTTAAATTAAATTAATAATAAATTTAATGTAATAAAACCAATAGTATAAATTTAAAAATAACATGCATTTTTAAACAAAATTAAACAGACAATTTAATAATAAATAAATTGTTGTAAAATTATTTTAAGTTCACTTAATAGAATAAAGAATTTTTTTTTAAATATCATTGCAAAGCAATTTTGTTTATTTTATTTGTACAATTTATTAATATTTGTTTTAATTTTATGTAATATATTATTACAATAAAACTTTTATTTTATAAAAAAAACAACTAACCATCTACATAATGTGCAACCGGTTTTTAAATAACTTTTATTGTAAGTAAAATAACACATTAAATCTATGTAATCAACACCTTTGTTTTAATAATAAACCAAAAAATTAATTATTTATAATTTTTATTGCTTATTTTATTTTTATTTTTAAATAAAACAGTTTTATAAATAAAAATTAAACAACATTTAAAAATTATTTCATTAATTTTGCTATTTTGTTTTAAAATTTAAAGTTCCATTATTTGTAACTCATTTACAAATAATTTTTAAAAATCTTAATAATTAGCATCGCTATTTATTTACTGCTTGTTATATTTTTAATATTTTAATTTATTTTATTTGCTCTTTTACTATAAGTAAAAAATAATATATGTACTAAAACACATGTTTAATTTGCCATAAATTTACAAAAAACATTTTACATTTTATTTTTTAAAATTACTTATTGTTTTAATTTAAAAACGTTAACAAATTTGAATCAATTTAATTTAGTAATCTATTAATGACATTTATTATTTATTAAAAAATAGTTAATTTAAAAAACTTGAAACAAATATTATCACAAAGAAAGAAATTTTTCTTGTCTACAACTAATAATTATACATTTATTTTTTATTTATATTTTATGTGTTGGAGTGGTCTAGCGGTACAGCGGTAGAACGATACAGACCTGGGTAAATAGAAGTTTGCATTTTACCAACGACACTGAAATGCAGGCACACATTCGGCTCTGCTAAAATGTCTATTGCTGAAAGGAGTTTTTCGTAAAACATTTTACGTAGCAAACATAAATAAAATAAATACATAAATAAATAAATAACTAATGTATATATATATATATATTAAATTAAATCTTTTACAATAAATTAATATTTGTTTAAATTTTATGTAACTTATTAAATACAATAAAAATATATTTATTTTGTTTAACAAAAACTAACGGACTATATAATATGTAACGCAATTTTTAAATACTTTTTATTATAAATAATAAAGTCCCTTAAATGTATGTACTTAGCATCTTCTTTTTAATAATACACTTAAACATTGCACTTTTATAATTCCAACTGTTTATCTTTTCATTTTTAATTAAAATAGTTTAAATAAAAATCATTTAGTGATTTTTTTATGCATTTTACAATGTTGTTTTAAAATTTAATTATTTGTAACTAATTTATAAATGCGTTTTTTAATATTAATAATATAGCAAATTAAATGCATACAATGCTTTTTTGTAAGGTGTATAATTAAATAATATTTTAAATTATTATCAAATATGGATTAACTTAGACTAAATTATACAATTAATTTCAAGAAATTTTAATTTTAAATGTTTTAAAAATAATTGTTTCAAAGAAAACAACATGTGTTATATAAATTAATTATGTATTTATTTTTTTATTGTATTAATTATAGTAAAATTATTATTATGTACATTAAGAAACTTACATTCTACATATTGTGCAATTAATGTATAAATAATATTAAATATTGATAAGAAAATAAGTTAAACATGTGTAATTAGCACCTGACTTTATTTATTTATATAATAATTGTAATGCTTTAACATGTTTTAATTATTATTTTTTTAATAAATAAAATAATTTATATATTTACAGGTTAGTTAGAAAAAAATATTTACTGATTTTAGCCTTTTTAAAGCAATATCACATCACTTTCGGATTTAGAGTAAATTCATAAATAAAAACATTTTACAATGTTTATTATTGTAAAGTAAACTATTTATAAATTTAAACTAACTTAGATGTAATGTTTACTAAAAAAAATAATTTTAAAATTTTTTAAAAAGAACTGGTACAAGTACGTTTTTTTAACTTGGTTAGCAACTATTTAACAAGATCTAAGTAAAATGTTTTATGTAATCATTAACAGTTTGTTAATTTTGGTATTTCATTGTTGTTTTTTTTGTTACTGTTATTTATTTTTAAACGTTTTTGTAATAATTATAATAGTACTATTTTATAAATTCTGCTGTTTTATTTATATAAAATTTTAAAATTAGTATTTAAAACAAAAGAATGTTGTAATTAATATAAATTATTTTAAGTTTAATATATATATATATATATATATATATATATATATATATATACAAATTTAAAATTATTATTTTTGTTTACTAAGTGTAATTAATATAAAAATAATACATTTAATATTTTAAAAAATCATATTTAAAAAATAATGCAATTACTTAAAAACTCAAATGGTATTACGACAAACATAATAAAATATGGCTACCCAGAATTTTCTTTTATATTAACCAAGTTATTTTAAACTAACCTGATAAACAGCCTCTATCGAAAAAACTGAAAACTATTATACACTACACCCATCTTTAAAAGCGGTAATTAAACTGAGATAAACAATTATAAACCTATAAACATCAGATTAAAAATTTGCCGTGTTATGAAAAAATGCAGTAGGCAATGTATGTTATTCCAATTAATGTTTTTCTAATTTTTGTTTTTCCAATAAATTATTATATATTTTTAAAATAATTTTTAAAATAAAATAACTGCTTACACATAAACATACAAATTTAGATATATATATATATATATATGTATATATAAGTAAAATATTATATTATTAGTAAGAGTTAAATATATCTAAAATAAGTAACTGCTAAATGTATTTAAATATTATAGTAGGCCAATATAGGAGTTACTTATGTTAAGTCTAAAATTATAAATTATGTAATAAACCTATTTGACAGGATTCCACATAACAAACTTATTTAAAAAATGAACTCATATGGCATAGTTGACGCATTATTTACAATTGTTTCTTACAAACAGAACTCAAGTAGTTAAAATTAAAAATCAAGTTTTAAATCCTCTAATAATTAACAATCGGGTAGTGCATAGTAGCATATTAGGTTGTATTTTTACTTTATTTATACCAATGACATTGCTAGCGCAATAACATATGGGGAAATATTGGTGTTTGCTAATGACATTAAAATTACCTACAAATACAACGACAAACGTCGAGTCAACGCGTCGCAACATTCAAATAGACATATCAATAGAGCAAAAGCCATTAAATTAAAATAAACATAGGTTAATTTTTTTACAATTCATTTGGTTTACGTGTTTTACATTTAATCTATATAGGTAATTACACAGTTAAAACAACTTTAATAATAAAAAAGTTGGGTACCTTTTATTTTAAAGACCTTTGATTTTTAAAACACTTATCCTACATTATTAACAAATGTAAAATACTATTACGAATATTACCTTTAAGTAAAACATATACACAATTTTTAATATATAACATTATTAATATTTAATTACACATATATATATATATATATATATATATATATAATTACTTATTATTAAACGTGCATTAACATAGTAAAAAATAAATAGTTTGTAATGATGGTTTGTGCCGCAAAAAATAATATTGCAAAGATTTTTTCAATATATATTATTATTATTATTATTATTGAAATAAAAACAATTTTCCTATAATTTTATTAGGTGAATAAGAATAAAAATATTAGTACATAAATTATAACTTACCTCCTACGTTAATTGAAATCAATTTGTTTTAAATATATAAACAAATATTAAAGCATATTAAAAAATTTTATTTTACATAAATGGTAAGTTAATTACGTAATAATTTTATTGTAAATTTATAATGCATTTAATTCTTGCGACTGTCTAATTTTAAATTATTTTATTTTTAATAAATAATAAATTAGATATTTATTAAAGGTGCATTATTTACATTATTAGTAGAAATTTTTGTAATAAAATAATAACCAAACACAATCACGCGTTTTATAAATTAAACCTGGTTTGCAAAACATTTTATTCTAAATGTATAATGTTTTAAACAGTTGTTATTGTTTTGTTATAATAATGTTTATAACTAATAAAATAAAAATATTTTTGTTTGCTAAATAACAAAATTATTTAGTGATTATTATTTAAATTATTTTACTAGCATTAAAACATTACTTTAGCATTTCGGGTTTATTTGTAAACAATAACCTTTGGTATTTTGTATTTTAATTTATAATCTAATCACAAATTTAAGTACATTATTAACAAATATAAATTAATTTAATTTTAATAATCGTTTAATTAATTTATTAAAAATTTATATATATATATATATATATATATATTGTTAATTTGTTAATAACATTATTTACATTTAACCTTTTTACAACAAAATAATATTTTTATTAGAATAAAATATACAAATTACATTATTTGTAACAAACATTATTTAATATTAATAAATATAAATTACACCAAATTATTAAATGCATTTTTGAATTTGTGAGATACGCTTGCGTAAAGTTACAAATCAAAAGTAGCTTGCTGATTGTTATTGATCGTTGTTAAGATCTGCAAATTGTTGTTTCTTCACGTTTTGGTATTTTGTGTGCGATTTTATATACGTGTCTCAATCGTGTTTATATCTTAATTTAATGGTTTGTGTGTTAATTGCTTACTGTGCGTTTACGCTTGTGCATCGTGCTGTAACTAACACATAACACTAATTGTTATTTTATACGATCGTCGCTAGCCTATTTTTAGTGATATATTTCGTTTACATTATTTTCTATAATTAAGTTATCGTTTTTATCGTTTTTCTAATTAAGCATGCATTTAACATTTTTCCTAGATATGTGTGTCAAAATTCTAGCTCCTCATATAACACATTTTTTTATCTTTTCTTCTACTTAGCATTTGAAAAACGCATTTATAAGGCTCATATATAAATTAAAAAACAAATTTGAGGCCAACAGCTTTGGACCAATTAGTATATTATTTACTTTTAACAAATTAATGGAGAGGTTAGTCAGGATTCATATTTTTTATATTCATCACCAAATTTAACATAAAATTATTGATTCCTATAATAGTCTTCTTACAAAGCTTTTATATAATTAATCAACTCTTCCAAAACATTTTTTAACTAATATACTATTTGATCTATTTAATAAATCTGTAACATTTATTATTATTTTATTTTTTATTTATTATTTACCTTTAATGTGTATTTATAATACTTTTTATTATGATAATGCTGCTAATATTTAAACTAAAAATCAAAAGGAGTTTGACTCATACTTAACTTGTAAAGCTACTTTTAACTTGTATTAATTAGTAAAAAATTAACTCAGTTATCCTTTTGTACTTTAAATCTGTAATTATTAAAAATATCTTAGTACTTGCTAAAAAATGTTTATTAATTATCGATTTAATTAATATAACTTTTTAAAATATAATTAGAAAAAACTTTTATAACAGTTGTTCAACAAGTGTTGGTTAAATTAATCAGATAGTACTTTAAATAATTTACCAATATGTATAATGCATTTAATTTTAGTATAAATTGCTTAGAAACATAAATGAAATTATTCCTTATATTCATTAACTTTGTTTAATTATTTGTTCAATACTTATATTTGCCATAATTATACAGAGTATCAACCTATATGATTAATTAAATCGTTTATTCACTTATTTGTTTTAAATAACTTGTACATCCTACACTAAATTCAAGAACAAATTGCGTTTTATAAAACCCATTTAAAATATAACCACCAAAATAACTAACTATATGTTTATTTTAATGATTGCTTTTATATTTAACATTATATAATGTTGCATTTTTTTGTTTTTATTATTTGTATTATTAAATTTGGGGTTGTAATTTTATTATTTATTTGATAATAGTAAAAGTGTATTTTTGTACTAAATGTATTTCTAGTAAAGTATTAAAAATTAATGCAATAAAAATAGTAATTATTATTGTTATTATATGTAATGATTGATATTATCATGACTGCTAAATAGAGTGCACAAAAAAGTTATAATTTTTATATAGAATAAAGTATACTAAGTAATAATATACATTTTACAAACATTATTTAAAATGCAGTAAAACAAATAGGTTTTACAAATTTTAATTTTAAAATACATTTTTACTGATTTTTATAGATATAAATATTTTCAAAAATAAACTTCTACATTTAAAAGCACATATTTACTAAAATTTTATTATTTCTGGTTACCGATTTATTTAAAAATTATAAATATATATATATATATATGTATATATATATATATATATAAATAAATTATTTTAACAAATTTAATTTTAATTCACATTTAATTAACAAAATAAAATAAATTGCATTTTTAGTAAAATATATCTTACTGCCTGTAATACGTTAAACAATTTAAAAATAATAAACATTTAACGTATTTAAACAATATTTAGACATAAATCTTTCATTTACAATAAACTTGTAAACCAAAACATTTTACATTGCTTATTATTATTTTAAAATTTTATTTTAGCATTAAGCTAAGCTATTTACAAATCTGGATTAACTTGGATTTTGTAATGTTATTATTATTTTACTAGTAACAACATTATTTTTATATTTTGTAAAAAACAGTGACTTAATAAAACATTACGATACTTTTCATAATATATTATTAAATATTTTCTTTAATTCAACACATTAAAATGTTATTTATTTATATTTTTAAAAATTTACGAACTGTATTATGTGTAAAAAATTTTAAATACTTTTATTTATAATTTATAAAATACAATTATTTAAATATTAATGCTATTTTTGAAAAACAAACAAATAGAAACAGAAACATTTTAATCACATACATTTTTTGTATATAATAAATTCCTATTTATATTTGTATATAATTGTTTATTTTGTAATAAAACATATAAATTGGATTGCACCTTAATTTTTAATCTTTCGAAAACATTTTTACAATGATTATTATTTGTAGATTGTTATTACTACTATTAATATTATATTATTAATTAAAAATATTATTTACTATTGATACTAAAATATTTTTTATTTTTATAAATTGCATCGTGTTTTCTACTTAATTTTGAATTAATTGTAATTTAAAAATGTAATATTTTAATGAATTTTTATCAATTAATACTATTATAACTAAAATGTTTAATACTAATATTTGTTAAAACAATATTTTTTTAATGTTTAAAAACTTTGATGATTGGTTTTGTTATAATATAAAGTTTTAACACATAATAACGTTTAAACTTATTGTTTTAAAATACAGTTAAAATTAAATAAACAATTATATATGCTAACTATTAAATTTATTTTTATTACATTTCAATTTAATACCTTATTAAAAATACATTCAGTACAAAAAATTTTAATCAATAAATAAAATAATCACAAAATTACAAAACATGTAGTATAAATAATAGAAACAAAATAAAATATACAATGTTATATGATAACGAATATAAAAATAATTAACATGGTAAAGCTGCAATTTATAATTTTTAAAAATTTATTATACGTTAAATTATTAAAGAACATTATGTTGTAAAATGTATAATTTAGTTCAAACAACAGTGTAAGTAAAAAAATAATTAATTTTGTTGGATGTTTAATTTTGTTTTGTTCTGAATTGGTTAATACTCTCAATACGTATGTCAAACATGCGTATTTCTATTAATTATATTTATATATTGTGTGTAGGTAAATGTTTTTAAATTTTACAAAAACTTTAAATTTCTTCAAAGCTGTGTATTGTAATTGAATATTATTATCTTTAATTCTGAATTCTAGTATATATTTATAATGTTGGTTAGCAATAGCATTTTAAAAAATTAAATAATTTATTCCTGCAGATTTTATCAATAAAAATACGCATTTTTTAAAAACAACAAAACTTTGTTTTAATAAACCAAAGAAAATTACAGGTAAGCAATATAGTATTAAAAGATAAAAACAAGGTGTAACATATTAATGTAGTTATTAACATTTAGTTTTTTTGTCTTCTTATGTAGTAGCACAAGAATTTGCTACATATATATAATGACAGTATGAAAATTTTTTATTAATTTTAAAATATTTAATTTTGTTACAAGCACACATATTTTTCTGATTTAATTTAAATGCCTTATTTAACTGTATTGTTTCTGTTATAAAAATAAACTAAAATTAAATTGATGCATTTAGATCATTTTGAGGTGTGCATGTTAATTAGTTTAATGCATTAATAATTCAAATTAAATAAAAATAAAACAAAAAATTAGGTTTGTTAAATGTACGTTAAAAATAAATTTATTAAATAATAATAACTTACTATCTACGATAATTATATTCAATTTTTAATAAATAAAAACATATATAATTACAAATTGTATGTTTACTTATTTTACGCAAGTTTAACTTACATTTGAAAATAAAGTTATTGCAAAATTACAATGTTTTATTTATTGCTACTTTTTAATTATGTAGTAAATAAAATATGACAAAACAAGAAATTAATAATTTTAAATAATTTTATTCATAGTTTAAATATTTTACTAAATATACGCATTTAACGGTAAATTAAAAATTGGATAAAGTTTTAAAAACTGATTGACTCAAATATTTATTTTTTGCTTTTTTTATAAAATATAAAATATTACTTAACAAATTGTTAACACAATAATTTTAATTGCAATTTTTTTTTAAAAGACATTTTACTTTCTGTAATATTTTAAATAATTCATAAATAGGAAATATTGTATATATTTTAATAATTTTTAAATATAAAATTTTAACTTACATTAAAGTTATAAATTAAAACACTGTACATTGTTTATTGAAATTTACAATTTTATTTTAAATTTAAATTCATCATTTACAAAATAGTATTAGCTTATATTTTGAAATACATCAATTAATTTTTCTATTTATTTTAAATATTCTAAATTTCAAATAATAAAAAATGTTATTATAAAAGAAAAAATTGGTTTGTATTTTGAAATATTAAAAAAAATACATTTATAATTTTATTTAACGTACTAACTATTGTAAAATATTTATTATAAACACCAATTTTTAAATAATATTTATTGTTAATAATAAAGCTCGTTTAATGTTTGTTATTATCATTTATATGTTTTAGTTTTTTATTTATAATTTATAATGGGTTAATTTTATTAACTAATCTTTTTTTATTACTAAAATGCGGTAAAACAACAAAATTATTTAATTAATTTAGTTTATTTATATTTATTTTAAGATTAAGTAATGACACTTAAATGTACGTATTTTTTTCAAATAAACAGTAGATTTCTTTCAGTAATAAATATGTATAGTTTTATATTTGGATAATAGAGTTACACAAATGACATGGTTGAGTAAACGCCAAAAGGAAGTTCAATTCTCGATTTGCAAAATCTTTAATGCCAACAAGTTTTTGTTGTTATTGTTTTGTTGTAATTGTTGTTTTATTGCCACATGCTTATTTTTAGAGCCCAAGGGTCTTGTATATATATAATATAATAATCGTATATTTAAGGATTCTAACATTGTAAACTAACACATTTATTATGTTATAAAAAAATAAAATTTTAATTTTAATATTACTGCTTTTAGTAAATATATATTTAATATATTGGTGCAATTTTTAACGTAATATGCATCTCTATTTTAAATTTTAATAAATAATTATCTTTTGTTTTAATGTTAATTTAAATGTTTCTGTTTATTATAATTTAAAATTGTTTTTATAATTAATGTTGCCTACGTATAACGATAAAATATTATTTCAGGTAACTAAATATGTCCAACATAAACAAAACATATTAAAACAATATATAATTACTATTTTATTACTTATACATTTCAACTATTAAAATATTTAACAAAACCTACTGAGTACACAAAAATATCAGTCTATTAAGTTTTTTTAAATAATAAATTTTATAAGTTTTTTAAAATTAATTTATTCGAATAATATTTTTATTTATTTATTATTTTTTAACAAATTTTATTTTGGTTAACATTTTATTTAAAAAATGGTATTAGTTATTCTTTTGTAAAATATAGTTTACTTTCTGTATTTTTTTTATAAATGAGTTAATAAGTGTATATAACTAATATTTTAACATGCTATTTTCAAATTTATGTTTTAATTTAATTTTAAATATTTATTTTAAAAATTAAATAAATTTATTTAGCACAATTTTTTTAATAAACACTGTTTATATAATTTCACTAACATTTAGATATTACATTTAAACACAGTAATTACAAATCATGAGCAAAACCAATATTTATTATTCCACGTTTTCTACATTGTTTAAAAATTAAAACAATTTTAAATCTAAATAAAGTATATTTTAGTAATATTTTAATCTATTTTTATTAAAAAAATTTTTTAATTTAAAACGTTATTAAAAAATTAAATATTACAAAAACATTCACAATTTTTACAATTAATTTATTATTTAATTTAACTTTTTGCTTAAAAACATTGCATTTTAAATATTAAAACAAAAACATTTTGAAAAGAACATTGTTTAAGTTTTGTATATATTATTTATATTTACATCATCAGTAACATTATACTTGTACAAAATTATGTTGTTTATAAAAAATAATCAAAAACTGAAAAATTATTAAGCAAATAATAATTAATATTAGGTATTTTAAAAACTTTATTTATTAATACATAAAACTCTGTTAATGACAATACTGCGGTGTACATAACACATTTTTTAATATAGATATATAATCCTTTTTTTAAATAAAACAAAAATCAGTTATCAAATACAAAATTGCTTTTAATTAATGATTATATGTAACGTATTAATTGCAATAAAAATGTAAGTTGTACTAAAATACTTACCATCTACATTATTTGTATCCAATTTTTATATTTTGTCTATTATTAATAATAAAACAAATGTAACGCATGTAAATAATATTTACATTCTATTAATTTTTATTAAAAATTTAATTTAAAAATTTTTTAAATTGTTTTGTTTATAATAAATTAAAAAGATATATTTACTAAATATAAGTAATTACGAATTTTTATTCAAAAATAAAACTAAAATTAAGAGATAAAATTTTAACTTATAGAAGATTTGTAAACAAAAAATGCTTTAAATTGTTTATAATTATTTTAAATTTAATTATTTTTTACATTATACCGTTTACAAATTAAAATCAACTTACTTTAAAAATGTTTTAATTTATGTTATTATTTAGTATTTTAATTTTAATTTTTTAAAAACACTAATAATTGCAATTTGTAATTAAACTTAATTTTGTGCATAATAAGAATTTTTTCTATTAGACAATGTTATTGTTATTTTGTTAGTTAAAGCAAAGTAAAATGTAATAATTATTATTATTTTACAAAATCTATTTAGTTGTATATACTAATTTATTTTATATAATATTAATAAATTAGTAACTGACATAAAATTTCAGAATGTTTTATTAAAATGTATAGTTGAGTTAAAAAATAAATATTTAAGTGTTGATAAAACTTATAAATTGATAAGGAGGCTTTATAATTTAACAAAAGTAATGTTATTAAGTACTTTATTTGTAATATAAAACTAAATATTTTTAATAACAAAATCTTACCAGCTGTATTATTTGAAACCAAATTTAAAATATGTTATTAATAATCAAATACCTTAAAGGTTTACAATTAACATAAATAATAATAACAAAGAAAAACAATCTATTTTTAAAATTCAACGAACATAGGGTTAAAATGATTTTATGTGCTTTAGACAATAAAAAATTATTTAATTCCATAATAATTTATTTTAATAATTTTTTCTCAAATATTGTTTAACAAACAATTAGCCATTACTTGTTGCTAATATGAACTGTTGATAAAAACTTACATTGTAGATTTTTTTACCTAGGTTTGGAACTGACTAGGTTGGTTAATTATTTTATTCTCAAGTTTGATAATATAATATTCAAGATTTTTAAGATTAAATGTTGCTTATATATATATTTAAAAATTTGCTAATTTTAAATAACTTAATTTGTGTAATAATTAATTTTTTAATTATATATATATACATGTAACTTTTAAAAAACTATTAATAAAGCTAAAACAGTTTTAAATTAGTTTATTTTCAATTTTTCTAGTAAAAATAAATATTAATAATTAAAAATAATGTAAAGTATTTAATAGTTACTTTATACTTAGTTTAAATTATTTATTTTCAAATATTAAGGCAATGTAAAAATTATATTAATTTTACAATTATTGTGTTATTATCAAAAATTTTTAAAACCAAATAACATTTAATAATTATGAAGTTGAGTAAGTTAGGTTTTCATAAATTTAACGTCGTAACATGTAGTAATTTTTTAAATCTTTCTTCTTTAAATAAAAATAACAGAAAACTTATAATCCTAAATAAATTAACGTTTCATCGTTATTATTTAATTAGAAATCTACACAATATTACTATAACTAGTTTAATAGTTGTAAATTAATTTAATGTATAGTTAATAATGCTAAATAAGTTTTAACTATTTAAATTATATATATATGTTTTTTATATAAAAACATTTAGTTAAATACGTGTAATTTAAATATATTTATCAATGTGTCGTTTTAACATAGAATTATGTTTTTAATGTTTTAAAATATATTGAAAGTTTTAAGCAAAATTATAACAAAAGTAAATTTTAAAATAAACTTATTATTATATTTATTTTACTCATAAATATATAAGTCATTAGCTTTTACATGCTAAATGTTTTGCGATTACTATATTTAAACAGATGTAAATGTAATGTAGCTATGCATAATACATTCCTTTTTACATTAATTTACATTTTTATATCAATTTGTAAAGTTCTGTAAAAAATACAATAAAATATAATTGTGGGCAAACGTTATAATTATAACATATTTAGTAAAATTTTTGTAATTACAATAACTGTGAATTGCTTAAAGTATTTACCAATATGTATTTTAGTATTAAAACAAAATAATAACAAAATAATAACATAATTAATTTTAAAATTTTAGTTTCATTACAACAAAATAACATCAGTTTAACGCAAATTGTAAAACAATCGTACCGAGAATTTTTTTACCAATTCAATATAAACGTGAACAAAAATATTAAAAAATACCAATTTGTTAAATCAACAAAAACTATAAAACAAATACTAATAAACAGGATAAATTCAAAATATTTAATTATCTATTATTAAATATTTTAAAAATTTTTGTCAAGAACAAGGATGCTTCGTAAATAAAATGTTTTTTAATAACAATAATGCAATGTACATTATTAAATAAAGTTAGAAAAAGATGCAAAATAATTGGTCTGTTAACGTAACTACAAAGTATGTGTAATTTAAAATTTCTTTATTGGATAGCATTGAGACAATTTTAAAACGGTTTTATATCTGACGTTTTATTTATTATTTATCATCTAGTTAAGTTGGCACGTGTAGTTGGATAATTTACTAGTTAGCTGATTTTGTTAATCAACATAGTTTAAATTAAATCATTAATCCTTTTGACTAAAATAAATATTTATACATTTTTCCTATACTGTGTTATTTATTGAGAACGCAGATCTAAGTTAATATTAACAATTGTTTAAAATGTTAAAAATCGCTTAGATTTTCAAACTTATTTAATTTATATATTAAATTTTATTTTGTTTGCATAGTTATACCGTTACTATTATTTAACAAATGTTTTATTAATTACATTATTTTGTAAATCTTATTTTGATGTTTATAATTCAATATGTACAATTTTTTATTTTTGTTAATATAATATATATATATATATATATATATATATATATATTATATTACAAAACCCTTTTGCTTTAAAAAAGCATGGGGCAATAAGATAACAATTACAGCAAAAATTAACATTAAAGTCTCGTAATTCAAAAAGAACATGAGACAACAAAATGTTTCCATGTATTTAAACATTTTGCCAAACGTTTCGCTTGTGCTCATGAAACATTCATTTCAATTAAATCTTCCCGAATAGTTCTTAGCCAAGTTTTCTTTGGTCTGCCAACCTTTCTTTTACCATTTACAATTGTCCATTCCAAAACATTTCTTGCTGGTCTTTAGGGCGGTAAACGTAGAATTTGACCAAGTAATTTTCTTCGTCTAATTGTAATAATGTCATAAAGTGAACGAGAGTCAGTTCTTTTTTGATCTCATTATTTGAAATGGGATCGTGCCAGATAATCTTTAAAATACTTCTAAGACACCGGCGATAAAATACATTCACCATCTTATCAATCTTGTCCGTACGTTTCCACGTTTCACTCCCATATATTGCTGTAGGAATAATTATTGATGCGTACAAACGAAGTTTTGTCTTTTGGCAAATGGAAGAACATGACCATATTGATTTGACTCTATTGAAGACTGATATTGTCTTACCAAGTCTGGCTTTAACATTAATTTCGGTTTTTCCGTCTTTACCAATGATGCTTCCCAGATATGTAAGGGAATCAACAGTATCAATATTTTGTCTACTAATTTTGATGAGCAAATCATTGTTTGACTTTATGTACAACACTTTTGTCTTTGAACAATTAATCCGTAAGCCAATACAAGAACTGATATCACTCAATCGTGTTGTTATATTTTGCATCATTTTTGGAGTTTCAGTGAGTAGACCAATATCATCTGCAAAATCCAAATCCGTTAATCTGCCTTGGTTCCATTTGATACCATAAGACAAATTATTCATGGATTGAGTTATAATAAAATTAATTACCAGAAGAAACAAAAACAGTGACAAAATACATCCTGACGTACTCCCGTGACAATTTCGAACATAGCAGTATGACCACTTTTTGTTCGAACACAGCAACTTGAATTTTGGTATAGTAAACGCATAATATTCACATATTTTAACCATATTCCGTAAAACTTCACAATTTTCTACAAAGATTCTCGATGAATACTGTCAAACGTTTTTATAAAATTAATAAAATTAATTGTAAGTGATTACTGAAATTCTTGACTTTGCCTAATAATGTTACGAAGGGTGAGTATTTGTTCAATACAGCTTCTTCCTTTCCGAAAACCTGCTTGTTGTACTCAAATGAGTTTATATACCGCATTACTTAAACAATTTAAAATTACTTTGCAAAACACCTTACCAGAAACAGACAAAAAGGTTATTCCGCGCCAATTATTGCAATCGTTCAGACTTCCTTTTTGGGAAGAGTAACAATTACTCCTTGCCGCCAATCATTTGGAACTTGTTCATTATGCCATATAACATTAAATAAATAAGCAAGTTCACTTGCTACAACATCACCTCCATGTTTGAGAATTTCTGCAGTTATCTCGTCAAGTCCTCCTGCTTTATTGTTTTTCAACCTTTGAATTGCATAAATCACTTCAGTTACAGAAATGTCATCAATGCGTATTTCCGGATTTTGAGTCACATTCATATTATTATCATTATCAAAATTTATGAGAGTATTTGGCATAGGCTGATTAAGTACTTCTTTAAAATGTTCTACCCATCTAGATGATTGCTCATCATTTGTTAAAAGTAAACGATCATCTTTTTCTTTGATTGGAATATCGGTATTGTTTCTAACTTCCGACAGTTGTTTTACAATTTTATACAGAGTCTTAGAATCATTTTTTGCTGCTGCCTTATCTGCTTTTTGCATCTGTTTTCTAACCAATCATCCTTATCTTTGCGGCAGCTTTTTTTAACCTGCTTATCTAAAGTTCTATATTTATCATCAAATATTTTCCAAATAACAGGATTGTTAGATTGATTTCTCTCTACTTTTGTTTTCTTTCTGAGATCAATTAAATTCCAGGAGACTGATGAAATCCATTGTTTCTTTGTAGAGTGACATCTTCTACCTAGCACATTTGCTGTACAGTCTGTAATTGTTTTATAAAACAATTTCCATTGATCATTAGACTTTTCTACCCTTTTCAGATTTTGAAATGTATTTTTAAGAAATTGTAAAATTGATTTGAGATATTTGACTGTTTAAGCTTCTCACACAAAAGTGGATGTAATTTTTTTTGTGGTTTCTATTGTCTTTAATTTTAAACAAAATTTTTTAACAACAAGATTGTAATCAGAACCAACATCTGCACCGCAATATGCACGTACATCTTGCAATAAAGATTGCCATTTTGTGCTAATACAAATGTAATCAATCTCGTTTGTTGTTTTTCCATCTGGAAAAACCCACGTTGTTATGTATATATTTTTGTGAGCGAAAAAAGTGTTGCCAATACTCATTCCACAATGACTGTTTAGCGTCAACAACCTATAAGCATTATCATTTATGCTATCAGCATAGCCATGTGGTCCAACATTTGAGAAGTACCCAGATCTGTCTTTGTATATATATATATATATATATATATATATATATATATATATATATATATATACATATATATATTTACTGCACCAAAAACGCGACATTATCTGCTGGCGTGCTTGTAAAATTTAACGTGGTTTATGAAACTGTAAACGTTTCAGTATTTGTCCGTTTATATCATTGTTTTTGTAATGCATATTTGTATTAACGTTTTTTAGTTTAATACATTTAGTATTAACATTATTGTTTTAAAATGATTATTACAAAATATTTAATAATTAGTTTTTACATTAAGTCAAGATTTAATTAACATTTGACGAATTTCTAAAAAGTAAAATTTGTAATTTTATTAAACACAGCTTAGATTAAATCTATTGACAGTTTGTTGTATGCATATATAAATTTTTGTAGTAAAAAATGTTAGAATAAAAAAATAATTACGTTAAAATTTGGATATGTATATGTAAATAAAATAATGTAAAATTAAATTTTGTAGTTTAAGTTTAATAAACATAATAATATTTAATTTATTTATAAAATTTATTTTGTTTTAATTTTTATTATAATTGCTATAATTGTCTTTATAATGATAATTGTTGACTTACCTTCTACGTTAATTATAACCAATTATTAACAAATGAATTACTAATGTTAACTCACATTTTATGTTTTTCCTTACAATACACTGTTTGTAAGTAAATTATAAAATAATTTTACTTTAAACATATAATGTATTAATTTATTCTACCTTTAAATTGCATAATATATAAAATAAATAATAATTGTACTAATTATTAGTATTATTATTATTACAAAAATTCATAGAGCAACAGCATACAACAACAAGATATTAGTAACAATAAAAATAAAAATAAAGTTTTAATATTTAAAAAACATAAAGCAAAAAAATAATTGTGCGTGAATTAAAATTTAAATATTTTCTTTTTAATGTTATAAGTATTTTGTTTGTAAAAAACAATTTTTAAAATGGTATAAGGTAATCTGAAATATATTTAACTTTAAATATTTTACTTAGGATATATACAATAATTTAGATTTACAATTATATTTTATATATATTGGATTAGTAAAATTGTAGTTTAAAATAAATATAAATAAAAATAAAATGTTAAAATTATTTTTAAATAATATTTAAAACCTTAATAAATAAATGATTACTTACTTGCTGCGTTAATTGTAACAAAATTTTAATAAATAAAAAATATAGTAGCACACGTTTTATGTTTATTAAAATGCGCAAATTCTAATTTACTTAAAAATATAATGTAACTTTATATTAAATTAACTTAGTGCATTAAATGTTATAGAAGTAATAATTTACAACCCCAATAATTTTATTTTAATTTTAAATAGCATAAAACAACAAACATAAACAAATACTACTAATTTCAGTTATTACAAACTGTATCATACCAGCTGCATTATTTGAAAACAATTTTGTGAAAAATACAGCAAATTTATCACCTATTTTGAACTAAGTTTAACCTAAATTTATAGCGTTTTAAATGTTGTATGTATTTGATTTATAATTAATTAAATAAAACACATTTATTTGCTAATAAAAAGATATTTAATAATTATTCCTTAAAATAATTTAATAACATCAAGAAATAATTTTAAAACTTAGGATACATTTAAAAAATCACATTACATTTTTGCTATTATTTCTAATATAGCTATTTACAAATTTTAATTGATTTAGATTGGTTAAAGTTTTAATTAAATTAATTGTTTACGTTTTTATGAAAATTGTTTAGCTTCAATACATATCTATGTGTTTTGATTTGTTATGCAACATAAATATTACTATTATAAAAATTACCGCAAAAAATCATTATTTAACTAAAGCATCTCTAGCAACTACATAATCTAGAAAAAAGTCATTTTAATTATTAAATATACAATACTATACAATCACTAAAAAAGCATAATTATGTATACATATACATTGAAGGTAATAAAAAATATATATAATATTAACTGATGCAAAATTAAAAATAGAGTAAAATGATAAACATGATTGACAACGTCAAATATTAATAAAAAATCGGATGACATGTAATTATTTAGGAACCAAATAACTAAGAGCATTACAAAATTTAGAAAATTTAATAATTTATGTGATTGCCTCTCTTTTAAACAAGCTGATTCAGGAGTTTTGGAATGCTGGCAATAAAAATATTGATATATTCTTGTTTCATCTCATATTAAAGATCAAACCAAATGCGTTCACATAAATTCTTAATTGCAGTATGCCTATTGATGTTGCGCTTTAAAACACTGAAAAATATGTAAGAATATTGACATTCAGGTTGTTAGATAGTAATTGAATAAAAAACCGTTTTTTGATTTCATCCCATTTACTATCTAAATATAAACATAAAACAAATACAGTATAACTATATTAATATGACGTTAATTTTTTGAACGTATGACATGGGGGCAGTATTTTGAAAAACAATAGTAACCTTGGTGTAAATTCATAATAAAAAATATTTTTTACTAATTAAGCTACCAGATATAATATTATATCAACACAACTTGTCAAAGGTAGGCTTTGTTTTTAACAACTGGGAGTAAATGTTTTTAAAAACTTGACGTAAACAATACTTTGTTTTTAAATTTAAAAAGTTTGTCCCAAATTATTGTTGTATCAGCAAAGTATACGGAACGCTAATAAATCAAGTGTCTCTCACTCCCTTGTTTACTTTTGGTGATTAAAATGTTTAACCAAATTCTCATGCTTTGTTTTGGATTGCAAAATAAGTAAAATTAGTTAAACTATTTGTTTACATTCTGAAATAGGTTTATTATAATATTTTTTAACTCCATCTCAATTTATTGCTTATCTGTAAAAGTTATAACACGTTTTCTTTTAACATAATTGTAATTTTGAGATTTTGTCTATTAATAATTTTATAAATTGTTAAAAAATTAATTTTGTGTAGTTTCGCCATTATTTTTAGATAAAATTTTTTAAAATTTTCTTAATGACATAAAACTAATTGTCATTTTTTATCAAACAACGCAAATAGCAAGCAAAATAAGCGAATGAGCGGAATTTCAAAGTTAAACAAAAATAATAAATAATTCAATTTGTTTTAATTTGTTTTAAATTATTTTTATTATTTTTATTTATATAAATAGTAATAATCACATATTTATTATTTATATTTATGTAAAAGTAGCTTTTAAAATATTTTATTTTGGTCGACTTAATCTTTTCAAATAAATATTTCTAAGTAAATATGAATGAACTATTAAGCACTTTATATTAATTTTAACTTTCAACATTTATTTTTACAAAAGAACAAGTAGACATAAATTAATTTAGATTTGACACACTTATAAATGTTTGCGGAAAATTTTTAAATAATAGTATTTTAACATTTTAACGGTTATATGTTAGTTATTTGTATAAAAATAAAACATACTAACTGCATTATTGGTAATCAGATTAAAATATTATTTAATAATAATAACAGTATTTATTGAATGTTTATATTATTTTGACCAGTTTTAACTGCGTGACTGTTTATAAAAATGAATTTCGTGATTACTTGTTTAAATAACCTAGTTTAAAAAATATAATGTTTTAATAAATAGTAAAATTTTAAATAATGTTATACTTTTTTTTAATTTAAACAAATTATATTTTAAATTATTTACTATAACAAAGTATTTAATATATATATATATATATATATAGCATTTTACTTATATGTTTAAAGTGTAATTCAAAATAACTTTGTACATAAATTTTTAAGGCGACTTTTGTTTAAATTTTAATTAGTAAATAATAACTTACGAGCTATAATAATTATAAACAATTTTTAATTTAAAAAAATAATAATAATGAGCATTTTATGTTTAGTTTTATAACAAAAATTTTTAATTTATTATAAAACGTTTATTGTAATTGTTTACTCATAGAATTAATAGAAAATAAATTAGTAGTATTATTTAAATAACTAAATTATTTTATTATTAATATAAATATTTTAGCGTATATAAACATTCAAATTATTTCTGGTATATTTAAGCTCAAATGTAGTCTAAACGTTTTACTTTTGCTAGTACTAAACTAATTTGATTTTTATTATTAACGTTATGTAATGTTAACGTTAATATACATTTTAATGTAACAGGCATTTCTAATATCAGTACGATTTCATGATTATTATTATTATTATTATTATTACATTATGCTTTAATATCTCACTTGAGATACATTTAGCGTAAAATACATTTTTACCATCATTAAAAATAAACAAATAAATAGCAACAAAATTTAAAAAAGTAGAAGCACAAATAGTGGAAACAAAAGGGAATAGAACATTATATAATAATAAATACAAATATAGTCAATACAGAAAATATGTGATTAAAAAATTAAAAATTACTACACTTTGAATGAATTATTGTAAGACGCAATTACATTACGCTGTAAAATGTCCAAATTAGTTTAAATAAATGCGTAGGCAAATTGTCTTCTACTTTCATAAGTCTGTTAAAAGTTTAATTTTGTTTGATTTGGGATTGATTAATATTTTGGATAAGTATAGCAGACATAAGTTTTTGCATTGATTAGTCTTGCGTTTCAGGTACAAATAGAGGTGTATATGTTTGTAGGATTTTATTTAAATGGTTTGTTTAATTCCATTGTTTTTATTAAACGCTTTATTGTAAATTTAACCAACTTGCATTTTGATGGATTCAAATTAAGATAGAAGTTAGTAGACCATTGTTCAAATTTATTAATAAAAATTTTTAAATTCTTTTAAATCATTATTTGAAGCAATGTTTGTGCACAAAACTATATTATTGGCAAATTTAAATAAATGTGATGTGTGTTGAACTTGTAATGTACTTGTAACGTACAGTAAAAATAAAAACGGAGACAGTACTGCACCTTGTGGAACTCCATTATTATTTTCTGTTAACTCTGGTTTATTACGATCAGTTTGTAAACACTGTTTTATTTTTTGAGAAATAATTTTGTAGCCAATATAAAATAAGTAGATATAGAATTGAAAGCAGATTTATAATAAAAAAACATGAAGTATATTAAACATTTTCTTTTGTCAAGAAATTAAGTTTTTTTTAATGAACACAACTGATTACACAGTCTAGAGTAGAATAATTATTTTAATATGCAAATTGATAATAATTATTACTAATGTTTAATGTAGGCACATAAAGTAATAATAAATACGTTCTTACTACAGTTTTTACTACATTGAATTTAATAGTAACTTCTGTATATGTTTTAAATTTATAATATAATATTCTACTATTTATTTTGTAAACAACAATATTTGTTAATAAAAATAAATTATTTTGTTGTAGTAAATTTTTTTTTTCATTTTTAATATGTTTACAAAACTAAGTTATAAAAATCAATGTTATTTAATTTAAAAATAAGTGCCTAAAATACAATGTTAATTTGTTCTGCATATTTTATAGTCAACAATTACAGTAAGCAACGTATGTCATCTCAGTTAATTCTTTTTAATACTTTTGTTTGTAAAATAAATTAATGTATATTTTATCAAGATTTGATTAATGCGCTACATTTTTGTATAAATATATAACGTTGATACATATATTTGTAATGCGATGCATAAACTTTAACTTTTTCTAGTCAAAATTTATTAAATATTAAAATATGTAATTTATTTACAAAAATAATTATTAAAAATATATCTTAATTTTATATTCCTTTTATTTTTAAAAATAATATTTTTTAAAATTAAATAACTGTTCATATATATTCACAAATTTACACTGTATTTTTAAATAGTAAATAATTAATTTATTTTAAAAATATTTTAATATAAAAAATTTTAAAATATTTTTTTTTCCTAAAAATTATTAAAATATTTTTAATAAATTAAGCATAAAGTTGATTTTTATTTTCTCTTTCAAAATTTTTTAAATTTTGATAAAAAGACTTATTTCCGTGCACTTAATACTTATGGTTAAAACAGATCAGCGTTGTTATTTGTCTTCCCATGATTATGAATTAGGTCAAAGTTTTTATAAAAGGGGCACAAAAGTTAAAACAATTGCCGAATGTATGAAAATAGATGTTTCAACTGTGCACAACATTTTGAACAGTAGAACAAGCTCCCGATCTCTCACAGTTGGTAGAAAATGTTTAACAAGTAAACAAGATGATTAGTTTATAATTATGCAGCTTAAAAACACAGAACGATAAATGTAAAACAAATAAAAAATCAATATTTATAAGATTTTTCTTATTTAATTGTAAGAAGAAGGATGAAATCTAAAGATTTCATTCTTAAAGCGGCTGTTAAAAAACCTCCACTTAGTCGTGCCCATAGATTACAACGAGTGGAGTTTGCTAAAAAGTACAAACATTATCCATCATCATTTTGGAGATCAATATACTTCACAGATGAGTGTGCTATATCCTATGACTCATGGACTGAACATTCAAAGGTTATTTGTAGTCCAAATTTCCCACTCAATCACACTTGTACTGTAATAAATGTTTTCAATAATAAATAATGAAAGAAATATATTATTGTAGAAACAATATGTAAATGTAATATCTATTTATTTTTACAATAAACACAATATTTAAAAAATTTATATATGTATTTAATAAATTTTATTTTAAAATACAAATAATACAAATATAATAAACCAAATTATTTAACTTTTATTCTACATATTAATTTTAATTATTAAAAATTGTATCTTACTATCTGCATTATTTATTAACAATGTTGCAATATTACAATAAATTAATAATAACAGACGTTCAAGTTGTAATAATTATTACCTGATTTTATGTAATTTTATACTAAATTGGTAATTTTTAAAATTTTGTAAATATTCGTTTTATAACTAGTTAAATAAAAAATACATTTGTCTACTAACTATGTCAATTAATTAATAATTATACCTCAAAATGTATTGCTAACATTTATTCATAATTTTAGACTTTAGAGTACCTTTATAAGCAAAAACGTTTGTCATTTTTATTATTAGTAATTATTTTTATTTCATTTATTTACAATTTTTAATTAAATTATATTTAATAATGTTTTAAATAATTTTACTATTTCGTTTTAAAATTATAAATGTTTTAATGAAATTGTTTATAGTGCATGTAATTTGCTTTTTAATTTGTCAATTAATATAATTTTATTTGAATTGTGTACATTAAAATAATAGTAATTTGTATTAAAATATAACGTACCACCTGCGTTATTGGTAAATAAGTAAAAATATTAGTTAATAATAATAACATACATATTAAAAATTTATAAACTACTTCAAGTATGTTTTTATAAATAAATTAGTTATATTAAGAGTTTATAGTGTTTTTATTAATTTAAAAATCTTTACAGCTTGTTAAAAATATTTTACTGATTATACGTTTAACTAATTTCGTGTTTGAAAATATAAAACAATTGAAAAAATGTACAGATAGTACTTTATAAATGACTAAAATGAATTATATAATATTAATATAAATATTATATATATGGTTATAATTTATAATTAATTTTAATTTAAATTTTAAAAAATATGTGTTTATAAATGTTAAGTTAATGTTAAATATAATTGAATTAAAATACTTTTAGAATATTTATAGCTAAAAATTTGTTTAAAAAATAATAACTTACTAACTATATTAATTAAAACCAATTTTAAATAAATTAAAAAATGGTGATAAAATATTTTATTTTTATTTATTTTACAAAAAATAAAACGTAAATATAATTTGGTTTTATTTTAAATTTAAAACATATTTATTTATTTGAATTATAAAATTGATGAAAAGTAAAATAGGATTTAATTAAATAAATGATTTTATTCTCATTGTAAATATATTGGTAAGTATATGCATTTCAACAGTTTTTAGTCATTTTAAAATAAAATGTACATTTGCTAGTTTTTAAATAATTTAATTTTTATTTCTAATGTAATATAATGTTTATTTTAATATATAATTAAATATGTAATAATAAATACTTTTTAAATATGTTTACCAATAGACACTTTATTTTAATAAACAATTAAAATAAGAATAGATAAAAATATATTAAAAATTATTATTTTAAAGTATTACAAAAATCACATTTTAAATTGTTTTTAATATTAACAAAATAATCTAAACTATTTTGGAAAATAGCACCTACCCAGACAAGTAAAATTTAAAATAATTTTATTAAAAATGAAATCAATCACATAATATCAACTTTTAAAGGTTTATTAAAACATTAAATTATTTTTGTTTTATTCTACAAATCTTTTTTTATTAACATTTTAACCTATCACATACAATGTAATGCAAACAAATATAATATCTCAAAATATAAAACAATTTATTTAATCAGTATAAAAATATAAATTATTAATTGTTTAACGTTTTTTGTAAACACCATTTTATATTTATTGTCATTATTTATTTTAACAATTAATATTTACATTATTTCTAGTACATTAAACAGTTCAATGTTTAATTTTATCCAGTGTTCGTAAAAATATTAATATCCCATATTTCCCTCATTATACATCTCTTTTAAGAAGTCACATTTTTTTAACTACAACCAAACATTGAGCGTAGTTTATCTTTATTTTAATTTAAATATTGTATATTTTTAAAATTTGTAAACGCTAAATTACAAAACATTTATCGAATAAAAACTTTTTTTTTAATTGTAAAATAACATTTTTTGGATTATATTGAGCACGACATTATCACTCTGAAAACATTATTGATTATATTATAAAGATTATTGTTATTGTTATATATTTATTTTTTTGGAAGTATTATAAAAATTCTTGTTTTGTTTTTGAACTTATTAAAAAACGTATTGTTTAAATGTAAATAATATTATTAATACACAAATAAGAACAGGACTATTCTAATTGTGTATGTTTTAGAATATTATAATTATTACATTTATATTCAAATACAATGTGTTCATTTTGTAATAAAACTTGAAAATTGATTTGTTCTTAAATGGAAAATAAAATTAATTTTTATTTCTATAGATTAATGTTTATACAAATGTTATTATTGTTATCACCAAGATAGTTCTATAACTAATATAAATATTTCCTATAGTGATTAATGGTTGTTGAATTTGTACAAATTATACAACGTTTCTTATTTAATTTTTAAGTAATCTTGTCTCGGGAGTATAAGATTTTAATAAAATTTAATTAATTAATTTTATTATTAATAAAATATAAAAATTTAATACTTGTAAAAAACAATATTTTTTTATATTTTATAACTTAAATACCTTAGTTTTGTTGGAATATAAAATTTTAATTATAATAGCTATCGTATTAATAGTTATAATTAAATTGAAATAAAATTAAGTTATTTATAATGAAAATTTATTTTATCTTGATTTTGTTAAAATATTATAAATATATATTTATTAGTAAATAGTAACTTACGTGCTACATTAATTGTATCCAATTAACAAAAATAAAATACAAGTGTTTGCATAGCTTTTATTGTTACTTACTTCACATAGATATAACATACATTACAAAATAAGGTGAATACTAATTTACATTTCTATTTTAAAATTGTCAAATCAGAATTTCCAAATTTACTTAAATAATAAATCTATTTGGATTTTATGTCAATCATTCTAGAATAAAAATAATCGCTAATAAACCAATTAACAAATGTACACTGTTTTTATGTACTGCTATTGTTTAATTATATAATTAAATATAAATATATTTATATAATAGGGTAAAGAAAATAATTTTATTAATTTAACTTATAATTTAAATATTTTATTAAATAAAAGCATTTAAATTGTTTTTAGAAAATTAAAGATCAAATAGAACTTCTAACAATCTCAGGTTAGTAAAAGTTAATATAATTTTAAGTATTAGTTAAGTAAATTGTGATTATTAATAAAATATAATGGTTATTTATTATTTAGTTTAAAATAACATATTTTTTAAACAAATTTTTTACTAAAAGCTAAGAACGTATTTGTATACAATGATGTTTTAAAAATTAACTTAATTTTTTAAGGTTTTTATTTCGTTTAGAAAATTTGATTTTACTTAAATTTGCACATAAATTATATTTGTATATTTTATATATTATATCTTACTTCCTGTAATATATTAGGCAAAATTAAAAACAATAAAAATATAATGCATGTAAGTAATATTTAAATATAAGTTTAACATTTACAAATAATTTTTTTAATAAAAACAATTTACATTTATTATTTTAATTCTAGATTTAAACCAGCAGTTACACATATAGATTGATTAATTGTACTATTTAGTTATAATATTGTAAAATATAAAAGTTTTAAACAATAGTTGTGACAAAGAAAACATTTTGTATGTTTTTAGCAATATATAAATATCTATTTTAATTATTTATTATTGAAACTAACGGTTAAAACGTTGATTTTTGTATTTAAAAGCTTACCAACTACATTTTATGTAACATATTTAAAGCATTTTATTAACAACTCCGTTTTATTTCTATTACTTTAAATTAAAAATGTTATAATTTATTTCAATTGTTTTTTTTGCAATTATTATAATTTTACTAGCAAATGCACTAAAATATTTACTTATTTTAATTTAAATGTTGTACAAATAATAAATTGTAATGTACGGTAAATTTATGTAAGCAAAAACAATTCACAATTATTATAAATTATTATGAAATGGTAGAATTAAATAATTTGTGTTAAATAATAAATTTAATTAGTATTAATTTACAAAAAGTACTCTGTACAGTGCTGTTTGTTTAAAAATTTTAGCATTGCCTACATTTAAAATTTTACAAACTTGGTGTCAGAACAATGTTTTAGGCACTAAGCGCCAAATGGCTAAAACTAATTCTGTAATTACATTGTGTATAATAATTTTAATTAATGTTAATTGGCCAGTGTTTTCAAGTGCCTTACGTTACTTTCGGTTTACCAATTAAGTTTTTTTACTATTATTTTTAAATTACAGGTTATGGTATACTGCATAGATAAAATGCTTTATATGGCATAATTTGACTAAATTGTTTTCAAGAGTAAAATATTAGAATTATAAATAGTGTACATTGTTCTATATTATTTATATTTATATTTATGTCTTAAACTAAATTATTTAGGAAAATTAAATTAACTTGTATTTGGTAATGTTTGAACAAATTATATTAATAAATTATAAAGTTTTATATTTTATATTTAAACAAAAACTTAGTAATGCAAAAAATATATTTTTAGTTTGGTAAATATTTTAACAAACTTAATATTGTATAATATTTTATTTTCTAAATTATATTAATTATTTGCAATTAAAATCTTACGATCTGTATTATTTGTAGTCAATGTTAAAGTAGTATATATATATATATATATATATATATAATTATGCACATTAAACATTTATAATTTTTTCATTGAATTTGTAAAAATTATTTTAAATCAATTTTGTTACAGATCTGTAATGGTTTAATTACAGTTTATGAGTTTAAATAATTTAGTCTTTCCCAATAAGACATTTTTACTAATTCTAACTTTTAAACAATATTTTTATTAAGTTTATAGTTTTTATAAAAAGTGATAGAAAAATTAAATAACATTATAAAGTTGATTTAAATATTAATTTTAATTACAAACATAAAAAATCATTATATACAAACAATAATAGAATTAAAGGCTTTACTATAAGCAAATAACCAGTTATGAATTTATCTAAAAAATTATTTTTGTTTTTAAAATACATTATTTAACAGTTTAAAAATAATAAAGTAATTGTATGTTGTATGAAACTTGTTTTGTAAAAAAAGTTTTTGTTTTAAATTGCTATGATAAAAACAATGACTGCCTGCAATATTTAAACTTAAATTATATCGCAACAAAAAATTTCAATTGTTTTAATATCTAATATATTTGTTAAATTAATCAACAAAAATACATTTTATTAAATATATATAAATATATAAATATATATAAATAAATATATTTAAAAAATAACAAATAATTACTTTAGCAATACGTGCACACATATAAACAAAGAATATTGCACTAAATATTAACTAGTCAAATAAAAACAATTTAATAATAGTTTAATATAAATAATTCTAAACATCTTTTGTTTTCTTAAAATTAATACAATAAAAAGTGCGTAATTTAATGAATAATATCAATTATGCTAGTTTAAAAATGTTGGTACATACCGGGGTAATTACACTAAATGTTGACCAACTAATAAAATGTAGTGACGTCAAGTAAACCTTGAACATTTGTGCATAGACAATGTGTTATAAAGTGACTAAAAGTACAAAAATAACGTCATACTAACGAAATCTTACATAGTAAAAAATTAATTAATTTTTCTTTAAATTTTTGCAGTCATAATTTTAAAAACATGTAAAAATTGTCAAATAATTAAGATAATTAACTAGAGCAAAATGCTAAAAAGTTTTATAGAGCTACCATTTTTTTATGCCAATAATCACTAAAAATATCTTATTTCGCACATAAAAGTTAATTTTGATTTTGTATGCAAAATTGTATAGTTACAAATAGTATATTGAAACATATATAAATTAATATTTATAAATTAAAAAAACTGTTTTTACTAAAAATACAGCAAAAAATATACTTGTGTACAAACAATATATATATATATATATATATATATATACATAGTATTTTTTTAAAACAATAATTAATAAAATATTAAATTAGTGCAGCAATTACTAAATTGAATTTTTTTGTTTTTATTTTAAATAATTTTAATTTTAATTACTATAATTTATATCTTACCTCCTACATTATTTGTGACCAATTTTACAATATTACAATAAATTAGTAATGACTAACATTTAAGTATTTATAGTAAGTACCTGGTTTTAACTAACTTCATTTTGACTGTATATTTTAAATTTTGCAAGTAGTTTTTTTATAACTAGTTAAATAAAAAATATTTTTTGTTAATTAAACAATTTATTTAGTTATCATTCCTTACATAATTTTATTAGCATCAAAAATAATTTAAGAACTTAGAGTACATGTATAAACGAAAAAACATGTGACAGTTTTATTTTTATTATTAATTTTATAATTATTTTGTATTTAATTATTTGCTAATTGAAATTAATTTGTATTTATTAATGCTTTAAATAATTTTTTATGTAGTTTAAATATGTTAAATATATTTATAAAAATTATTTATCTTACACAAATGATTTTGGTTTTTTTATTTATTAAATAAGTTAATTACATTTCACATTTTTATAGTAATCTATTGGTTATTCGTATTTAAAATAAACCTACTATCTGCAGTATTATTAAACAGTATAAAATTATTTTAAATATATATGTATATATATAATGTTTATTAATTAAGCCAGATATTTGTTTATAGTTAATTCAATAAATAGTAAGGTATCCAATATTTACTTAATTTTTTAAAGGAATAAATTATTATTAGATTTATATTAATTTAATATGTTAACGTTATAAAGAGTACAAGGACGTTGTATTAAATTCAATACTAGTTAATTGGAAGTATTTAGTTATTAGTTGTTTACTCATGTGGATTATTAATAACAGAAAGCAACGTATTTGGTTAATACGGTTGTAAATTAAATTAAATTATAAAATACATTAAAAATTACATGCAAATATTAATTGAATGTTTAATTAAAGTAAATTTAAACTATTATTAAAATAATTTTAATTAAAATTTTATTTTATTAATAACAACTTACTTACTATATCAATTAAAACCAATTATTAATAAATTAGAAACAATAATAACACAGATTTTATTTTTTATGTTTTGGGTTTATTAAAAATTTATTAAATTACTTAATTAATAAAAAATAAAATAGTGGTATTATTTAATTAACTAAATTATTTTATTTTCAAAGTAAATATGTTAGCAAATATATGCAATTAATCAAATGTAATCTACCCTTTTTGTACTTGTTGGTTTTAAAATAGTATAAATTTATTAACTAATGTAATGTAATGTTAAAGTTATTATTTAATTGCAGTTAATCTTAACACCTGTATAGTTTTTTAATTTAGAATAAAATATTTTCTCTTGTTTGCATTAGTAAATAAAATTATTTATTAATAAAAATAAAATTATTGTGTTGTAGTAAATTTAAATTGTTTCTATTTTAAATATATTAGAAAATTAGAAAATTAAAACCCATGTTATTTAAAATAAAATATATACCTACATATAAACTATACGTTTACACGGCATAATATTATTATTAACAATATTTTATTTTAATAAGCCAAAATATAGCTCAATTTTTATTTTGCAAACGTTTTAATAACAAAAACATAACTAGTGTTAAAACATGGAATATGCGCACATTTTCTGTAGTGAATAGTATTAACAAAATGTAATAAAAAGATTAAAGACATATTACAACTAAAAATAAATAAATATCTTATTGTGAACATAAAAATGTTTATATTTGTAAAGTTGGTCAGCTTTAATACTAGATTTGCAAAATGAATGATAATTTAAATCTATGCTTTTACTGAGGGTTCTTAACAGGACCAAAAAGATATATTTTACAAATAACTATAAAATTTGTTAGATAATATTTGATAAAAACACTAATGTATTGTTAATGATTTTAACAAAAAATTAAAGAAAAAGCATCTGGAAATTTTTTATGTTTAACGACATGGCTGTGCTAACAACATTAATAATAACGGTTAAAGGTTGTTGATGCTAAGCAGTTATTGTGGAATAAGTGCTAGCAACACATAAATCCTTAAAAATGCAAAAAAATAGAAACTATTAAAAAAAAATTTTTTTTGTTTAAACAATTATTTGAAAAAAGTACGTATTTAATTCAAACTGAATACTCTTATAGATTTTAATAATTATGTAATTCAAAAACTAAAAATATATATTAATGACATTTTTGTAACTAAAGTGATTTATGCTATTTAAAAATTAAAAAACTATAAAGGTGTTTAAAGATGGCAATAATGTGGTAACATGCAAATTTAGTTATGTAATTTAATGTTATATGCATAATAAAAAAGTATAAAATAATGGGTAATAAAGAGTAATTGTTATTCTTTTTAAAAAACATTTTGACAATTGCAATAATTGGCGGGAAATAAATATTATTTTGGTAAGGTTATTCGCAATGTAATTTTAAACTCTTTAAGTAATGCGGTAGATATACATGTTTGAATACAACAAGTAGGTTTTCAAAAACATAGAAGAAGTATTTAACAAATACTTACATTTTGTAAAATTATTGAACATTGTCAAACATTTTAGCAATTGTTTACATTTAATTTTATTAATTTTATAAAAAAGTATGACATTGTTTGTAGGAATTTTTTAATTGTCAAATTTTACAAAATGCCGTTAAAATATATCAATATTATGCGCTTGTTATAATAAAAATATCCAAATTAATGTGTACAAACAGAACGTGGTCATACTTCCATTTCTTAAAATTACACTTTGTCCTTATTTTTTTTTGTAATTGATTATATTACGACTGAGTCTATATATAATTTGTTTACTGGTATCAAATAAAACTGTAGCAATTAACAAATTTAAATTTTGCTGATTAGATTGGTTTACTTAAAAGAACAGTAAAACCGTTATAGAATCAACCGTTAAAAGTAGTAAAATAAGTTAGTAACCCATTAAAAACGTAATTAAAAACAATTCAAATAAATCTAAATAATGTTTTTATAATATTAAGCAAAACGTTTGCAAAATGTTTAATTGCACGGAATAATTTTGTTAGCTGATGTCTATTTTAAATTGGAAAAAAAATAGAAAATGTTATTGGAAAAAATTATTTATATTATAAAAAATTGCGTTCAAAAGGATTTTATTAGGACTTTGATTTTAAAGTTGCCACCATATGTTACAAAAAACAGTAAATATGTTTAATTTTAATTTTATTGTTAAAATATTTAGAATAATTTGGCTTTATAATATTTTTTTACATATTATTTAATTTAATTATTTGTAGTTTAAAATAAATATAAATAAAAGTATAATTTTTAAATTAATTTTTTTAATAATATTTAAATTTTTAATAAATAAATGATTACTTACTTTCTACGTTAATTGTAACAAAATTGTAATAAATAAAAATATATTAGCACATGTTTTACTTTTATTAAGGTATGCACATTATAATTTACTAGTAAAAAATTATATAAGTTTATATTAAACTAACTTATTGCAACTCATTAATTATGTAACTAATTAAATATTAAATACAAATATAAAGTTAAAAACCTGATAATTTTATTTTTATTTTATATAATATTAATTTCAGGTATTAGATACTAAATCATACCATCTGCATCATTTAATAATAATTTAGTAAAAATAAAATAAATTTATGAATACTGACGTTTAAGATTTAACACGTATTATTTATATTTAACTGAGTATAACCTAAATTCATAATGCTTTGAATGTTGTACGTATTTAATTTATCATATTTGATTAAATAAAACACATTTATTTGCAAACACAAAGATATTTAGTAATTATTTCCTAAAATAGTTTATTATTATTTGTAATATTTTTATTATTTCTAATTTATGTATTTACAAATTTAAATTGGTTTAAATTAGTTTAATTTTAAAGTAAATTAAATGCTTACGTTTTTATAAAAAATGTTTAGTTTCAATACATATCTTTGTGTTTTGATTTGTTATGTAATATAATTACTATCACAACAATTACCGCAAAAAATCATTATTTAACTAAAACATCTCTAGAAATTACAAAACCTAAAAAAGAAAAGTCACTTTAATTATCAAATGTACAATATTATACAATCACTTAAAAAAAGTATAATTAAATATACATATATATTGTAAATGATAAAACATTATATAAAATATCAACTGGTTAAAAAATAGACTAAAATAATGAACATGATTTATAACGTCAACTATTAATAAAAAACGGACCACGTGTAATTTTTTTAAGTTACCAGATAATTATGGGCATTACAAAATTTAGAAAAATTTAATAATTTAATTTATTAAAATTTTTTTTTTATTACTTTTATTTACATAAATTGAAATAATTCCATGTTTATTATTTACATTTATATAGAAGTAGCTTTTAAAATATGTTATTTTGGTTGCCTCAACCTTTTTAAATAAATATTTCTAAGTAAAGATGAATAAAAGTTTAATTAATTTCTATTATTTTTAATTCTCAATATTTATTTGTACAAAAAAACAAATAGACATAAATTAATTTAGATTCAATATTTTCATAAATTTTTGCAACATTTTTGAAATAGTAGTATTTTATCATTTTAACGGAAAAATGTTAATTATTTGTATTAAAATAAAACATACCAACTGCATTATTGGTAACCAATTTAAAAGATTGTTTAATAACAATAACATTATATATTACATTTTTATATTATTTTGACTAATTTTAACAGTTTAACAATTTGTGAAAATAAATTTAGTAATAATTTGTTTAAATAATTTAAACATATTTAGAAATATAACGTTTTAACATACAGTAAATTTTAAATAATGTTACTTTTTTAATTTAAACAAGTAGTATTTAAAATTATTTACTACAACATTATTTCCTTATTTAATCTTAAATGGCTTAGACGTAAAAAGAGGTAGCATATAATTCAAGTCAATATACTAAATTGAAAAGCGTAAACATACAAAATAAACTGAAAATTAACAAACTTAATAACTATGCTAATAAGTATTTTTAATCAAAACGTAATTCACAATCTATTTGGAAAAATATTAATAAAATTTTTAATAAATTAAAAGTAAATTAATTTAAAATTAATGTTAAAGAACTAAATGATTACTTTACTTCAAACAACTTAAACATATCAGAATTTAATCAAGTAACTAAAAATTATCTGCACATAAAAGCCAAGACTAATCAGTACAAAAACTCATGTCCACCATAATTATCCAGAATATTAACCAATCCAGATTTAAACGAAATTGAACTTCTAACAAACCTATTAAAGTAGGAATTATTCTACTCACGCATTTATTTGAACTAATTTGAGCATCCTACAGCTTAGAGTAACAACTGTGTCTTATAATGACCTATTCAAAGTATAGTAATGTTTTTAAAATCATATGTTTACTGTAATGACTATATTTATATATACTAACATGACATTCTATTTCATTTTGCTCACATTATTTGTACTAGTACCTTTTAAATTTTTATATTTTTATATATTGATGGTGAATATGTGTTTTACGCTGAATGTATCTCAATTGAAATATTAAACCTTTATAATAATAGCAATAATAATAACAATAATAATAATAATAATAATAATATATTTAATTTTAATTTTACTTTTATATATATGTAGGCATTATGGGAGTCATATAGTTTTAAACTTTTCTACTCATTTGTTTAGTGAGTTTGTTATTTATATTTAGTTATATAGTAACTCAGAATAAATTTGTATATAATTTTTTAAGTAATATAATTAAATCTTTTAAAAATAATTGTTTTTTTAATTTTATTTAATCAATAATGACTTACTAACTATTAAAATTACAAGTAATCTTTAATTAATAAAAAATAATAGTAACACATATTTTATGTTAACTTTTATAACATAAATGATAAATCAGTTATAAAAAGATTATTATTAATAAATAAAAAATAAGATAATATTATTATTTAAATAACTAAATTATTTTATTATTATTTTGAATATGGTGTTTGGTAATTTAAGATTTTATGTAGTTCAACTTTTTATTTATATAAAATATATAATAAATAGTATTATTTTAGTCTAAATGTAAATATATTAGTGAACATATTACATTTCAATTGTTTTTCTGCATTTGTTGGTTTTAATATAATTTGATTTTAACTGCTAATTTAATGTAATATTAACGTTAATGTACATTAAAATATAAAAAGAATTTTTAATATATTGGTACAATTTTGAATTAAATTAAAGCACACAAAGGTAAACACATTGAATTATAATTATTTGCATTTAATGGTAACGTTAGGTTTTAACTACTAAATTTTTGTAAAAATATTTAATAATCTAAGTAAAATTATTGTGTAGTAATAAACTTAAATTGTTTTATTTTTAATATATGCATAAATTTAAATTTTGAAAAACAAGTTATTTAATTTAAAATTAAGTGCCCATATTAAAAATAAATTTGTAATAAATGTTAGACTTAATAAAAGATGTAAAATGTTAAAGTTTTAAATTTTATTTTAAAATTAAAATTAATATCTACATTAATTTAAGTACATTTAACTGTACAATTTTTTTGCAATGTTTGTAATAATATTTATATCCTATAATTCCCTCATTATATATTAAATTTTATATATTATATAAAATGTATTGTTATTTTTATATATTAATAATATTGATAAACATGTTATTACTGTTTTCACCTAAATAGTTATATAATTAATTAAATATATTTTTTTATAAATATTGAAACTCCTTAAATTTTTACAAATTATACAGTATTTGTTACCTAATTTTAAAGTAATTTTATTTTAAACATATAATATTTATTTAATTTTAAATAATTAATTTAATTGTTAATAAAATGTACCATTTTAATACTTGTTGAAAAAAAATATTTTTTAATACTTAATAATTTAAATACTTTATTTTTGTCCAAATATAAAATTTTAATTATAATAACTTATCGTTTTAATACATAGTTAAGATTGAAAAAATAATATGTATATATTATACAATTAAGTATGTTAAGTTGATTGCAAATTAATAGTTATAATTAAATTGAGATAAAATAAAGTTATTTATGATTAAAATTCATTTTATCATGTTTTTGTTAAAATAATTATAAATATTTATTTAATTATAAATAATGACTTACCTTCTACGTTAATTGTTTCCAATTTAAATAAAATAAAAAACTAAGGTTTGCATACCTTTTATTGTTACTTAGTTAAATATATAATTTTTATTAACAAATAAGACTAATACTAATTAACATTGTTTTAATTTATTGCTATTGCTGAATTATATAACTAAATATAAATATATTTATAAATTATTATATATAAATCCTCTTATGATTTAATGTATACATATAGTGACAAAAGTGAATCCATTGTTGACCTACTATGATATTGAAATATATGTAGCACTTGTTACTTATCTTAGACATATCTAACGCTTGTTAATAAGTACCTTAGATAACACTTTACTAATATATATACATTTAATATTATTTGCAAAAATATTCTTAATATAATACACAATAACATTAGTTTTAGCAATAAAGCACAATACCACCATTATGAAAACTTAAAAACAAACACAAATAATTGGTTTTAAAAAATAGTTTTATCTACTAAAATACATAAATATACAAAATAAAAGTAACAAACTTAATAATGTCAATAATTTAAGTGATATCCACGCTTTTGTTCAACTTCTGCAAGCCGCTTGGGGTAGAAATCTATCAACGTACCAATATAATCCTTCAAAATGCAATTTTTTACAACATGGTTAATTTTCGCTTCCAATGATACGTCAGTTTCCATGCGGTTAACCTCACGTTTTAAAATACTAAAAGGTTTTCAATTACATTGAGGTCTGGACTGTATGGAGGAAGTTGAATAAAAGTAAGCTTTTTGCTTTTCAAAGCTTTTGTGGTCTAAATAAAGAAAAAGTATAGTAAATTGTAAGTTATGTTAAAATACACATAACCACTTTTGAAGTATGCACAGGAGCATTGTCTTGGATGATTGTTAAGTGTCCTGTAGCATTTCTGGACAGCTCGCTATGAAACAATTGTTTCAATATTTGTACAAATACAGCGCTGTTTAAATTGCCACTAGTACGCATCCATTTTGGAGACTGATTGTACTTAATTGCAAAATATCCTTTGACACATGAAGGATGTGCAACTTTTATAGCAGTACAAGTGTGGTTGAGTGGAAAATTTGGACTATAAATAACCTTTGAATGTTCAGTCCATGGTTCGTAGGATAGTGCACACTCATCTGTGAAGTATATTGATCTCCAAAATGACGATGGATGATGTTTGTACTTTTTAGCAAACTCCACTCGTTGTAATCTATGGGCACGACTAAGTGGAGGTATCTTAACAACCGCTTTAAGAATGAAACCTTCAGATTTCATCCTCCTTCTTACAATTGAATATGAAAATTCTTCTAAATATTGATTTTTTATTTGTTTAACGTTCATTGTTCTGTGTTTTTTAAGCTGCATAATTATAAACTGATCATCTTGTTTGCTTGTTGAACGTGTTCTACCAACTGTGGGTGATCTGGGGCTTGTTTTCTTGTTCAAAATGTTATATACAGTTGAAACATCTATTTTCATGCATTCGGCAATTGTTTTAACTTTTGTGCCCTTTTTGTAAAAACTTTGACCTAATTCATAATCATGCGTAGATAAATAACGACGCTGAGCTGTTTTAACCATAATTATTAAGTGAGCGGAAATAAGAAACCTTTTTATCAAAATTCCAAATTTTGAAACGGAAAATAAAAAACGACCTTGTGCTTAAATTATTAAACATAATTTAATAATTTTTGGAAAAAAATTGTTTTAAAATTCTTTATATTAAAATATTTTTAAAATAAATTATTTATTGACTATTTAAAAATACAGTGCAATTTTGTAAATATATGTATGAGCAGTTATTCTATTTTAAAAATAATTATTTTTTTAAATAAAAGGAATATGAAATTAAAATTTTTTTTTAATTATTATTTTTGTAAATAAATTACATATTTTTATATTTAATAAGTTTTAACTAGAAAAAGTTAAAGTTTGGGAATTGGATTACCGGCGTATATATCAAGGTTATATATTTATTAAAAAATGTAGCGCATCAATAATATATTTATAATGTATAAAAAAATTTCGTTATTTTAAAAATATACATTAATTTATTTTATAAACAAAAATATTTTAAAAAAATTAAATTGAATGAAATATGTTGCCTACTGTAATTTGAATGTTTTATTAAATTTACGCATTCAAATTTTTTTTGGTAAATTTAAAATAAAATGGAGTTTGTAAAATTTGCAAGTTAATAAATTTTAATATAACTTTAATTATAAATTAATTAACTTTCTATTATTAATAAACAATAAATAACTAACCAGTTACAATTTATTTAAAACTTTAAATGTGTTTTCTAAATATATTATTTAAAAAAATATATTTTTAAAATCTAAAATAATTTATATTTTATCTAGCTGTACTCAAATATTCAGGTTTACCAAAAAGCACAGAATATATATTGTATTATTTTAAAAGAAAATAAAATTATAAATGCGTGTGTTGTTATTTACGAATTTTGAAGTCAATATTTTGTAGTTAAGTGTAGTGCGAAGTTTGCAAGATATTACAATGTCTTTGCAAATTACGTTGCTTACGTGTGTTATGTACATAGTTAATGTGCTAAAAAGTGTTTGAGATTACAAAATTGGATTCGTATTAGCAACATCTTAAACAGTATAAATTATTAAAAACATTTTAATTATTGTAGTCATTATTTTAGTGCCATATCTAAAAAAATTTTAAACATATTTAAAATAATGCTGCGGAGTATATTTACAAGTTGGTAATGCGTTTTTTTGTATGACTTAAAATTTAATATATGCTTAATTGATTTAATTTGCAAAAACCTTATTAAGCAGAAAACGGAGCTCAGTACATTTTATCCTCTACATTCCGAATTTAAGTGTTATTAATGTCATGATTGGTTTTTTAAAAGGTAGGTTAAGAAGTTGTAAAATTATGTACTACTTATAAAAAATATTATTTATGCTGTAAAAAATTAAGTTTTAGAGAACATGATTAGTACCTTGATAAACCAAAATTAAAAACGGCTGGCAGTATTTATAAAGAAATTTAAATTTTGCTGACAAATTTTGTAACGTTTTTTCACATATTTATGCAGTTCAGATAATAAAAATTTTTTTTGAGTTATGTTTTAGCAAATGGTGTTATTATGTGTTATTGTATTGTTTATATATTTAAAAATTATTTATTAAAATAATGTTACTTAATGTGTATTGCTAAAGAATTATCTTAGAAATGTATTAATATAAGTTAGATGTGTCTAAGATAAGTAACTAGAGCAGAATGTCACAAAGTATTACAAATACATTTTGAAATATTACAAAACAGTTTTCAAATAAAATAAAGCAATTAAGGTAATAAAAAAACTTTTTTATTTAAATTAATAGAATTTTATTAAAAAATAACTCCTAAATATCATTTTAAAAATATAATTTTTATTGTTTGTTTTATTGATCTAATATTTTTAAAATAAATGTTAGTAAAAAAATTGTAATGTACGTTATACATACTTGTATACAACTAACTAAATATATTGATTACATATACAATAAAATAAAATTTTATTTGCTTTTATCAACGTTTTAGTAATATTTTTAAATGTTTTAAAACTCATAAACACAAGCAATATTTGCTTTTTACATTTGTTTAACAAATATCAATGTATTTAAGTTTACATATTAAATGTAATTGTATTTTTTATTTAATGTATTTTACTTTCTGTAAAATTTTAAGCAATTTAAAAACAATAAACAATTTATATGATTAAACAGTATTTAAATATAAATTGTAAACTTACAATAAATTTGTAAATCCCAAAGCATCCAATTGCTTATTATTTATTAATAATTTGTATTTTAAATTTAAACTAATTAATTACAAAATTTAGGTTAATTCATTTTACTACTTATTATAATATTTTACGTTGCAAATATTTTTAAATGTGCATTTTATAATATATATGTACACAGATGTATTATTTATTATTTTATTAAGAACAATTTAAATATTAATTATTTTCATTGAAAACTTACGAACTGTATCCCGACCATCTAATTTATTAATAATATTTATTATTAATAGTAAAACACGTTTTACATACGTGATTTTAAATTTATAATAGTTTAACTTTTCTTTGCTTTTTGCTTTTAAAAAATAAAATAAATTAAAGTGTTCAAAAATCGACTTATTTAGAAATCTGAATTTAAATTTTAAATTTACGGTTAAATTATTAACAAAAACACATTACATTGTTTATTTTTATATACAATGTTATTTAGTTTTTAACCAAATTACGTAACACGTTAAATTAATTAATTTTTTATTTAATTAAATTTTTTAAATGCTTTAAAAACTATTATAAATATAAAAAACGTAGTTTTTTATTTTTATTACGTTAGTGTAATTTCTTAAACAGTTATTTTTTATTTTTAATGTATTTTATTCTTAACGCTTATATAAAAATTAAAATAAAATGCATTTGTATCAACAAGGTGCCATTGTTAACTAAAATAGAGCACATAAAGTAATACTAAAAAAATTATAAACATTTAAAAAATTTTATAACGTTTAAAAAAAAATTTTTTAATATGTTTTTATTGTTTGCATGTACAATTGCAAAAATGTCTTATGCACATTTAAAATTAAAACCTTAATAATTTATGCAATATAATGTTATATACAAAACGTTTGCAAACACAAACTTTATGTTCAATAGAATTAATTGTTTTCATTTTATAAAAATATATCATTTTAAACAATTTAAAAAAAACTGGTTAATATTAACAATACTTTATTTATTGTCTTTCTTAATAAATTTAATTTAATTTTTATTACAAAATAATTTTAATTTCACGTAAAATAAATATAGTTTTTCTGCAATGTTTGTAACAAGTTTGGAAATAATGCTTAAAAATAAGTATTAGACGCTGATATTTTATATAATTTGCACCAAATTTGTAACAGATTTTAATTTAAATGTATAGTAATTTAATATATATATATATATATATATATTAATTGTTTTAATGTATCACTATGAACAGAGAAAATATATTAGTATATTAAATAAGATATTACTTAAAGCATATTAGTTTAATTATTTTACTAACATTATGACAATTTTTAAACCTATTATAAATTTATAAACAAAATTTACATTGTTTATTTTTATTTTTATTACTTTTTTAAATTCAATTTATTATAAATTTAAAGTAACATAGATTTAGTAATTTATTTTACTAATTGGTTTCAAAATGTTAAATTTAATTTGTTGTAATAAAACCAATTCTAATAATTTTTTAAATTGTTACATTTTAGTTGTGTGTTAGATTTTGTTTTGTATCAGTTCTGATTTATTGTTCATTTTTATTGTTTTTTTTTAAATTAAGAAAAAATATTATATTATATTTTAAAATAAATAAAAATTTATTTTTACATTCTTAACAATTAAATACAGTAGTCTGTTTAATAAAATAATTAATAGATAATTTACATTTTGATTTAATTTACTAAATTTATTAAAACCACATCCCTCAAGTTTGACTTTAAAAACTAAAAAATTAAAATTATTTAGAAAAACAAGACAATTTGCCATACGGTTAAAACAAATTTAATAAATCAAAAATTGTATTTATTATAATTACGTACTTACTCTAATTAATTTACGAGAGACATGGTTATAAATCAAATCAAAATAACGTATACCTAATTTTATGTTAATTATACTCACACACTTCAATTATGCATAACATATTATTACTTGTAACAATTGCAACGTAAAGGTGATTTGTTACAAAAATAAAATATTTATAAATAACTAAAAATATTAACGTTCTAATTTAAAAAGACAAAAATGTAAGTATAAGTTAAAAACGTAATATTGTTGTAAAGTACATTTGGTTTAAATAAAGGAAAAATAAATACGGTTAAGGAATTAACAAAGGAATTATTGTAAACTTAATAATAAAATTAATTTTATTTTGTATATACGACATGTTTAATAATTAAAACGTTTACTCTTGTAATAAAATAAAATGTGCGTATTTTATTTAAAAATAGATAGTTATAATACCGTTTTTAAAAAACTGGCAAAATCTACTAAAACTTTTACCAAAATTTTAATTTATATACAATTACACACAAACAAATTAAAGTAAACATTTTTTAATTAACATTTAAATAGTATAAAATTATTATTTAGTAAAAACTTGTATATATATATATATATATATATATATATATATATGTGTGTGTATATATATTATAATAATATATAATAAATTATGCACTATTCATATTTTATTAATTTATGTTTTAAAAAGTAAAAATATACTGTACAAATTTATAACTATTTTATATTTAAAAATTTAGTAAAATTGTGAACAGTTGTGTAAAATGTACAACTAGAAGACGCAATTGACAGTATTGTACACAAGCAATAAATGTTTATGATTTAAACTAATTAATTGCAAATTTTTAATTGATTAATTTTACTATTTTTTTATAATATTTTAAATTGCAACTGTTTAAATACTCTGTTTATTTTGCAATATATATGTATACAAGTTTATTGTTTATCATTGTATTAATACCGGCCTAAATGTTGGTCATTTGTTTAAAGACTTACTAACTATTAGTTCAGTATCTAATGTTTTAAAAATATTTATTGTTAATAATAAAATAATTATTTAATGTTTAAAAATTTAGTAAATTTGTACATAGTTTTGTACAGAAAAAATAAAATGTATGTTATAAAAATTAGAATAAAACGTTGTATATAATAGTACAATTAAGCTTTAATATGTTTAGTTTTAAAAAATTATAACAAAAATATTTTTTTTCTTTATGTTTATATATTTATTACCATTTTAATGTTGTAATGTTATTATTATTATTAGTTAATTATGACACTGTAGTATTTAATAAATTGGTATTTTGTCACAAAACGTTACTTATATAATTCAAGTTATAGAATAATAAAAAATAAACAAATTTTAAGTTGCATAATATGTACCTTATATTGTTCAAAAATCTATTAAATTTGTTTCTATATAAATACCTAATTATATATATATATATATATATATATATATATGTATATATATTTACTTAAGAATAACAGTTAAAAATAACAATATTGTAGAATTTTATTACATTTTTTTAAATTTTACGTTCAATTAGTAATATAATGAATGCAATTACCATATTTTTTAGTTAATGCAAAATTAAAAAAATTATACAATAATAAAAATACAAACTAAATGGACTCATTAGTTAGACGTAGATAAATTATTATAAAATTACATTTTTTTATACAATAAGTACGTTTATATAAACGTTAACAGTAACATTTTACTTATTAACAGTTAGCCAATTATATAAACAAAAATTTGTAGAAACAAATAAAAACGATTATATGTCCCATTTTACATACTAAATTATTATTTTCTATTTGCATTTATTTTAATTAAATTATTTAAACATATAGTTTAAATTAGATTAAATACTACATTAGATATTTTATATAATGTTTATAAATTTTATTTTTTAAATTAATTAAAAAACAGATTTATTTAAATAAAATTACTTATAAAATTCAGTTATTGAAGTTAAATTTACTAACATTATGTTAATACATATTTTAGTAAAAATAACATTAACTTACAAAATGCGTCATTAAAAATTATAGAAGAAACCAATATTAGCACAATTTGAATTTTCATTGTTTTCTAGTAGCTTGGATTTAACATTAAGATGTTTCTGTCATAAATTTATATTTTTTTAACATTGCTGCAATTGGTTATTTGACAATCAACAAATAATAATTTTTTATTAAATGTCACTTAATTTTTAGTCTTAGTAATGTATTTGCACACAAAATGTAAATGTACTTATCTTTAAGGTTAACAATGCTTTTTATGAATACCTTAAAGTGGTAATGTGTACTTTAATATAACTTACAATTTACTATATGTTTTACTTATTTATACCACAGAAGCTTTGAAAAGTAAAAATATTACCTTTATTTAGCGTCTTCCATACAGTCCAGAAGTCAATATAATTTAAAACCTTTATTATTACTTTTAGAACCTCAGGAAAACGCCTTGAAAACTGACATATTGATCCAAGTATGTTTTAAAAAATTATATTTAAATGACTATTGGTATTTTTATAAATTTTTAAAAATTCTTCTTGCTAAAACAAATTTTATTGCAATTTATATTAAAAATGTTTTTGTAAATAATATTGTGCATATATTAGTAAAGTATTATTTAATGTATTTACTTATAGGTGTAAGATAAGAAAACAACGTTAAATATATTAAAATATTATGGTAGGTCATTATAAGAGTCAGTTTTGTCACTATCGCGCAATAGAGAAACTCAATTATTGTGATTTTACCATTAATGTTTGTATCAATTTTTAGAATTATGCAATTTAAAAAAAAAAATTTATAATGTTAAAAAAAAATTAAAATATACATTTTTCAGTAATTTTATTTGACAGTTTAATTTGCAAAAAATATTATTAAAAAACCACTAACAGTAAAAATTAAAATTTGAATTAAAAATAATGATTATACTAATAAAACTAATTAAAGTTTAAAATTATTTTTGTTTTAGTAAACGTTTTGTAAGAATAATTAGTGCATGTTAACATTCACTTACAAACTTATTTACACATTTTATTTTCTTTAAAGTAGAATATTCATTTAGTTTTAAAATTTAGGTTAAAATTATTATTCGTACAAATATTGAAATAAAAATCTACTACAATTTGTTAAAAAATTGTAAAAATAATTTTAATGTTTTACATAGATTGTGGGTATTTACTATTATTATTAAAACTGTTTTGGTTTTTTAAATATTGTGTAGTGCATACTAAATAAAATAAACAATATTTTTTAGTGTAATGAACATAAACTTCTGCGTTTTTTTCTAATAAAATAAACAAAAATTAACAAACTCTAATTGTGAAAGTTACAGAAAATGTAATCAATGTTATTATTAACGATAACAATTAAAATGTATTTTATAATTTAAAAATTATTTTTTTATTATATTTAGAAATTTGTGGTTTAGTAATTAAAACAGTAAATCCAAAAAAATTTTTACATTGCGCAGTGAACTTGTTTTTAAAATCTAAACAACGTTTTTATATAAAATCATTATAGGGTTTACTAGAATGCATAAAATCACTATTATATAACAAACTGTAAAACTCACTTTAAGCAATACTACTTTATTATAAAATATAATAATTTATTTAAAATTGAATGTAATTTTGTTTTTCCTGCTTCAAATGTCCTCACAAAATCAACGCTGCAATTTACGTTTTAAATATTAATTTTTATTATAAAATATAATTTAAACATTACGCAGACTAATATATAATTAGTTGATTTTTAAAATATCCATTTAATAATTTCAATTTTTATAATATATATACATAGTGTTTGCATAATTTAACTATAAATGCGAAAACATATCTAACTTTAAAAAACTGTTTGATAAAAGTTTAATAAAAGGTAGAAAGCAGGAGACTTTAATAAATGCCGAAGATGCTTAAACAAAAATTTACAAATAATTACAATTACATCCATTATCTTATATTTTGATATGTATTGTACAGTAAATTATTCAGTAAATTATAAAATTAAATATTTATTCGGCTTTATGCTGAACTTATTAATACATATTTTTTTGAAATTTATTTAAACTACAAATGTGTAACATTCATAAATATGCATAATTTCCGACAGCATAAAAACATATAAAATTACACTTATTTTCTAATACAAAATTGAGTTAAATTATACCATTAATTACAGCAGTTTAAATTACCAAATATTGTTTGCAGCAGAAATCAATAAAATAAAAAATGCAATCTACTTATTTTACAATTAAGTAACTATTTACCAAAAACGACTTTATTATGAAAGATTTAAAGGCTAGATGCATTCCATCTTGTCTAGAACTTATTTTTACTAATGTTTCATTCTTAGTAGACTTTATCAAAATCTGTTCTCCCTTGGAAAGGAGTGATTATGCCGTCTTATTCTTTACTGTTTATTTCTCCTCTCCCTTTTCTAAACTGAAAATGCATAATCGATCACTATTCCCCTATTTTAGGAAGACGGACTTTAATAGATTACGGATGTTTTTCGAACATGCAGAGCTGAAATTTACAAAATTTTAACAATGCAAACAGCCTATATTCCCTTATAATAGGAATTTTTAATCACGGAATTAGAATATTTGTTTCATCTAAAACACTTGCCTCTTATAAAAATTTATTTCTTAGCCGCATCGAGCGCTAAATCCAAAAGTGAAAAGCTACAAATTTGCCACATTTTTATTACAATTACATTGGTACTTGAAATAAAGTAGTAGCTGCCATAAAAAGATTTAAAAACAACAAACTTAGCTCTTTAATCTTTAGGTCAAAAAATGATAAAACATATAATAAACCATTATTAGAAACAATGCTCTTAAGAATGTGATCTTCTCCTTAACGATTGTAATGGTTTACCTCTATCAACTGTAGTTATATGTAATGCATCAAAGGAGAATTTCAAGTCACCTATTTGCACAGGAGACAACAATGTAATCTGCTATACAAAACCCTTTACTCAAATGTACATATATATATATATATATATATACACCATTATTCTTTGTATCAATTTTTATAATTTGACAGTATCGCTTTTTGGATTAGTCTTGCATCGCTCTAAATAAACATAAATAATCAAGGGTCCCATTTCTGTCTTTAGTACTAATTTTTTATCCACATATTCAAATTTACAATGTGCTCAGTTTCTAATAAAATTATTAACTAATTACGCATTTAATATTTTTAATAGTGTTACATTATTTACTTCAGTAAGTAATAAATTATATTTTTAATACGTGATAGTATGAAGCTTGTTTGACCCAAATATAATTTGTGTGTACTTTAAATAAAACAAAATTTATATTTTTACAGCACTTTCAGTGTACATTAAAAATTACATTTTTATAAAAATACGTATGTGTCCTGAAACACAATAGTAGTGCATTGTGTATGTCCTTAACCATGTTTGCAGTAAAAACATTAAAGTAATAAATACATTTGACACATTTTACATTCAAGAAATTATTTACCAAAAACGACTTTATTATAAAAGAAATTTTATTTTCTACTATTTACTATATAATAATAACCTTGTCAGTAGTGACAATTATTTCCATCTAAGTAATTGGTGCCGTTTTCTATTTTCTTACAACATAATTTAAAACAAAAATTGTAATCTATGCAAATGCATCACGCAAATAAAACATACGATTTTAAATAACTATTTTGTTTATTTGAAACAACTAAAACGTTTCTCACATTAAAAAATTATCTGATCCTCATTATTGTTACATTTTTATAATAAAAACGTTATGTTTATACTGTAAGAAATGTATTTCATTTAAATTACATTTTTAATATTTTTGTTTAGAAAATAACAAATGTTTGATACACTATTGAGATATGATTAATCCGCTACAAACTTTGCATTTCTATAACGTCGATACATACTTTGATAATGCGATGTCTAGAATTTAACTTTTTCTAGTTAAAATTTATTTAATTTTAGAAAATGTAATTTATTTACAAAATTATTTATTAAAAATTTATTTCAATTTAAATTTGTTGAAATAATTATTTGTAAAATAAGATAACCGCTTACATATACACATACAAATTTACATTGTATTTTTAAATAGTTAATAATTATTTTATTTTAAAAATAATAATTTAATATGAACAATATTAGACCATTTTTTATCAAAAGGTTCTAACTTCTTTTAAAATAATTTAAGCACAAGGTCGATGTTTATTTCCCGTCTAAAAATTCGAAATTATTTTGAACATTTTCTTTTAACAAGGGTCTAATAATGTGATGAACATAAGTGGTTTAATTAAAATGCTTGCTTTACAACTGTTAATTAATTTTTGAATATTAAAATAACTTATATAGTTAAAATAAATGGCATATAAATTAAATCAATATACTAAATTAAAAATCTTGAACAAACAAATGAAACTGGAAATTAAAAAACTTAATAACTATGCTAATAATAATTTTTTATCAAACCGTGACTTGGAATCTATTTGAAAAAATATTAATAAAATGTTTAATAAATCAAAAACAACTCAATTTAAGATGGATGCTAAAAAACTAAATAATTACTTTACTTAAAAAAACTCGAGCATGTTAGAATTTAATTAACTGACTAATTATTATTATTATTATTATTATTATTATTATGGTTGTCTAAATACTTCAGTGGAAGTATTTTCCGGTACACAAAAATAGGTGCAATTATAAAATACAGTTTAATTAGCAGTATGTAAGATTAGTTAAAATACATTTAATTACATTACATAGTTTAATACACTCAAAGTTACCCAATATTTAAAAGTACATCTACATTATTATATTTGTAAAGGGGTATGATACTGCTTTAATAACGTACCACAATTAATAGTACATTAATATAACTGCATACATCAAACGTGAATGACTCATGTGTAAGTATGAGTATTAAAACAATAACCTGGATGCAGGATAATAAATGGTTACATATTAGAATAGGTAAATTAGGAACAACAATAATTTGACTGACAAAAATAAAAATTTATGATTTAGATAAGTTTATGTATAGATCACTTTTAACTTTGTTAGAATTGGATAACAACCTTGCTAAATACGGACAGGTTTTTTTGTAAATTGGGAAAATAGTTGGTTTTTCGTTTTTGTTTAGATATATGTACAGCCGAAAATAAAAGTCTCTCAGTCAGCAGTTTGTTGTCGTCGGGAGTGCAGTAAATCTGTAAAAACTAATATGTTTTGTTCCAGGTGTAATACCTGTTTTTATGAAAACTGCACTAGGCTCTTGGTAAACCTTTACAATGATCTAAATAACAGAAATGTTGATTTTAATTGTAGAAACTGTATCTGGTCTTTTGATTTCACGCGTATCGCTTTATTACTCGTCCCCAAGACGAATCCTAAATTAGACTTTATTTTTGACCTTGTTGACAAAGTCAAAACTAGTAACATTAAGTTGAGCAATTCTGTTAAAGATTTAAAGGAATCCCAATACTCCTCTTTTGTATTTTCTAATAAACATTCTAATAAAATAAACCAGCTCATAGTTTGCGTAGAGACCCTTGCTACGACAAATAAAATGGCTTTTTTTTACCTGTAATTTACATAAGAATTATGCTACAACTAATAAAATAAGTAAAAACCCGAGGTCGGTCTCCACTACCTGTCCTAAATTATTTATTATTTCTACAGTCAAATTAACACCGTTTATAGTAGAAAATAGCCCTTCTCACATCTCCAGTTTACAGGATTTTTATTAGCGCCCCGGAGCTATATCCACTTCCTCCATCGCATAAAAAACAAAACCATTACTTCTTTCTCTTGCATTTTTCCATGGAAGTATTTTCCACTAACCCCTGCAGTTTTCTAAATAAGCTGGCAGAGTTAAATTATTTTTGAAGTAAAGCCTCACATAATTAGTATTACTAAAACTTGGCTATCAGATGATATTTTTAATAATAAACTGCCAATTCAAGGCTATAATGTTATTTAGTTGAACTCTAAGAGGAATAGATGCAGTGGCTGTTTCTTCTATAGTATAGATGAATTAAACTACTTCCTCCTCCCTCCCTATAATGCTACTAGATATAAATACGACTTGCTTTTTGTGTTTATTTTTTTCTTCTATAGAGATTACGCCAAATTTTCTATTTTTTATAGACCTCTATTCCTTTTTATGGTTTCAAACTCTGCATTATTACAAAAATTCCACGTTGTCTTTATTTTTTCCCATAAATATCAGATACTAATAGAAGATTTTAATGCCTCTTCTAACAACTGGGACATTCTCTCTAGCCTTGGTAAGTCCTTTGATACTGGTTTTCTCTAATTCTGCATTGAAAATGCACTATTCCAACATGTAGCTTCTACCACCAAACATAGAGCAGGTTGATCCTCCTCTTGCCTTGATTTAGTTCTTACCAACATTCCCCATGTAATTGAGGTTATCTATTTTCTTCCCTCTTTGGGTAAAAGCGACCATTCTTTCTTGGCTTACAAAGTACAATTTCCAAGCACAGCCCACATTGCCAAACTAAGATCTGCGCCTATCCCTGATTTTAGTAATAACAATTTGCTGGTTTAAGGAACCACTGCTTTAAGAGTATCAACTGGGTTTATTCCCTAATAAATTATATAAATATTTTATGGTAACCTCTTTAATATCATTAAAGCAGGTGTAGAACGTTTTGTCCTTCTCCGTGTTCCCCATTACTCTATGCCCAAATTTCCACGATATATTATTTAACTCATTAAAAGCCGTAACCATGAGTTTCATAAATGGAATTTATTATAGTTACCCCGTATTACGCAACAGATGTGTATTTATTCATAATCGCTTCAAACATCAAAGACGTTATAGTCTTTTAAATAAAACTATATAAACAAAAATTTGGTTTTTAAATACATTAAGAATAAGCATGAATTTAATACTTTTTCCCCCAACGTAAGCATGACCACGGTTTACTCCTTTACTTGCCTAAAGTTTAGAATACTTTTGGTAAATAGTTCCAATCTGTCTTAAACACAGATTTTACTAGAGCTTCCTCTTCTGATTCCTCTCTTCATTTTGGGTCTCCCCTTATCACCCCTAAGATAGTTTGTAATCTTTTTTCTAGTTTAAAGTTATCATCCCGAGGTGAGGACAATTTATACCCGACAGTCCTTAGAGAATGCGCCTCCAAATTAGCCCCAGTCCTAGCAAATATGTTTAGCTTTTCTTTAAACTAAAGCAAGGTTTCTGCAATCTGGAAATTAGCCTTTATTAGGCCGATCTACAAATCCGGTTGTAGGTTTAAAGCAGATAATTATAGGCTCATCAGCATCTTATCATATTCCAGTAAAATCATGGAGAATATAGTTAAGTTTCATTTAGTCAGTTTGATCATTAATAATAATCTCATAAACCCTGCTCAGCATGAGTTTATTCCATCAAAATCCTAGTTCTATAACTTATTAGTCCCTTGTTTTTTATAATTTGTATTAATGACCTACTTTTTGTTGTTCAATTAGACATCTTGGTCTAGGTTGATGATGTCAAGATTTGGAGTTCCAAGCCTGAACAACTTCAACTTGACATTAATAGCATTTACAATTGGTCCCAAGCTAATGCACTCCCTTTAAATTTTTTCAAGTGTAATCATTTTTCCCTTGATAAAATTTTAGGCAACTTGTTCAGATCCCCAAATTCACAACCCATCACTTGTGTAAATTTAATCAAAAACTTAGGAGTTACCTTTAACTCCTCCCTCAATTTCTTGGCACACCATGGGAAACCTACTTCCACTTGTTTCCAACTCACAAAATTCTTCAAGCGCAACTTAGGTAATATCCCAGTTAGTTGCGCGCATCTACCAGTTATATATTAGATCATATTTTGAATACTGTATCTAAGTAACATCCCTTTTTAAAAGGCTGACATTATGGCTTTAGATAAAGTACAACGTAGTTTTACTAAAGTCTCTAGACAGCTTAAAAATGTAAACTATTCCAACCGTTTAAAATCTTTAAGCTCTTCCCTCTACAAGATAGGAGACTCAGACGTGATCTAATCCTAGTAAACAAACTGTTAAGATTACACCATGAGAATTATTTATTCGTTCTTGCCAATGACTCCAAAACTTTAAAGTTAATTAAACCTAGAATAAAATCCCCTCTAAACCTAAACCATTTATCATATAAGGTCATATCTGCATAGAATAATTTACCAAACTACGTTATTTTAGTTTTTTCAAATTAGCCTATAATAAGTATTGTCTTAATAGCTTTATTTAATTATTTATTTAATATATATATATATATATATATATATATATATATATATACATATATATTTGAGATATTTATTATTAATTGACATCAGATACATTGACCCTAGTACAAAAAGGAGTTTTCTACTTAACTCGTGAACAAACCTGAAACTAGAAACCTGAATTGTTACAATAATAAATTAAAATATTAAAATTATTTAAAACTAAATGAGGTTTAGATTAAATATATTTTAAAAATAACATTTTTAATAATTATATATTTTAGTATTTTATAATAAAATAATTTAATATATGTATATATCAATATATATTAATTTTAATTATTTAACTTTTATTAAAAATGAAATAACAAATATTTGTTTAAACATGTCACTGTAATAATTAAAAGTTGATTTAAAAAACACCGGTAAAACAATGTTTACTGGTAGTAATGGTTAAAAGAGATAATTTAATAAATGTTATTTTAATTGTAATATTTTTTGTTATAAATGTAAATATTATTATATTTTAAAAATATTAATAAATTAGATTTGTACTTTTATTATTTTAATTTTAAATGGAAATTTAAAATTGTTGTATACAAATTTTGATTGTTATGGTAATATTTGTGGAAGTAATACATCAACGTTATCTTTTCAATATAAATACATAAACGTTAAAAATTTACGGTAACTTTCTTATAAATATTTTAGTTGTAGGTATTTATATTATGCAGATTTTAATAATCGTTCAATGTCAACGTCCTATTGCGTTAAAAAATGTCCGGATAAAATTTTAGCTAATTATGTAGAATTACAAAATTATTCTAAAAATAACAATATGTATTTATGTGATTATCATGTTCCAATTGCTTTGTATCAGTAAGTGGTTCCAAAGTAGAAATAAATTAATTTAAACATAAATAAGTTTAACTATGGAATAATTTATTTTACAATAATTGTTTAAATTACATATTTTTATGCAATAAAAATTGTAGTATTTAAAAAAATAAAATTTATTGTTTATATAGACAGCATTTACAAAGCAATAAATTTTTAAATTACATAAATAAACTGTATTATTATTTAAATTATAAGCTTCTTTTAATAAACATTTATTACCTTTAAAAAATTTTTAACATTTAAATATTTATATGTATACATAATTTTTAAAAATAAAACATACAATATATTACTTTTTAAAATATGTTTATTTAAAAAATATATAATTTTTTTATTTTAATTTTTTTATCGGTATGTTTTACTAAATGTTTATTAAGTTCTTTTTATATTTATTTTAATTATTATTTATTTTTATATTTTATTTTATGTAAAAAATATTTATTTATGTAATCTTTGATTAAGTAAATTTTATTTATTTAGATCACAATTACAATTAAATAACATTTCATTGTGCCCTTTTACACCAATATATCCTACTATATCTATTGGTGGTATATGTGTACCAATTAACGTCAGTAATACATTGAATCAAAATATTAATTACAACTTTAGTGCAGAATTAAATATTTTTATTATACAAATTATTGGTTCCGGAATACTTGCCATAGGTAATGTTTTAATTGTTTCCTGATGTCAAAATTGAAACATAATATATTTAGAATATAATAATAATAATAATAATAATAATAATAATAATAATAATAATAATAATAATAATAATAATAAGTAGAAATAATATTGTATGTTTAATATATGTATAAAATTGTTTTATTAAATTACGGTTTTAATTTTTAATTATTTTACTTTATATTTTTATATATATAACATAAATTAGATAATTAGAAATAATTACACATGGTATTTATTTTATATTAATTTAAAATTTTTTTATGGTAATTTAAATAAAAAATAAAATAATTTATTATTATGTTTAATAAATGTATGTAATTATTGTAAATTACAGTTTTCAGTTTTGCATTTTTGATATTTATACGTTTTCGTCCGACAAATTTTGTAAACATAAATTTTATTTGTACAATACTAGTATTTTCTAGTAAGTTTTTTTTACATTTAAAATATGATTTATAAATAATTATTAAATATAAAATTACAATGCATCAAATTTATTTAAAAAATTAATTAAAAAATATTGTAATTTTATTTATTTCTACTATTAAATTAATAATAGGCAATTATTTTAGAGTGATTTAGATTATTTGTTACTAGTAGGTTTTACATTCAGATAAAGATAATAACGGCTAGAACGTAAGGTTTATGACTTAGTTATTTTAGAAAACAATAATAAATTAACAACAAAAATACGTCATTTAATTAAAACATAGTAAATAAGTAAAAACAGCATTTTTTTATAACAAGATTTAGCGTAGAAGCCAAATACAAAACTCTGTTTTTATATGTTAAATATTTTATGCTAAAAAATAAATAACATAACTAATTAAATTTAATTGTGTTGTTTTATGCTTTTTATAGTAAAAACAATTATTAAATTATGTACATATTATACGTTATTTTGTAAATTAAATTAATCATTTTATAACACGTTTAAACCTAGTTTCAAGACCAAAAAACAATTGAAAACAAACATTAACATATTAATAAAATAAATAATCAATTAATAACATTATATTTTGAAACGTAATAATTTAACTAATTTTAGTAAAATAGAAAACTTTATACAATAAATTTTATTTAATTTTTAAACTGTATAAAAAGTAATTTATTTTTTAATATAAATATTTTTATATACCTATTTTTGTCATTTATATATATATAACGTTCAATGATTGTTTTAGGTTTTTTCTATTAGCAGAATTTTCTATTTTGTTTAATTTGGACAATTCCAACTACCGTTAAAGCATTTTAATTTTTTTAAGTTGAATTTTATTTTCTGGATTTTTTTAATACCCAAATGTTAATTTGTACATTTTAGCTACTTTTACTGCAGTAACATTACCAGTACTTTGTCTAGACGTAAAATAATATTGTTTTTCTCTTATTTCTGTTTTTTGCGGATTTTTTTATTAATAATTTTTATCCAAAGATTCAAAGCATGTAATATAAGCTTTATATTTCTATAGTAACCACGGTCTAATAAATTGAAAAAGTAACACATTTCTTCTATACGTCAAGTATTTTTTTTGTTTTATATCAAATAAAGAATTTTTTGATAAAATAGTCTCCCAAGCATATTCCTTTTAGTTTTAGTGTTTTTCCGTTATTTATCTTTTTCATTATTTTAGTTAATTTTTGATAGAATATTATAATACCTTAATTAATTGTTCCATTTTCAAAAAATGTTTTACATTTAAAAGGTTTCAAAATTTTTATTCTACTTTTTCTTGATTAATTCCTTTTCTCTTAATATTTGTTTTTTTCTATTTGTTTAAGTTTTTTAGGACTTATTTATGGATTTGTTAATACTTAATAACTTTTTTATTTTTTCAAGCGTCTCCAAATTTTTATACACTCAGTTTTACATGTTTGTCCTTGTTACGACTAAACGATTTTTTTACTACCCTTTTTGTTTTCTAATATTTCAACTTATCAGTTTTTAATCCCGATAAATCCAATTTGTTCTTTTTTAATCTTTTTATCTTTAACATTTTCCTTAATTTTATACTTTTTTTACCATGATTCTCAATAATCACTTAAACACTTTTTTAGTTGCTTTAATGATTGCTGTGCTGTTTAATTTTTACTACTCTTGCACTTCTTCTAAAGTGTTCCGGTTTTGTATAATTTTGTTTTTAAATTGTTTACTAAGATTGTTTTATTAATTTTTACCACTTTATTTTCTTTATTCAAATCTCTTTCATCTTTTTTTAATTGCTTTAAAAACTTTTTACTATTAACAGAAGCCTGTGTTATGTAGCGACCTCTTTTTTTATCACTGCAGTCTCTCACTAATTGTACATCTGCTCACTTTGTTGTCAGGATGTTAATTTCATTTTGTTGTTTAACACCCTAATATGTAACTAATTGTTATTTTTCTCTTTTTTAAAAAACGTCTTAATTAAGGTCATGTCTTATAAAATCACACAGACTAAAATGCTTTATCAGTTTGTATCTACAATTCCCTATCTGTTGTGGCACCTTTCAACACCCTTTCTAGATTGATTTACATGGCCATTTAACTCAGTACCATGTATTAATTTTTCCGTCTGAGAAATGTTTTAAAGTGCATCCATTAGATAATTCCAGAATTTATCTACAACCTCATCCTTGTAACCAGCTTGGATTGGGTATGCACTAATAATATTTATAAACGAACCACCTACATATTCAGTTTTACAACTATTTCTCTATTGTTTAACCCTTTTTATGCAACTACGTTTTCTCCTGTTTTGTTTAATAAAATGATAACGACTCTGGTTTTTTTTCAGTCTCCACTGTACAACAGTCAAATATTTTGCTTTCTTGCTTTAACACCTAGTTTTTTTATAGCAAAGTATATCTAGCTATCTTTTATTTATTGTTTTAAAAATTTCTTTTTGTCTACTTGATAATAATTCAATTTTTAAAATGCTCTCTCTCTCAACTTTTAAATACATTTTTCCATTAAGATAACCTTTTTAGCTTCGCCCGTTAGTAACCAGATAGATCTTGCATATTTATCACATGATTCAGACAAGAGTGATACCCGTATAGCGTATTTCAAACCAATTGGAAATATAATTACCATTATTTTTATTTATTTATTTTTACTACTTTTAATGTTTTAAGGGAAACGACTTTTAGCAGTAGATATTTTAGCGAAACCGAACGTGGGCTCACATTTAGTGCCGATGATGATACCCACCCACGAGCGCTGTATTCTTAAATTACCCAGGTACGTGGGTTTTATTCAGGATTGGGAATAGTTAGATCTGTTCATTTCTAGTTTCCTCCAAGTACAATTATAATTGCAGCAACAATATTTTTAAAAATTTAAATAAAATATTGTATGCAAAATTGCGAATGTTAAACGTTTGATGTAAATTCACATGTAACAATCTTGTTAACTCATGTTTTTTAAAGCAAATAAAAATTTACCAATGTAAAACAGGGACCTGCATTTATTACCAGTTTGAGTCGAACACTGTACCACTAGATCCACTTGGAACGACCGACTTTAAATATATTTATTGTGTTTTATCTATACATACATCATTTTACGTTTTATCCAATTTTAGTCTTTTAATTTCAAAACAGAACATTTGTTGTTACATTAAATGTAGGAAACACTTTTAGAATGGTTGCTTTTGAATTACTTTTTTTGTTTCCAAAACAACATGACAATAACAGAAATTATTAGTGTAATAGGCTTAGAACTAGGGATGACTTAACTTTGACTTTTATCACTAACACTAAATGTGGGTTTTTTATTTCTAATTTTGCTAATTGTTTACTTGTTGGACAACGCTTTTTTAAAAGGATCAAGCAAAAAAAAATTAAAAAATCTTTTTTTAATGTCAACAGTTGCTTTTGTTTACAAAAAATTGCAATTACTTTTAATTTTAATAGCAATTTAATCTGTTTATAAAGTTGCACTTGCATTAGTTAATTCTGACTTATTGCAATTTGTTTAAAGTATTGATCCAGTAGATGTATGGAAATCAGTTAGACGTAACAATAAATTTGAATCGAACTGTTATAAAATTTCGACGAGTTAGTGTTTGGCTATGCTGCTTTGCTTGTACAATCCATTTGCCCAATAAAAACAGGTTGATATAATATTATTAAATTATTATTATTGCAAAACCTTTTTGTTTTAAAAAACATGGATTAACACGATTATTTTTTTATTTGTTTAATTCTACCTTGGCACGATAAATTTTGCATATATTAGAAATTCAGCTTTCATTCAAACTTTTTTTAATCTTGTAATTGCAATTATGCGTTTCAGCTCTTTGCTCTAATTTTTTTCAAATAGTGTCCTCTTGTTGTTTTTTGGCAATATTTTTATAAAAGGATAGGCAGCTAATTTTACATTTTTTTATTTGTCCTTTCTTAGTCTAACTAAATCGTGGAGTTTATAAATAATACGATTATACAATAAATAATATACTTTTTCTACCTTTCATTACTGCCAATGTTTTATGAAAAACGCCTTTTAGTAGTGGATATTTTAGCAAAGCCAAACGTAGGCACGCATTCGGTGCCGGTGGTGACAATCAAACTCATGTCTACCCAGATTCGAGTCGAGCGCTATTCTACTAGAATACCCCGGCCCATATATAATAAAATGATATTGATTAATTTTTAAAAATGTTAAATTATATATATATAAAGTGCACTTATTCCAGAGTAAAAATCCATAACTATACAGCAGTGAATATTTTTATAATAAGAAAATTTTAAACAATGATGCCTATTTAGAAATGCTGCTAATAACGAATCCTTTGTGCCTAAATTATTTCTTGTTTTTTATCAGCATATAAAATAGGTAAAATATTAGTTCAGATGTGCTGAAAGCTACTTCTACTGAAGTATCTAAGCCAATAACCATAAATAAATAAAAAGCAAGTTGACTTGTAAAAATGAAAACTTTTAGGAAATGTAATTTAATTTATTGAAACTATTGATTTTTTATGCTACTTGTGAAAAGATAATTTTTTAGTTTTTGATAAACTGAAAAATGTTTAAAACATTTGTTTGGTATTTTGATCTAAATTATATATATATATATATATATATAAATTTAAAATTGTTAAATCTTGTAATGCCAGTATATACATCTCAGTATTTTACAAAATAATATTTAAATATTAACACTTTCCTTACGGTCAAACATTTTTATTTTGTCTCGTTTCTATTGTTTTTACTGACGATATAAAAACATCGACAAAATCAAATTACTTTGTGAGTTTATTTAATTCAAATGTATTAAGTAGGAAAAATGTTTTCAATAATTACATATTTAGTGTTTTAAGCAGTTAAAAAATTGTACTTGTAACACAGAAATATTTTTGATTGTATGTATTCAATGCAAAAATAGGTCTAATATTATATACATTACAAGTACAATTCTAACGTATAACAACCAAATATATCGGTGTAATATAGGAGACAAATTGAAACATACAACTGATAGACTACTTTTACAAACATATACATTTTTATTATTAAAAACTTTTTAACGGAAAACATCTTTCAACAGTGAACATTTTAGCAAAGCCGAACGTGGGCACCTACTGAAACTGGGGGGCTGCATTTATTGGCAGTAGTGGAACTAAAATACATGCTTATTCAACTACAAGGCCTTAGCTACTACGTTGACTAAACCACCTTATCAACCGTCCTAAATTTAATAATTAAAAAAAAATGGACATTTCCGTTTTATTGTGTTAATTGTAAACAAAACTTTTGTATATTTTTCAATGTTTATAACAATGTTTTTTTAAAGTAGCTAGTAGAATAAAAACAATTGTATTTTAAAATGTTTCATTTTTACATTATAAAAATTTTGGGCGTTTTAAGTTATTTTGTTTTGATGCTGTTTTTCTTGTTTGCCAATTTGCACTGCACTGAATACCATTGATTATTGAAAAGTGGTCATTTTTAGTGACGCGTAAAGCAACATATATTTTCTAATTATTAAAAAAATGTTCTAATTTAACTGCTTATCATGAGTTAAAGGAAATACATAAATAAATATTGAAAAAAGACAATTAATTTTTCATTTTTATCTATCGTTACAATCGTAATTTTATTAATTTTTCTACATAAAACCAAGCGTAGAAATATTTCCTTTATTTCAACTAAGTACAACAAATTATTGGTTCACAGAATTTAGCAAACGGTTTTTTTAATTAGCAATATTCTTAGCAAATGCTATGAAGTAGTAATCAGATTTTATGTAGAGTCGGTGACGATAACGTACACAATTTGTTTTCATATTACCTAACCAAACAGGAAAAAGATACTTAATCAATAATAAATAGGTTTAGATGAAAAACCTGAATTCTATAGACAATTATAAATATGTAATGTGGCATAAAAATTATTATGTTTTATTGTTATAAAATTATGTTATTGTACATTTTTTGTTGCGTAATGTTTGAATCATAGTCTCCGTTCAACAATCTTTCGCATTGTTATATACGTTTCCGTTAAAAAAAGTACAAATATATGGGCACCAACCTGCACCTATATTTAATTAAAATAATGAAACCCACTATGTTGATTAGTAAAACTTGTAAAATCAAGCACACGATGCCACAGTGGCAAATGTGAATGATGTGCCAGACTCATAATTGGATGGGTATGGGTTTGATTTCCATAACTACCTTGTGTACTTTTCAAATATAAATTTCGTAATAGTCTTAATAAATCAAAAGCGGATAAAAATATAATAAACAAATTAAAAGTACAATTCCCAAACTTATACTCTAGATGCCAACCAACTCTTCATTATCTAAAATCTTACATTACAGAATAGCTTGTTGGTAAAAACTTCTCCTCAGAGTACCGTAATAAGTTGGTCTACCTTATTGTATTAATAACTTAACAGAAATTCGATTGTAACGAATGATACATAGATGTGGGACAATCTAATGGGGCAGATTCTTTCAAGTAACTCCAAACAGAGTTTCTTAACGGGACCTTTGTTGTGTTGCTTTGTTTTCACTTAAAAGGAATAAATAATAAAATTTTAAAAACTTTAAAATGTAATATTATGCTTAAGTAAAAATACCTTTTTTAATAAAGTAAAAAATTTTACTACGTATATAATAAAAACCTGTCATACATATTTATATTTTGTCGGAGTAAATTCCTCCATTTTATTTTTGTATGACATGGTTTGATACTGTCAAATAACGGAACTAGATTGTAAATTTTTGATTTAATTTACTATATATATGGCTACATTTATTATTTTTTATTTCTATTCCAATATATTAGTAAGTTTTTAATTAGCTGTATCTGTCAATTTCAATAAAAAATACTAATTTTCTTAATCAATCAGTTCAAATTTTGATATTCAGTTCAATTATAATTATCTTTATAATCAATAAACTTTTAATCTTATTTTTACATTTTGAGAACTGAACAAACATAATGGAAAATTATATTTTGAAAACTAAAACGGTTGTAACTGTCATTTTGTACAAATTGAATTTTGTGCAAGTTTAGACAAATTATTAATTATCGTTTTTGTAATTGGTTAATTCACATTTGCACAAAGGTTAATTCTACCAAAGTGATAAAAATAAAATCAATATAAGTATTTTTTATAATACGTTTAAGTTAACTGCAAAGGGTGTACTAATTTTAGCCCTTATTACAAACTACTTAAATCATGAGGTTTGTATGTATTACGTGTGTTTGAAAATAGTACAATCTGAACAATTGCTGTAACTGTATCCAAACGAGCAGAATATTGATTGTATTGCCAATTTTAAGCATGGGTAGAAGACTTTGTATAGCACTGGACTCAAAACTTGGTAGGCAATGATTCTAATCTTACTAGGTTTTTTAATTATTACTGCTTTGAATGTTGTAGGTAAAACATTTTTAAACAAGTGGACATTTTAGCCAATCCAAACGGAGGCCTGTATTTAGTGTCACTGATGAGGATTAAACATATATCTACCAAATTTAAGTCAAGCGTTGTACCATCCAACTACCTTGGTTTGGCTCTGCTGAATGTCAACTTCCAATAAAATATCTTTTTTTAAAAATCAATAAAAACAAAATAATAATAATAATAATATAACATTTATTGTAACATATTGAAACATTAAACACAGTAATATATATATATATATATATATATATATATATATATATATATATATATATATATATATATATATATATATATATTAAAACTCACTTTAAATTTACAATGTTTGTTAATTAATGATAATTTTGTTTTCAGTTGTAGGCATATTTATCTTTAGCCGGTTGTGTTTTCATACTATAAGACTGAATCACGAAAGTTGGTGGATAAATCGTCCTTTCAAAAACGTTCACAATATGGGCACAAACCTTTTTTATATTTTTATTGCATTTCTGTTTATTGTCTTGGTACGTTTGTGTTATTATTGTTAATAGTAGTTAATAATAATTGTAAACCTGAATATCAGTTTAATGTAATATTTTATAATTTATTACTTTAATGTTTTAGGGAAAAAAAAACTTTTTTTAGCAGAACTCTGAACAAGACCCCCATTTAGTATCGGAGGTAAAATAAATAATCACACCTACCCAGTTTTCAGTTTAATACTTCAGTCACAATTAAAAAGCATTAATTGTCAAAAATTATTTATTGGTTTAGACGTAAAAATAAGTTGTGAATTTTCAATTTTACTTTTCAGTTATATTTTACTTTTGATAAATTAAATATGTATTTATTTTTTATATTATAATTATTATCAAAAAGCATTAAATTGCAAGTACTATTTAAAATGCTTTTTTTCATATTTAAATAAGAAAAATAACCGTTTTGAAATTAATCTCCACTTTATCTTAATACGTATCATGTACTGCTAATAATTACTAATAAAAATGAAACAGCTACACAGTGTTTCTGGTTAGTTCAAACCGAGATACAACGCAAGTTGTGTAAAACGTATTGATATTTTTATATAAATTATTATATTTATATATTATTACATAACCCTTTGGCTTTAAAATAAGCATGATCCATCAAGATAACAGTAGCAGCATAAACAACAACAAAGTTTTATAATTCAAGAAATATGGGGTAACAAAATAATTCCATGTGTTTGAACATTTTGCCAAAATGTTCGTTTGATCCTATGGGACATTCATTTCATTTAGATCATCCCAAATCATTCGTATCCAAGACTTCAGTAGCGTATTAACCTTTCTCTTGCTGTCATCAATTGTCTATTCCAAAGCCGTTCTTGCTGGTTTTCTAGGAAGTAAACGTAGAATTTAATCAAGTAATTTTCTTTCTTTAATTGTATAGTGGAAGAGGGTCAGTTCTTCTCATGAATTCATTGTTCAGGCAAATGGAAAAAGATGACTTTATTGATTTGAGTCGATGAAGGCCTGACATTGCTTTCCCATGTCTCTGCTGTTGTTCGCTGGAATGGCGTCTTCCTATTGTTTCTGCAGCAACACTAGGTTTTGAACCTTGCGCGCTCAAACCCTCATCCTTTATCCAAATTTGGGACTAGCTATACTTGTTTATTTTTAATTTTCTCTAGACAAAATTTATGTTAATTACTTTTAAAAATTAATATATAATAGAATCTTATGTATTATTTTATTCAATATTAGATTTCTACAATTTACATGGCCAACTATGGCTGGCGGTCAGTTTCAAATTGGACCTTGAAAATACATCCAACGATTAACATATTTTTTATTTTCTTTTCCAAATGCATGGCAGACCTAAATTGTCTGTTTTATTTGGCATCGCTGTTAATGTGTACAGGCAGTTTAATTATGCTGAATGTTTATATTTTTGTTTTGCTAATGATATTGACTATTGGTAAGTAAATTTTATGTTGTCCATTTATATACCTTAAAATATCATTTTGATCTAAATTTATTTTAATTATTTAATATTATTTATTTACTTTTTGTCATATACATATAAACGTTATCAGTAAGTGAACATTTTATTCCCAATTTACATAGCTTGATGGTTTATTTTGTACCAAGGTAGATTTTTTAAACTTTTTGATTATATTATTTTTAAAGTTTAAGTCCATATTAACAATCGTTTATGGCAAGTAAACATTTAGTAAAGCTAAAAAAAATTATGCATTTGGTACACGTGATGAGGGTCAAACCCATGCTTTCTCAGTTTTGAGTCCATCACTCCATCCTTCTCGTTGACAGTACGTTTTAACCCGTATTTCTTAGCACAATTTTCTAATTGATTAGAAAAAGATAACTCCACATAGAGAAGATTAGAAATAAACCAATCTAGCCAATCCTAAGCCTAGATAAAAGAGAAGGATTTGGAGCGTAAAGTTAGCAACTTGGCCTCGGAAAAAAATCCATGTTGTTACACAAACAATAAGAAGACGCCATTTGGGCAAACAGCAGCAAAAAAGTGATAGCACGACCCAGATGACAGGGTTGAGTAAAAACTGAAAGAAAGCTCAATCCTTGATTTGCAGAAATTTTGATTACTTGGTCAAATTTTACGTTTATTTCTCAAAAACCGGCAAATATGGTTTGGGAATTGAAAAATAATAATTACAAAAGACAGGTTAAAATAGATTACAGGAATTATTTAAAAAGATCTCATTAAAATAAATGTCTTATAGAATCAAACAAAAATGATAGCAAAATATTCGATCACATGGAATCATTGTGTTACTTCTTGTTCTTTGTTATTGTTATTTTGCTGTTATGGTTATCTTGTTGCCCCATGCTTATTTCAAAGCAAAAGGGTTTTGTAATCATAATTATAATAATAAAAGAAAATTGTAAATTTTTAACTATTTATTAACTGATTGTTTATTACTTTAGTAAAAATTTAAAAATTTAAATAAGGTTTATTGTTACTACAAATTATTTTATTATTCGTTAGCTTAAATGTTTTGTATAAAACTTAATTAGTGTTTTTTATCAATACACCGAAGCAATTAATATATTAAGTGTCAATCATATTCTCAAAAAAAATAATTAAATGCCGATAATCGCAATAAAATATACAACCCTCACAACAATTACTGCAAAAAAGTGATTATTAAACTAAAACCTCTTTAACAATTACATAGCGTACAGGAGAAACGTCACTTCAATTATAAAATATACAATACTATATAATAATAGAAAAAAACAATAATTATATATACATATATATTGTAAGTAATAAAAAATTGTATAAAAATATAAACTAATGCAAGATCGAACATAGAGAAAAATAATTAACGTGATTTATAACGTCAACTATTAATAAAAATACAGATTACACGCAATTTGTTTAGTTACCAAATGATTAAGGACATTACAAAGTTAAAAAAATTCAATAATCTGTGTGATCGCCTTTTTTTAAAACAACCTTATCCAGGTGTTTTGGAATGATGTCAATGAGAGTGTTGATATATTCTTGTTTCACCTCATATTGAACAACAAACAGTTCACATAAATCCTCAATTTCGATATGCTTATTGATATTGCGCTCTAGCATACTGAAAACATTTTTAATAACATTGATATCCGGGCTGTTAGGTGGCAATTGAGTAAAAGATAGGTTTTTTTATTTTAGCCCCTCTACTGTCTAAATGTAAATATAAAGTAAATATAGTGAACTTAGATAAATATGACGTTCTCTTTATAGACGTATGACATGGAGCATTGTCCTGAAAAACAGTAGTAACCCCGTGTAAGTGTGCTGCATTTCATAATGAAAAACATCTTTCATAACTGAAATAAATTTTTTATTATTTAAGGTACCAGATATAATTCTCCATTTGATAGGCTGATTATACTTAATACCAAACCATCACATTACTTGTCAGGGGTGGGCTTCCTTTCTAACATACGGGAGTGAATATTTTTGAAAACTCGTCCCACACAACACTTTGTTTTTAAAGCCAAATAATTTGTCCCGAATCATTGTTTCATCAGCAAAGTATACGGAACGCCAATAACATAAGTGTCGTTCACTCCATAGTTTACAAAAGGTTGATCTGTCATCCTTTTGTTTTTTGGTAATAAATGGTTTGATCTTTGGTGATTGTAGAGTTAAACCGGATTCAATTGCTCTGTTTCTTATTGTAGAATAAGTAAAATTGTTTAAACTATTTCTTTTGGTTTCTGAAATAGGTTTATTATAATTTTTTAACTCTATAATAATTTTTTGGTCATTTGTACCTGTTGTTACACGTTTTCTTCAAACATTATCATAATTTCGTGGTATTTGACCGTTGATAATCCAATAAATTGTTGAAAGGCTAACTTTATATAAATCTGCCAATCTTTTCGGTGAAAATCCTTCATTTTTTAATTCTTTAATAATACGGTATTTATTTTCGGTGAGATGAAAACATTTTTTATCACTATTTTTCATTTCAAAAACAATGCATTCAGAAAGCAGAATTAGCGGGTGAGTGGAATCTCAAAGTTAAACGTAAATAATAAATTATTAGATTTATTTAAAATTTTTTATTTAAAATTAAGAAAAATATTTTTTTGTTATTTTTATTTATATAGATTAGAATAATTAAATGTTTATTTTGATAATTATTATGACATCACAATCAGAACAGATTTGAATGTACGTTTAACATCAATTTTAAGAATTAGTTACCGTTCATTTTTAATGAAATTTAAGCATACAAAATAATAATAATTAAATTATTACAAAAATTGTGTAATTTTAACTTATTATTCACGTTAATATAGAAGTAGCTTTTAAAATATGCTATTTTGGCCGACTCAGCCTTCTTAAATAAATATTTCTAAGTATATATAAAGGATCTATTAAACACTAGATATTATTTTTATTCACGTTATTTGTTTTTACGAAAAAACAAGTGGACATAACAAATTAATTTAGATTTAATACCTTTGTAATTTTTTACGTTAATTTTTGAAATGGGTGTAGGAAAGTATCAATAATAATTCTTTAATTATTTTACAATCGCAGATTTATAATGCAAATATACAGGTAGATAAATGCATAAACAATTAAGTGTTTTTATTGTTTATTGTATTGATTTATCAAAAGATAAAAACAATTGAATATTTTTACTGTTGTACTTTTTAGAAAATAGTTATACAACTTTTATTTTAGTTCACATGTTTCTGTTACCAAGGTAATAGTGAGTAAACAAAATATGGTTTTATTAAGCATAATCCTAGATGAGTTATTTTGCAGTCTAGTTTAATCTACATTTTAAAAGATTTGCCAAGCAGAGAAAATTAGTTAGGACGCTACATTTCAATATAAGTAAGTATGAATTTATGGACAATCATTGGAATTAAATGCAAACCCACGTTCGGGTCACTTTCTTCTCTGCATCTCAAAAAGTAAAAAGATTAGAAATTTTATTAATTAATAATTAGAAGTTTAGTTCATTTTACTTTATTGGTCAATAATTAAAAGTTTAGTTCATTTTAATTTATTGGTTAATAAATGTAATGGGTGTAACCTTGAAACTTGCATATATATGGTAGAAATTTGTAGGTGCACTACATTTTAGAACACAAATTTACTAGAGCAGTTTTTACGTTGACTGCAAGAAGATAATAGTTGATGTAGACAATTTGAGCAAGGGCAGCTGTTTTTGACGAACAAAAATAAAAGAAAAATGTGCAGATGCCATTTGTAGATATTTTCTAGTTGAGTGCCATTGTTTTGCAAAACTTGCTGGATGTTTATTTGCATTTAAAACTATATTATTGTTAAAATATTTTATAAAATTGAATAAAGAAATTTATTAAAGAAAAAAAAACTCGGGGTCGCTTAAAGTAGCCCTAGAATTGTTAAAACCTAAATTTTATATTTAATATGTGATGTATTTAGAACATTGAACAAATAATCAGAAAAGAAAAACCCCCATCTTGAATATTTATGGGGAAATTACAGAATGTAATAAATATTATCTAAACTGTAAAATATACAGTTTCCATTATCTTTTTTATATATCTATACCTGTTTCATAATATAATTTATTCTTAGGCAAATATTTTACTTTTTAATTAAAAAAATTTTTTATATTCATTTTTGAACAATGTTCTAACAAATCCAGTTATACTTAATATAAATATACTGTATGACAACAACGAATTAATTCTACTGCATTGATCTTGACAGGAGCAAGTTCATAATATAAGAATATTTTATAAAAAAAGGTTTTTGGTAAAGTATCGACACAGTATATTATATATATATATACATAGTATATATATATATATATATATATATATATATATATATATATATATATATATATATATATATATATATATATATATATATATATATATATATATATATATATATATATATAATAGGGAGCGATCCATTTGCATATTCATATAAAAAGTTTTATTTTTGTCTTTAGAATACATTATTTAACATTTTAAAAATAAATAAAAAAAGTTGCTTTTTATAAAACTTGTTTAGTAAATAAAAGCTATTTTTTCAATTTACTATAATAAAAACAATGACCAATTGCAATATTTAAACTGAGATTATTTCACGATGGAAAATTTAAATTGTTTTAATTTTCAATATATCTATCAAATTAATTAATAAAAAAAATTTATAATTTTTAGATTATTATTTCTTTGAAAATAAACATTATTTTTTCTAAAAATACATGCCTTATATAAACAAAGAATTTTGCACCAAACATTTGATTGGTCAAATGATAACAATTTAATAATAATTTAATATAAATAATTTTAAAAATCCTTTGTATATATATAGTGGCTGGTGATATAGTCACCTTTTCATTAGTTCTATATTTGTACGGCCTGTTAAACAATCTATTTCAATAATTTAATAAGCGTAACAACCGTAAAAGAATACAATTTTATTGGTTGATAGACGACCATCCTTGTGACTACGCCACTGTTGGCAAAGATTTGCAAAGCCTCCTGATTTTTTGTCGTGGTTATTTTTCTTAACCTAACGGCTACATATGATATATATATATATATATATATATATATGTATGTATATTAAGATGCTTTTTAAGTATCCTGTATCTATACTTGCACCCACCCGATGTGGTAGGAGCCTAGTTACACGTGGTCTCTGCTGTTATTAGTCAGGAGTTTTATGAGCACTTAGTTCAGGATGCACCATGTGAAGAAGGAACAATCAAAAATATTACCATTATTGTAAATTATGACTTTATAAGCGTTAACCAAATCCTCAAGATTATGAGCATATATATATATATATATAATATTGTATATCTGTTGTATTTTATTAACGTGTTTTAAAAGCAAAACCCGTACGATTGGCTCCTACCGGTTGTGTGGCCTTTCAACGTTCGAACTGGATTCAATATGGCCTCATTTGGTTTCATTTGATTTATTCAATTTGGATTTTGCGACTCTATTATGCATTTTGTCACATGTTTACCACAATGCTCATTTGCAATTGGTCAGTTTTTACATAGTTCATTATTTGTGCGTCACTTCAATTATAAAATATACAATACTATATAATAATAATAATAATTAAAACAATTACTGTTAAAAATGTAGTTATTAAACTAAAACATTTGTAGTAATTACATAAGTCAAAAAAGAACTCAGCTTAATTGTGCTCTATGTATAATACGATAAAATTACAATTTTATTAATATAAATGTCAATATAATAATTTTTATATATAATATCTACTGATGCAAAATTGTTAACATGAAATATATTTAAAGTATGGATTATATTTATTTTTCAGTTACCAAATAACTGACTGCAATATAAAGTACAAAATATTTAGTAATATTTAGTATAGTCTCAAATATTCTGCATATTAAAGATTGAGCTTATATTGGAATTTCGGTAGACTTTGTAATTGAATAGTGCTTTTCTTTTTTTACCAAAATACTTTGCTTTTGTTATTTTTTAAACAGTATTTTTAGCATTTCAAATATTGTACTAACTGCGTTTTATTCAACAGAAATAATTTTGCATAGTCTACTTACAACAACTACTAACATGATATAAAATATTGACAAAATATTTTATGTTTATTGTTTTTGTGATGTGTAGGTTGTAAATTTAGAGTCAGGAAATATGACTATATAAAAATGTAATTTAGGTTTTAGACAAGTAAGATATTTTACTTTTTTCTAATATAAAAAAATTAGTTAAATTGTTCTGTTTTGAACTTTTGACAATTGCTTGTTTCCATACAACATAAATAATTTAAATTTTTTATTAACATTTAATTAGAAATAAAAACTGTTTTAATCAATATATCTTTATCATTAAAATTAGTTTTTGTAATTAGTTAAAATTTAAAGAAAAGCTTTTCTATTGATTTAATGCTTTTTAAATTATACCGTGTAATTTACTTGTTTTGATGTTGTATTATAAAATACTATTATGTTTTATCTTATAAAAATTGTATTTTTATAGCCGTATTATGTAATTCTTTTTTAAAAATTGAAAAATACTAGACATTGTAATTTTTATTACAAATTTATAAACATTTACTGAATAATTATATATGTATATATATACTACTTTAAATGCTTTAAGGAAAACATTTTTCAGCAGTGGACATTTCAGCAAATCCGAACGTGGGCCCGCAATTTAGTGTCGGTGGTGGGATTCAAATCCATGCCCACCCAGATCCAAATTGAGCGCTGTACCGCTAGACCACCCTGGCACAAGCAATGATAAAACTAATTAATTATTAATTATTTTAATTTATGAACTTGAAATGTAAAATTGTAGATTGGGAAGTTAAAGCTGATTTTAAATATTATTTTTAAATAATGAATAATAAAAGCAATTAATTCCTATAAAATAACAAAAAGTATATAACTGACTAACGATTACCTACAATATTTTTTGAAAAACGTTAAATTTTTTATATACTTGAGCTCAATTAAACTCAATTAAGCTCAATTAAACATTTAGAGCAATCTTTTTATTCTAAAATAAGGTAGTTTTTCAATACCGTTGTAACTTTTGCCTAAGTAAATTACATTTTCGTTTAAAAATTATTTTACACGCTTAGTTAAAAATGCTATTGTGTAAATTAATTGGTAGTATTTAAAACATAATGCTTATTTTATTTAATAAATTAAAACAGTAGGAAATATATTACATATTATTATTATTATTATTATTATTATTATTATTACAAAATCACTTTACTTTAAAATAAGCATGGGACAACAAAATAACAGTAACAGCAAAAACAACAAAGCCCTATAATTTAAAAGGAACATGAAGCAACAAAATAGTTCCATGTGTTTGAACATTTTGCAAACATTGTTGTTTGATTCTATGAGACAATCATTTTAATTAAATCGTTTTGAATAATTTTTAGCCAAGTTTTGTGTGGTCTATCCCAACCTTTTGTTTGCCATTATTGATTGTCTATTTAAAAAGCGTTCTCGCTAGTCTCTTGGACAATGAACGTACAATTTAACGAAGTAATTGCCTTTGTCGAATCTGAGATTGAGCTTTGTTTCGGCATTTACTCAACCTTGTTATTTTAATTTTGCTATCATGTCTTTGTCGTTATCTACCAAAATGACACCTTTTTATAGAATTTTTACTGTAGCCAAGTTGTAAAGTTATAAAATTTACAAAATATTTTTTTATAAATTTGTGTTTTACTTATCATGTAGTTAAGGTTAAACGTAAACCCCGAGTAGTGTAGGTTTAATTTTCTACATTTGACATTAAATGTGGGTCGCTATTTAGCCTTTCTAAAATGTCTTTTTACAAGGAAATGCATTTTGGTTAAAGCAACAACAATTGGGGTTTTTTATAAAACAAAATACAATACCGGGTTGATATAGCGGTACTGAGCTCAACTCAAACCTGGGTGGACATGCTTTTGATCTCTACCACTAGCATCAAATACGGACCCACGTTTGGCTTCACTCACATGTCCACTGCTGAAATATGGTTTTTGTAAAACATTTGAAGCATTAAAAAAAAACGTGTCAACATTGTAACCATTGTTTAAAATATTATTATTATTGTTTGTTTATTTGTTTGTTTGTTTGTTTTATTATAAATAACGACAAAAACGTAATTAACACTTTTTTATTATCAAATAACTAAATTTGTGTAAATTATATTTCATTATTGGAAGAAAATATACGTATATTAATTTTTCAATTGCACAATTATTTTTCTAATAAACAAAAACACTTTTTGGCATTTTGAATAAAGATTCAAGTTATTTTATTAAAATGTAAAATTAATTCAACGTTTCTGATTATTTACAAAAATACTTATTTTTAATCTGCTTTTAATATATATCGATAAGTACCTTTTCAAAGAAAAGCTACTAAAATAACAAAAAAACACGGTTCAATAACACTACGTTAAAAATTGAAAGCATATTTTTGCTGACGGGATTTAGCAAAATCAAATTAAGAAGTTAATAGTCAATTAGAAGAAATTTTAATATCAAAATCTTCCGTGTATATACCCTACGCTTTATAGAGTAAAAACATTTTAAAAATAAAATAGATAAGTAGATAAAATAATAAAAACTTAAAATTGACATAGATAATGACAATATTTTATTTTAAATGTACAACTTTTTCTTTAAATTGAACATTATTTAAATTAACGGAAACATAATAGTGATTATACATTTTGATAAAGTAATTTGAATTAACTAATAGTAATACTAAAATAAAGAAATAATACCAAATTTATTTTTTACACTTTTGTTAAGTAAACATTTTTAGAAAAAATAGATTAGTAGTAATTTTTACAGTTTACAAAAAAAGTTTTTAAAAAAGTCAAAAAAATACATTTATAAAAACGTTACACTCAATTTAATAATTTATTTTATAACTGCATTTTTAAACTAGCAATTTGTTTAAAATAAAAATTGTGTTTATAATTGCGTTAATTTAAAATTAAACTTTAAAGTGGAAATGTTATACAAAAACGACAATAATTTTTTAAATTTAATTTTTAAGAATATTAATAGATAACACATTTAAAATGACATTTAATCTTTCATATTGTATGAAAAAAGTATTTAAAACAATTTTTTATAAATATGCTAAAATTTGTGTATAAAACATTTATCATATTTATTATCTCTATAAGTAGACGACTGTACACTAAATAAATATATGTAGGAGTACTGTCATATAACATTTCAATGTCATTTTATAATTTAGCATAATAAATAAAATAATTTAATGGACAAATAAAAAATAAATGTACTACAATTAAATGCAATTCATGGGTAAAAACAAACGATTTATTATAAAGTAATTTAAAACGCACAACTTACATATAATTTGTAATGCCTAGGATCACAGTTTTTTTAAAAAGCAGGAGTTTACTACTGATAGGTTTTCAGAAACGCTTTCTTACATTTTATGTTATATTTTAAATTGGTAGATTTACTCAATAGTAAATATACTTGATTTAAGCAAAACAAGAGCACTGTATAGCATTTATATTTTTGGTAGAAATTATTTAATTTGACTGCCGTTGGTTTTTACCAACAACAAAAAAACTGATCAAGGAGTTGTAAAATTTTCTATAGATGTTGTTTGTGCCGGAGTGGTTTAGGGGTACAACTCTAAACCTGGACTTAGATAAGCATTTATTTAATTGTTACCAAATATTAGGCTTTATTTTATTTCATTAAAATGTCTAATTATTAAAATATGTTTCTTGTATTGTATTTTACATAATATTAATAATTATGATAATAATAATAATATAACTTGATCTTTAAGTTTACAATTACATACTAAGACATTTATAGTTTTGCATTCTGCGTACAGTGTAAATAATTTGGTACAAATAATTTTATTAAATATTTTTAAACTTAAAAATAAATACTAAAAACATCCTATTTATCTCTGATAAAAATATATAAATATTAGTTTAAAATTATGAGCGCCTAAATAAACATTATTAAACCTCAGTAAATACATATTAATTCATGCTTCACAAATAAAATAATTAAAATAAGTAATATTTATGCAAATATTATTTACAAACAAAGTTTTATTGCAAATAAATTAAAAATACTTTTTTGATATTTACAATGTTGTTGAATGTAAGCATAATTTAAAAATAAGTAGAAACGTTTTTGGATAGCAATAAAACCACGCACCATTGCAATTGATTAAACGCAAAAATTATTAATAATAGAAACGAAATGTTTAGGACATTACAGTTGAAGCTATGTAGACATGGATTTGAGTCCCACAATCGGCAATAAGCGTTTATTGTCCACATTAACAAACTGATCACATCACACGTCACACATGCAAATAATGAATTTATAACAGGAAACCAGTTTAAATATTTTCTATTTTAGTGTACTTGGACTCATTACACATTTTGCTTCTCCAATGTTGGAGACTCAAAGTACTGATTACATTTACATATAGTTAAACTTTATTTTATATTGTAAAAATGGTTTGCTTTTTTGTTTGATTATTTATAAATAAAACAAAAGTTTTTGTAAAAACGTACGTTTATATTAATTATATATATATATATATATATATATATATATATATATATAAATGTTCTTTTAAATGCCAGATTAATTACTTAACGAAATATACAAGTCAAATTAAGAATTTTTTGTAGGTAAAATTAACGATTTAAAGAAAACGTTCGTTCTAAAAGTGTCTATTTAAAATCCTACTTAATATTAAGTCTATTCCAAATTGATATCCGGTCTGTTAGGTGGTAATTGAGTTACAGAAAGCTTTTTTAATTTTAGCCCCTTTACTGTCTAAATGTAAATATAAAACAAATAAAGTGACCCTTGATTAATATGACGTTAACATTTTGGATGTATGACATAGAGCATTGTCTTGAAAAACAGTAGTAACTCCAGTGTGTGTGTTACATTTTATAATAAAAAACATCTTTTATAACTGAAACAAATTTTTACTATATAAGGTACCAGATATAATTTTACATTTGATAGGTTGATTATACTTAATACCTAATTAACACATCACTTATTGAGAGTGGGATTTCTTTTTAATAACTGGAAGTAAATGTTATAAAAAATTTGCCCGTACAACACTTTGTTTCTAAAATCAGATTATTGTTTCATTGACGAAGTATACGGAACGCCAATAACAAAGGTATCGTTCACTCCCTTGTTTACAAAAGGTTAATCTATAACCTTTTTGTTTCTTAATAGTAAATAATTTAACGTTTGGTGATTAAAGTGTTTAACTAAATTCTATTGCCTTGTTTCTGATTATGAAATAAACAAAATTAATTAAACTATTTCTTTTAGTTTCTAAAATAGGTTTACTATATTTTTTAATTTTATGACATTTTTTTAATCATTAGTAGAAGTTGTAACACGTTTTCTTCCAACATTAGCGTAATTTCAAGGTTTTTGTTCATTAATAATTTGATGAATTGTTGAAAGATTAACTCTGTATAATTTTACCAATTTTTTGGGTAAAAATCCTTTATTTTTTAATTCTTTAATGACATGATGTTCATTGTCAATAAGATAGAAACATTTTTATTACCATTGTCTATTTCACAAACAACTCAAACAGAAAGCAAAATGATCAAATGAGAGGAATTCAAGGTTAGACGAAAATAATAAATAATTCGATTTGTTTAAAAATTTTAATTAAAAATTTTTGAAAGTTATTTTTTTAATTTTAATTTTTATAGATTGGAATAATCACATGTTTATTTTGATAATTATTATGACATCACAACTAGGTCAGAGATAAACGTACATTTAACAACAATTTTAACACTCTGGTGTCTCCTCAAATGCGGATAAATCTTTCGCCTTTTACTAAAGATTTCCGTAGGGAGGCACAAAACAATGAATTTAGTATTTTTTTCAAACCGCGTTCTTGGGACGTGTAGTGATTTTCATTAACAGGTGGTCTAGCGGTACAGCATCAATTCGGACCTCGGTGGACATGGTTCGAATCACATCACCGGCACTAAAATGCGGGCCCACGTTCAACCGCTAAAATGTCCGCTGCAGTGTTTCTTGTATTTAAAGTAACAAACATAAAATAAAAATAAATAAATAAAATTAGTCATTGTTTATTTTTAATGAAATTGAGAAACAAAATAATAATAATACACTAATTTCTATTTAAATTATGTAACTTTAACTTATTATTCACATTTAAAAAAATACTATTTTGGCCGACTCAGCTTTTTTTAAATAAATATTTCTAAGTAAATATAAAGGAACCATTAAGTGCTTTACATTATTTTTAATTCTCAATATTTATTTTTACAAAAACTCTTATAAATTTTTGTGAAATGTTTTGAAGTGATAGCATTATGCAATGCAAAAAAATATTTCTATATCGTATTTAAGTAAACTAAAATAATAACAATTCTGTACATTTGTAAAAATTACAGTTAGTTGTTGGATTGAATATTGACTAGTAAATGTCAACTTAAAACATTAAAATTTGGCACATTTATCTACATTGTTTTGCAGTATTTAAGTGTTTTTCATGACTTTTTGTTTAAAAAATTAACAATTTGTTTTGAGATAAATTCAAATTTTATTTACACCCCATTAATCTTAATAAATTACAATTATTCCAATTTGCATTAAACTTTGATTTGTTCCTCCCAACTTACACATCAAGTTAATTATTAAATTATAAATCTAATTAGTCTTAATATTGTTGTTTTTTAAACTATTTTTGCTATAATAAATAATGTGTCTAGAGCCCATGATTTGATAGCGGGTTTGAATGCCAACACCAACACTAACTGTAGAGCCTCGTATTGGTTAACCGCTAAATTAAAAACTGGGTGCATGTGCGTTTCATCTCTACCACCAACATTTCACTAAATATTAACTTCCTAAAATATACGTTTTCTATAAAACGTTTAAGTGCAAATAACCAAATAATAATACCATAATAATTATGATAATAATAATTGTTATTATTATTATTATTATTATTATTATTATTATTATTATTATTATTATTATTATTATTATTATTATTATTAATGTTACATAACAATTGTGTACAATGTTTAAAAAAGGTACAATTCATTTGTTCCAAAAGCCAAACCTTCCATCAGTCTTATTTGCCGCCAAATGATTAAACTAACGACAAGACGTTGGCGCTATACACTGTTTTTGGCTTCGCTCATTAGCATTATCGTATGGCCCATATTGCAAGTAATGGGCCTATACAAACTTGTTACCAAGTTTAACAGTATTAAACAAGACAAGGCCAATTTGACGTGGATGCAAAAATTGGACAAATTTGAGTGGTTTATGGATCAACTAAATACGAACATATTTACGGTTATTTGTAAGTTTAGTTATCAAAATGTTTTATTTACGTTTTTCAAGTGCTATTTTGGTTTTACTGGCCCATAGCAATTCTGGATTTTTTAAGGGATTATTTGTTTTTAGAATTGTTATATTATAATTGTCAGATTCAGTTAAATAATAAATTTATTAGTTTTTTAAGTCAATCAGGAAAACTGTACAACTGTTTTATGCTTATTTAGAATCATCAGCAGCGAATACCTTTCAACTTTTACACACACATGTAAACTTGAACCCACGCCCTATCTGGTGTCAGGCTAGCGCCTCAAACCACTGAGCTGCGAGTGGATAATTATCATCATGTCATGATTGAAATGTATGCATGTTTTTTAAACCCCCAGAGTGATTATTTATTTTGAAACCCTCTTAATTTGAAAATCATGAGACAACAACATTGTTCCATAAAATTGTACATTAAAATTATATTTTTTAAAGTGAAATTAGATTCAGATTTGGGCCTAACCTTATTATTACGATTATGCTGCCTTCCTTCTTGATTGTAGTTTAATAAAATTATGTTCTTTTGTTGTTTTTAATAATATTAATCCTATACAAATGACAGGATGCTATTTTTTCCCAAACCTTTTCTAATAATAAGTTCCTCGTAAACATTTTTTTAGTTGTATTTAGAAAATGAAAATTTTTTTATACATAACATTAACATATATGTTATACGGCACCTATACAGCATTATTTTCACCCGTATACTGCTAATAAATGTTATTATTAATATTAAAAGTGATAATAATAATAATAATAATAATAATAACAATAATAATGAAAATAATAAGAACAACAACAATGTAAATTATAATACATTGTAATAAAAAATGTATACTGATTTTTTTTAGTTGTTGAAAATTGTTCGTACAAAAATGCTTGGAAAATTGTAAACAGTGAATTGTTTCAAAATTCGTTATGTTGTTCATCTATGATAATGGACTTGATGCAATGGCCTCACTATTTTATTACTTTGTCCAAATTAAGCAGCTCAACATTCGCCTTGTTTATTAGTTTTTTGTACTTCTCCGTGGTATGTTATATAAATATATACTAGATTTTTAATATTATGTTTTATTAAAACTGTAGAAAAAACTGATTTTTGTATTTACAATAATGTATAAAAAAGCAATGCAATGTGTAATAAAATACTATTTATCATTTTTATTACTTATTACAAAAATAGTAGCCTGCCAATAAGATTTTAATTATTTAGACTTTTTAATTTTTGAAGTTACTGAAATCACCTACTTTAAAATGTTTTTTATTTGTCTTTTTTATTTTTTAAATTAATTTATAGTTTATTAATTGTTTATTAATAATTGCTTTATATTTAAAAATATTTGACATTTAGAAAATTTCTATTTTAAACTAGAACACATTCAAATTAATCGAGTTTGTGTATTTTTAAATTATATTAAAAACATTATTTTATACTTATTAATGCATACTAATTGTTTAAAATCGACTAACGTTTATTTATTCACGCTAAAGCATTATTAAATTAACATAATGCATTTTTGTCAAAAACTATTGCAAAAGATTTAAAAATTTTTGTTTATTATGTAATGTTTAGTTGTTTTTATTTAAAAACATTTTTAAGAAATAATAAAATTTAAAAATATTAACAAAATGATATATATTACTACATATTTTATTTTACGTTTAATAAGAAATACTTCTTTAAAAATTTTAAACATTGTGAGAAAATTATACTTTCATAACAAAAGTTGTATAAACTGAATAATTTATTACAATTTATATGTTATTTATTGTAATTAATAAATTATTAATGTACTAAAAAATCTTTTTTTTAAATATTTTTAAATACTCTAGATTGGTTTTAGAAAGCTAATTTTAATAATATAATTGTCATAAAAATAAAAATCTAAAATTATATATATATAATGTAAATTATTATTTTTTTTTATAAATAATAGTTAATATATAACGTTGTTTATTATTAAAAATTATTGATTTGTTATTAGGATTTTTGAAAAAAATTAATATTTTCATAAAAAAGTTAATAGACTATCAAATCATTATTATTATTTAAATAATATAGATTAATTCTAGCAAATAGAAAATTTTTGGTTTGTTAAATAATTTATTGTGTAATTTAAAACAATCAAATGTCCTAACTTGTAGGAAGCAGAAAATTAATATGTTTTAACTTTTAAATTACACAAAGTTTAGTTAATTTTTTATTACAAAAAGAAAATGCTAGAGTTGTATCTTATAATAATAAAATTTAACAATTAAAACTTGTTCCAACAAAAATATAATAGCAATATGAATAAATTATATATGTTTGCATTTAAAAAAGAATTGTATTATTATAACGACAAGGTTTCTACTCATATTATGTCACATTTATTTTAATTGAGTGTTTTCAAGTGGTTTTTATAAAAGTTTTTAAAATCTGTGTTTTGCTTTTTCTTATTTTTACATTGTACATTCGTTCTTGTTAATTTTTTGTTGTGCAGATAATGCAGAACTAAACAAAATAATTTATTGATTGGATTGTAATGATAATACCATGTAACGAACAAGAGTCAGTTCTTGTGTACTACTAAGTAGACTCATATATTCTCCAAGACTATATCAGTTAAGGTATTATAGTTTTAAAATACAATGAGTTATTGGTGAAACGTCTTATTAGTATAAAGTACAAATCTATTCATTAGTTTAATCAAATATCTTGTTTTATTTGTTAACAATCCATTTTCACCTGCTATTCCATTACATTCTTTCATTTCGTTTAATCTGTTAGTGACAAAATAACCCTTGTGAGTTTTGTATATCAATTAGGTAAATTAGGTCGTATACGTCATTTAAAGATAATGCTTTAGCGTTTATTAAACCATTTTAAAGCACTTCGGTTTAGGGTTTTTCCTACCGCTATAGACTTCCTTTTATCCAGACTTGGAACTGTCTAAATTGGTACACATACGATCCTGTCAAGGTGTATCAAACACACAAAATAGTAACGTACTTTTATAATAATTTTTAACGTAACGAACAGTATACAACATCTATTTATTGTTTAGTTTATGTTTTATTTTTTTACTGTAAATTACACATATTAAATAAAAATATTAGAAAACGAAGTAAAGTGTGAGATGAATTCAATTTGTATATTCCCGTCAGTCATAAACATAAAATTTCACTATATATATAATATATATATATATATATATATATATATATATATATATATATATATATATATATATATATATATATATATAAAGGGTGTTACAGTTGACATTTAAGTCAAAACAACTTACTAACATTTATATTAAGACCAAGCTAGGTTCACTGTAGTGGCAAACTGTTTCAATGTTTCAATGTGTAAACAGAAATAGATTTTCAACTTATTGGAAGCTTGAGAAAGAGTCAACCTTGTAAAACAATTTTTAAAGTTGATTTGAAGTTTGGTTTGTAGTAAATGACGCAATATAGAGAAAATGCATAAGTGTTTATTTTATTCCAACCTCTTATTGATCCAATTGGGAATGTGTTTTTTAACCCGATTAGCTAAGGGACACATTGTCCGACCAATGTACTTGTCACTGCAACTACAAGTGAACTGATAAATGCAATAGGAGACGGAAAATATTACTGTAGCTGTGTTAGTGTTGGGCAAGGGGAAACCTTTGGTGGTATATATATATATATATATATACTAAAATTTTATGTTTGGTACTGGCGAGAATATACATAATGTATTTTACGCTGAATGTATCTCTAGTGAGATATTAAAGCTTAATATTAATAATAATAATAATTTCACAGTTTACACGTCTTCTAATATTACTATTTATTATTATAAAGGGAACCCAATGCTCTAAATTACACATATATTAATAGACATTTTAATTAGTTTTAAGTAGTACATTATGTATAGATCTAAATAGTTTATTTGTTACTTTCTCTGTCAAAATCATTCCAATTAAAGTAATTAAAAGTAACTTGTGCATGTTTTATTCAATAGAAACCACCAACGGTTTTGCTTTTTCCTTTTGCCATCGTCTTATGCTTTGCAATAGCCTATTTTTTATCGAATGCTTTTCTATCTGTCACACAGGTGAGCTTAATTGTAGAATTATTTTATGTATATTATTAAATGCATATATATATATATATATATATATTTGACGAGAAAATGGTTACTTAAAACCTAATACTATTTTTATTCTATTTAAATGTTTAAATTGTATATTGGACATTTTAAATAAGATATTTGCATTAGTATTACCAATCTGGACAGAAAGTTGAATTTTACTAACTACATTAAACACACATTCTAGTTATCCCATAAATATCCACTTGCTCAAATATTTTTTCACTAATTTTCTTTTTACCTATTTTTGTTTAAATTTTGTTTGATTGTTTACCACTCAAATGTTTCATCAAAAACATTATTCAGTAAGTGAACATTTTATAGAAGCTCAACAAGGGCCCACATATAGTGCCTGGTTGTGAGACTGGTGACTGGTGGTAACATGGAAATCTATGCCCACTGTAGCGTTGTACCATTTCAGTACACAAAGTTGCATGTTGACTGAAAGTTTATTCAAATTACGTAACAAATAATATTGAAAAACAAAAACTGTAATATTATTTTCAAACACAAACATGTAATACTTGAAGATGTAAGTGAACACATACAAAATCAATTTGTTCTATAATTTACATTTTCCATTTATCCAACAACTTATATACTTCGACAGTTGATGTATAAGTTGTGTCAAGTCAATAGCTAGCTGACATTATTCTATTTACTAACTTAAATATTTTTACGCTATATAAAAAAGATACAAAGTAATTTATGAAAATGCATAAAATTATTTGCTCGTTGCTATGGTTATTATTTATAAATAGGACAATTAAATCTAACTGTACAGTACCGGAGTGGCAGAGATGGCAAAGAAGGTCGACTCGAAACAAAATTGGTTTGTAGATCAGTACTTACATTGAATGCAGGCTCCCAGATGAATCAGCCGAATGTTTACTTGTGGCATTTATACATGATGTAACGTTTTCTTTTACTGTTTTTCCTTCTTTTATGAGGGGTTACTGTTTCAAACTGCTGTATCAAACCAATTTAAAGCATTATAACCATTTAAAATGTTTAACGTGAGTGTTTTGCTTACCGCAAAACCTATCTTTCTTGTCCAAGTTTGGGACTAACTAAATTGGTTAATATTTTATCCTCTCTAGGTGGAGTTAATATTCTTGATATAACTACTGTTTTACAATATGTATGATTTAATTTTATTATGCTTTTTTTTAATTCAGTATGCTATATCTACCATTGTTGTATTATATTGTATACATGAACAACGATCCATTGACAATGAAATTTATGGAAACCAAGTAATTCACACTTACTATCACGACAATTTAAAGGTAACTGAGACGTTTATGCAATAAAAATGTAATGTTTCAAATATGCTTTACTTTTACCACTGTTGGTCCTAAATCTAAATGACAAAAGGAGAGGGTTTATAAGCAAAATTGGCAATTTTTTTTGCAAAAAATACTTTGCCAAAGGAACAACGAAAGTACACTATTTTATTAAACTACAGGAAAGAAATAAAAGCAGCGTGATTCCGATAATGGAGGTTGGCAACATTCGAATAGAATTTCCAATTTGGTGATTATATACAAATCTTCTCGTTTACTTTTACATAATACAGAGCCTGTTCCTGTTGTTCTTGGACGTGTATAATCCTTTTAAACTTTGTATATACTCGTTGTACTTATGTCAAATAATTCTACAATCTGTTCAATAGTTAACTTAAAATATAACTTTTTATTATTTGTTCGAAATTTTTAGCAGTTAAGAAAAAGCTTCCAATATTTAAACTTATAGTAATCACGTGTAGTAAGTATTTAAAATTGTGTTCAAGGTTAAGAGATAAAATTAAAAGTTTGACAAGTCGATAAAACAAAAATGGTGGGTCATGTCATGTGCTTAAAAATACTTTAATACTTTTACGTTACATATATATATATATATATATATAAGATGGTAATGACTTTTTGTAATTTTAATTTTTCGCAAAAGATTTATTAACAAGTGTATTCCTACCAAAGCTACAAGAGGACCTATATTTAGTGTTGGTAATGCGACTCCATCATTTATCTAGGCAGCTAAATGTTCAGTTTATCAGTCATTATTACAGCCTTATTAAAAGGGAAATAAGGTCACTGCTTATTTGGTTATTATTTGTTTATTTATTTACTATAGTCAGCATAAATATGTCAATTGGAATACATTCAGCATTATGGGATACACAACAAATCATATTTTAATACCACTGATATGAGCAAAATAGTTGAAAGACGAAAATGATAAAACGTTATACAATAATTGCAGTAGGCAGAAACAAATTGGAACAAAAAAATTGAGTAACACAATTGTATTAATAGGAATCTAAAATTTTACCCAATTGTGATACTCCATCGCCTGAGTAAAATACATGTGTACAATTACTAACAATATATTTTTTTTATTTTAAATTAAAAACGTTATGTATATATATATATATATATATATATATACATTTTAGACTAGACTTATCAACTTATTCAAATTAAATGAAATTAAAGCAAAATCAAATAATTGTACCTACTTTGATTCCAAAAAGCAGTATACTTTACATAATGAAACTTCTAGTGAAGAAAGTGATTGAATTATAATATAACGTGTTATTTTAAAGACAAATATGTAATTTTTAACTGTATATATATAATGCCAGTTAAATTATTATTATTACTATTATTATTATGATTATTATTTTTATTGTTATTATTATTTATGGTTATTGATGGGTATTGATCAATGCGTGTAACATTGTAAATTTAATACAATAAAAAAATAAAATTGATTTTTTTTAATTCGGTTTCAAAATTAAATAATAATAATAATGTATGAAAAATTAATTACTAAAAAAATTGTTTTCATTATTAAAATGTTAAATGCTTTACTTTAAAAAATCTTCTGTGTATATTATAAACAAATTTTTTTTATTATGTAGTTAGTACAAAATAAAATCAAAGTTTACTTTAAAAACTTTATACAATTTAGTAATAATAATAATAATAATAATAATAATAATAATAATAATAATAATAATATAACAATAATAATAATACTTATAGTAGTAGTAATTATTATTATTATTTTAATAATAATAATAATTATTATTATTATTATAGCAATAAAGTGTTCATTATTATTCTTTTACTATTTTGGAATACAAGAGAAATAAAAATGAGATAAAACAACATTTAAAATGACAACATTGTGTGTACTGTTTTTCATTTTAAAAACAAATGGTATTGGACGTCAGAGTAACAAATGTTACCAAGACATCATACTTGTAGCTACGTCCTATCATCGAAACATATGGGTATTTACCACCAATGAAAGTCACCAAATGTGGGGTCAAAACAATTTTTAATAAATGACTAAATGGGTACGTGATTTACGATAACCAAGATTAATAATCTTGCTGTATATTAATTTTCTTAAAGATTTGAAAATACAAAGGCCTTAGTAACTTCCTTCAAATGGCAAATGCCAACTTCTATTTGCTGCCAGTTAGAGTATTGACAACCTGAAAAATTTTCTATTGTAAAATGCAGAGAACTTAAAAATGTTTACCTTATACACAAAACACATTTTCACGGTAAAACAATCTTTTTGTAGTAATAAAGTAGTGTAGAGTGTCAGAGGAATCAAAATTTTAAAAAAGTGTTAACCAAATGTTTTGATCAAATCAGATGATGATTTAATTGAGATGAGAGAGATTATATTAGCTAGTAGAATGTAGTCATTGCTGACTAATAATAATGAGAAAGTAGCCAAAGGTGCAATATATATATATATATATATATATATATATATATATATATATAGTCTATTAACTTTTTTATAAAAATATTAATTTTTTTCAAAAATCTTAATAACAAATCAATAATTTTTAATAATAAACAACGTTATATATTAACTATTATTTATTTTAAAAAATAATTTACATTATATATATAATTTTAGATTTTTATTTTTATGACAATTATATTATTAAAATTAGCTTTCTAAAACCAATCTAGAGTATTTAAAAATATTTAAAAAAAGATTTTTTAGTACATTAATAATTTATTAATTCTTAATATTAATTTTTACAGAATAGACAATTGGATATAAGAAATTTATTCAGATTTGATAGTCCTATAAATTTTTGCAGTATTTGTTATGATAGCTGTACAGCAAAAAATTACTGTCAAGAAATATTAGTTTAAAATTGTACTTTATTAAAGTTCGTTTTTAAAAATTATAATTTATTTCAGTTGAAAGCAAGAAAATTTTATTACAAACATAATTTCATATTTCTTATAAATTATCTAAAAATAAATAGGTTAATTTGCAACTAATTTAAATTTAAAAAACACCCGTGTACTTTTAAAAAACTTTAAATGTTGTATAAGTTTATTATAATATATATATTTAAAACATTGGCATTTCAATTAATATCGATGAGAATCATTTTTCAAAATATTATTCAATAACATAAATAATTTTGTTTGTTGTTATGAATAATTAATTCTGTTTGCTATTATCCAATAGCCATAACCATTTAGAAATGTATTTTTTGCTTTTAATTAATAATTCAAATATTTTTTATACTATTAATAATTTTCCAAAACAATTTATTTACAACGATTGCTTCTAATTTACAGAAAACTAAATTGAAATAAGCAATATATAGTATTTATATAAGTACGAGTGTCTAAAATATTACTAGCATCGAGTTTATTTAAAATACTAAAATGCACAGTTACAATAAACATTTAATATTGAGGCGGCAAACTTGATAAAGCGCAAGACTCGGAATTAGGTAGGCATGGAGTTGCCGCTTACCGCTGGCACTAAATGCAGATTCTCGTATAAAAGAATTTAAAACCAAATAAAAATAGCACTTCTACTTAACACAAACCGTAAAAATATAAATTAGGTATCTTTTATTTTTCAGTTTTTTATTTGAATTTTTTTATTCTTTAAAAGCATTATGCCAAAGTGCAGAGGAGTTCAAAAGCCAGTGCTAATTATAAATCTTTAATAGGATGGTTTTTAAACTACTATATAGTAAAATTGTCAAATTTACTAAATCCACATAGTTTGAACCAACTAGGAACACTGGACAGATATTTCATTTTTATTATAATTTATTAACATTGCATACTTTAAACGCACACCCTTCCCGTTTTATTTTTAATGACATAAATGGAATAATGAAATGCACATAGTAATTCCTGCTTTTATTGTTTAAATTCAGAAATTTAGCGAATCGTTCAACGTAAATATGCATTAAGTGATAACAATAAAACGGGAACATACGTTTATGAAATTTTGAATATAGTGTTCTACCTAGCAAAACAAAATAGCATTTTTTTAAAATGTTTATTACTTTGAATGTTTTACGAGAAACATGTCTTTTAGAAATGGAAATTGTAGCTAAGCCAAACGTAGGCCCGCATTTTGGTACCGGTGATGGGATTCGAACCCATGCCCACCGAGGTCCAAATTCGACCATTGTACTATTTGTAATTTTTGTTTGATTGAGTGTTACAAGCGTTTGAACGTATTAAAAACAGCAGCACTCATCCTTTATATAAAATACTAAAAAAACAAAATTATCTAAAAAAATAAGACGATGTCACGTAGCGTTAACAACAAGAATTGATACAAACGTAAACTTTTGTGCAAGCCGTATTTATTTCGATTACGTACTAACCCAGATCAATGTATGAATGACCTTGTTATTAACCTATGAAAATGGTTTATACTTAGTAATGTTCACACAATTTAAGTAAACATTTCATATTATGATTCATAATAATTTGTTAATTTTGTCACTTAATTAACTTGTCTAATTTTTATTTTAAACTTTTACTTTTTTATTTTATTATATTTTTAACAGCACTATGCTGAATATACCTACAGTGTGGTATTAAAGTTTATATAATTAATAATAATAATAATAATATTCTTTATATGCTTTGAATATTTTACTGGAAACGCATATTTTGGCAATAGAAATTCTAATAAAACCGAATGTAGGCCTGCATTTAGTGTCGGTGCTGGTAAAAATCAAAATCATGCTCACCCAGGTACAAGTCGAGCGCTATACCGCTAGACTTGTTTGTCATTTTGACAAAATGAATAAGTAATAAAGTAAAATAATTGTTAAAGCAAATAAAACTTTTATGGTATTGTACAATGCCTAGGTTAGATTTTAAGCAATTTATGAGTATTATAAAATAATTTATTTATAAACAGAGTATCATTTTTACTTTGTTTTTACAATTACTTGTATTTTAAAGCAATATAATGTTTGTTTTGTACAAATACAAAAATAGAACGTATGTAATAAAATGCAAAAACGTTCTATTTTAAGTTTGGTTTGTACAGCCATTTCAAACATTAACGGAAGAAATTATAAGAATATTAAATCTAAATTTGTTTGTTATGTCCGATTGTTTTTTTGTGAAAAGAAATATTAAAAATTATGTTAAGTACTCAATAGCTTTTTTATATATACTTAGAAATATTTATTTTAAATAGCTGAGTTGGCCAAAATAGCTTATTTTAAAAGCTATTTTTTTATAAACGTGGATAATAAACTGAAGTTACATAATTTTAATAATAATTAGCCTATTATTATTTTGTGTGCTTAATTTCATCAAAAATAAACAATAACTAATCCTTAAAATTGATGTTAAACGAACATTCAAATCTGCCCTGATTGTGTTCTTATAGTAATTATCAAAATAAACATTTAATTATTCTAATCTATATAAATAAAAATAATTAAAATATTTTTTCAAAAATTTTAAATAAAAATTTAAAAACAAATAGAATAATTTATTATTTACGTTTAACCTTGAGATACCGCTCATCCACCAATTTTGCTTTCTGATTGCATCGTTTGTGAAATGGACATTAGTGATAAAAAATGTTTTAATCTTACCAAAAATGAATATCGTATTATTAAAGAACTAAAAAACGAAGGTTTTTCACCCAAAAAATTGGCAGATTTATACAGAGTTAACCTTTTAACCATTTATCAGATTATTAATAATGTTGGAAAAAAGCGTATAACAAGCAACAGTGATAATTAGAAAATTATTATAGAATTACTAAAACTATAACAAACCTATTTCAAAAACTAAAATAAATAGTTTAACCAATGTTACTTATTCCACAATAGGAAACAGAGCAATCGAATCTGATTTAATGCTTTAATCACCAATGGTTAAGCCATTTATTACAAAAAAAAGGATGATAGATTAACTTTTGGTAAACAGTGGAGTAAACGACATTTTTGTTATTGGCGTTCCATAAACTTTGCCGATGAAACAATGATTTAGGATTAACCATTTGGCTATAAAAACCAAGTGTTATGTGGGTCAATTTTTCAAAAACATTTACTCTTGGTTGTTAGAATGAAAGCCCACTCTTGACTAGTAATGTGTTGGTTTGGTATTAAGTATAATTAATCTATCTAATGAAGAATTGTATTTGGTACCTTAAATAGTGAAAAATTTCAGATATGAAGGATGTTTTTTATTATAAAATGCGGCACACTTATAAGGGGGTTACTAATGTTTTTCAAGACAATGCTCCATGTCATACGTCCATAAAGGTAATGTCATTTTTATCTAGATTTATTTTATATTTACATTTAGACAGTAAAGGGGCTAAAATTAAAAAAGATATCTTTTACTCACTTATCACCTAACAGCCCGGATATCAATGTTATTGAAAATTTTTTCAGTATGCTTAAGCACAACATCAATAAGCATACGAAATTTGGAATTTATGTAAATGCATTCGGTTTGTTGTTCAATATTAAATGAAACAAGAATATATTAACACTCTCATCGATAGCATATTAAAACGCATGGATCAGGTTGTTCAAAAGAAAGGCGATTACATAGATTATTGAATTTCTTGAACTTTCTAATGTCTTTAATCATTTGGTAACTGAAAAATTTGCATGTAATCCGTATTTTTGTTAATAGTTGTCTTTATAAATCATGTTAATCATTTTACTCTATTTTCAATTTTGCACCAGTTGATATTTTATACAATCTTTTTTACTTACAATATATATGTACATGTAATTATACTTTTTTTTTAATCATTATATAGTATTGTATATTTTATAATCGAAGTAACGTTTCTCTTGTATGCTATGCAGTTGCTAAATAAGTTTTAGTTAAATAATCACTTTTTGCGGTAATTGTTGTGAAAGTTGTACTATATTACTTTTATTGTTTGACAAAAAAGGATTTTGTTGGCAAATCTAAATGATTGCGTAATTGGAAAATTTTAAACATTGATAATATTGTTATTGTTTATGTATATGAATTTCTAGTGTCTTACAACTTGCAACGTTTGTATACAAAAACGTTTATCTTCTAAAAAAACCATGACTGCATAAATAATCATAAAATTTAAAATTATTTCATATTTTTTATTTTAAGAAAAATTCTTTAATTACAGAACAGTGTGTGTGTAAGAAAAGGTATACATTTATGCGCCTCTTCTTTTCTAACAAATGTAAATAAATTGTCGAAATTATAACACTCATTCTATTTAAAATGATATCAGTTTATGACAACCCTGTACTATATTATTAACTGTTATGTTACATTATAATTAGGAGAAAATACATTTAAAAATTATAACTTTACATTTATTAACAATAATGCTTTATTAAAAAATTTCTTCAATCGATTTTTTATATTGGTTTTATAAAAAGTATTAAATAAGCCTTATATATAAAATTATACAAATAAATTTAAGCAGTAATATTTTTATAGTAAAATATAACAATATTTTTAAAGCTAAAATTCAATTTACTTATTTACAATTGTTTATAAAAATAATAATCTCTGTTATAATCTCACAAAATTAATTCTTTTTTATTTAAATTTATTATTTAGATAAAAAAACTTGATTTAAACATAATACGGACTAAAATAAAAGTAATTATATTTTCGAAAATTGCCTTTTAATAGTTACAATAATATTAGTGCATAATATGAAATATCATTGATATGTATTTTAGAAATGTTGTATTAGTATCGTCAGATTCACTTGAATAATAAATTTACTAGGTTTTCCAGTCAACCAGGAGCATTGTACAGCTGTTTTATCTTTATTTGGAATCATCAGCAGCGCATACCTTTCAAGTTTTACACACACATGAACTTGAACCCACGCCCTATCTGGTATCAGGCCAGCTGATGATTCCAAATAAGGATGAAACAGCTGTACAGTGTTCCTGGTTGACTGGAAAACCTAGTAAATTTTTTATGCAAGTGAATCTAACGATACTAATATAACATTTCTAAAAACATAATCCCTTAAAAACCCCATTGTTAGATATGTATTTTGTTATCTTTTTAATATATACATATCAAGCATATTTAAATAAAAGATTACTAATATAAATCTATTTTTTGTTAAAATTTAGAGTACATAAAACTTTATCAACATTTTAATCAACAGCATACTAAGACGCTTAGACCAAGTACTTACATTACATTTATTATTAAATATTTTGTAGTAAATTATACGTAAAACAATTTAGTAGCCCTAAAAATTATATACGTTTTGCTTTTTTTTAATATTTAACGTTATATTTTATGTGGATACTTTTACTCAATCTTAGACTGTAAACCAGTTAATATTTTATCTAAACTTTTAATTAGTTACAATAGATATCTATAAAATTATACTTGTATTTTAATTATTAATTATTGTTGCCGAAGTGGTCTAGCGGTATAGTGCTCAAATTCGGACCTCGGTGGGCATCGGGGTTCGAATCCCACTACCGGCACTAAAATGCGGGCCCACGTTTAGATTCGCCAAGATGCCCACTACTGAAAAATGTTTCTAACAAAACATTCAAAGTAACAAACATAAAATTAAAATAAAAAATAAATTATATAATATTGTATATTTTATAATTAAAATGACGTTTCTGCGTATGTCATGTGGTTTCTAAAGATGTTTTTGTTAACTTTTTTTGCAGTATTTGTTGCAATGGTTGTACATTTATAAATTAATAAATTTTAGATTAACGGAGATTTTATTATTATTATTATTATTATTATTATTGTTACTATTATTGTTATTATTGTAGTTATCGTTGTTATTATTATTAAAAAGCTTCTTCATTCTGACAAATTTATGTTATGTGATTACAGTTTATTTTTTTCACAAAGTGGAAATATATAACAGGAACTAAACAGTTTTTTTGGCTTTAACTTAAATTTATTATTGCAATCATACTTCCAATTTTAAAAGTCAGATTGTTAACTTTTCTTTCCAACTCTCGTCCATTTTCTACCCCCACTTGGGATTGGTTACGATAGGGTTGGCGGAAATTTGATATTTTATTCTGAAAATGACACAATTGGAAATGTAATTGTGTGCCAAATAAACTTTAGTTGTTTTACAATAAACACAAACACATTGTTTTCTCATGTTTTAAACTTTATTTATATTTAAACAAATATTACCATGTATTAATAGTTATCCTTGTATTACAAATAGAAATAATGTAAAACAATATGAATTGTATAGTATATATTTATTTTATTATTTTTTTTAATGTAATTGTGTGCCAAATAAACTTTAGTTGTTTTACAATAAACACAAACACATTGTTTTCTCATGTTTTAAACTCTATTTATATTTAAACAAATATTACCATGTATTAATAGTTATCCTTGTATTACAAATAGAAATAATGTAAAAACAATATGAATTGTATAGTATATATGGTCCATTGGCAAAATTAACACAATAAAACTGATTGCCTTTCTTTATAGCACTTGAGGCACATAATGATTTTACTTAAATAACCTTGTACTTATTTAAATAAACACTTTAGCAATCATAATTCGAAAATTACTAAAAAACGCTTTTACAAATAGCATTACGGAATTGTCGCTCAGACAAAGATAAACCCAGAATTTACACATTTTGAGAAAACAAAAATACTACTACATTATTTGCTTAAAACTAAATTATATTACTATATATATATATATATATATATATATATATATATATATATATATATGGATAAAATAAACAACGTAAACTTTACATATTTAATAGTTCAAAAAATAATAGTAATTTTTTATAACTTCGTTTAAACTCTTATTATTTATGTAATCTTGTGGAATTTAATTTTTTTAAATACAATCAGTTTTTTTTTGAAGCGTGCTTTGATTTTCTGTCCAATTTACCTCTTGTTTATGAAAACTAAAAACGTTTGTAATTAAATTGGGATTTAGGCTGTATAGAGTCGATTGAAGAAATAAGCTCAATTTTTTATTACTCAAAAAATCTTTGGTCTAAACAATAAATAAATTTATTAATTTTAAAATTACAGTAAAAAGCACGCTACCTTTATTAATGTATGGACTGGAGCATTGTTCTGAACAACCACTAAATGCCCTGAAGTGTTTTGCCTTAGTTTAAACATTAATTATTTTTTTAAATGCTTACAAATTTTTAGCTGTTCAAATAATTGTTTAACTCCATTTTGGTAGTTGCCCGTAGTTAATTTTATAATATCCATAAAGACATTATAAATGCGCAACTTTTTAAACAATACAATTATAGTCTTGAAAACAATCGAGGCCACAGGTAATCGTGAATTGCACTGTACCTGGTTCCTACTTTAAATTATAGTCGTCAGTGAAAATATTGATTTGTAAAAACATGTGGCGATTTTTATACATTTTCGCTAATTCCACACGTCTTTTTTGATGTTCTCCTGTTAAAGAAACTTTCTTATATGTTTTCTTCAACTGCAGATTGGCTGATTTCATCCGCTTGCAAATAAACAAATTTCAACTTTTTTTTTATTTGTTTTATTGGTTTTATTTTATTTCTTTTCAATTTAGTAATTATAAACAAATAATTTTGTTTACTTGTAGATGGCCCAGTTTTTAATGTTTTGGGATGTGTATAATCCTTTAAAACTCTGTGTACAGTCCTAGTATTTATCTCAAATAAATCTGGAATTTGTTTAATAGTTAAACCGAAATTATAACATTTTTCATTTGATTGTAATGTTTAGCAGTTAAGAAAAAGCTTTTACTATTTAAACTCATTAAAATTACGTGTGGTAAGTGTTTAAGGTCAAGGGGTCAAATTAAATTTTGACACGTCATTAAAGCAAAAAATGGATGTCAAATTCCTGTCATATTTGTTCAATCTGCTTATATTTTTAATAATTTAAAATTTTATATATACAATATTATATATACAAAATTCTTTTTACCTTGGGAAAAAGTTGCGAAAAAAAGAACCAATAAGAGTGAGTGTGTGATCACTCGGAAGTTGGGGATGTGACCAAATTTGCACGATGACTCAATACAAATTGTATAGTGCCATGTGAATATTGATAAAACCAACCAAAAGAAAAAAAATTTTAAAAGTCTTTTTGGTCAACTTCCGTGAGTGAGTGTGATTTACGTTGGTGCATTCTTCTATCATGTTCAAGGTCAAACAATCCCCTTTTGATAAAAGAATGCACCAACGTGATTCACACTTCCTCACAAAGATTGACGAGTAGAGCTTCAAACAAACCCTAATTGATATTAAAAAAGATGCAGGAAAAGTTTGATTTTTGATCATTTCTGGGTTGATTAACAGTTGTGCTAATATACGACTTATAGTAGATGCTTGATCTGCATTAAATGTGAGTAGTTTTTGTCTTGTTTTTAATTGTGTTGTGAAGGTCGACATAGAGCAAGTGATTCTTACTTTTTAATAATGTCCTAATTAATAGACTACAGTTCTTGAAATATCTATCAATGAATTTATTAATAAATTCTAAATATTTGATGATTACCAATCATATATATATATATATATATATATATTTATATATATATATATATATATATATATATATATATATATATATATATATATATATATATATATATATATATATATATATATACATATATATGTATATAATTTCAAACATAATTTCAAATAAGAATAAAACAGCTGTACAGTGGTTGACTAAAACCACGTAGATTTATTATAGAAATAAATCTGACAATCCTAATAATTTACTTTTGAAAATCCATAATTAAAAATATATTTACAATATAAAAGTAAATTATATAATATGGTTTATTTAAATTATGTAGCCTAATTTTCAGTAAAAAAATTAATTATGTAGGTAATTCATTAGCTGAGTCATTATTCAGAAAATATACTACGTCTCCTAAAGGAATTACTGTTAAAAACGTAGTTATTAAACCAAAATATTTGTAAGCATTTGTAAAAAAACTCCGTTTAATAATGCTGTATACAAATGTATATTATAAATAAAATACAATTTTATTAATATCTTTTGTTAATACAAAAAATACATATAAAGATTAAACTTGTTCAGAATTATTAATATAAACTATAACGTCAAATATAAAAAACACAACACATGGAATTTTTTTAGTTACCAAATGATTGATTAAATAATAAAGCAGAAAATGTTTAATAATTGATATGATTGCCTTTCTTTGTAACCACCTGAATCAGGAAGTTTAGAGTGTCGTCGATGATGTTGCTGATATATCCTCGTTATGTCTTATATTAAACAACAAACCAAATACAATTACCAAACTAGCACATTACTTATCGGAAGTAAACGTTTTTGAAAATTCGGTTTACATAATGCGTTGTTTTTGTACCCAAATGGCTCATCGCCAATAAATGTTTTATCGTCTAAATATACAGAACGTCAATAAGACAATCACCGTTGAATCTGCTTGTTACAAAACATAAATCTACATTCTTTCTGTTTTTTATTAATAAATATTTTAACTTTTGGTAATTTAGCAAATCCTTTTGCAGAGATTTTCGCCTTCAGATAACTAAATTCTTGTAAATTATCTCTTACAATACTAGAAATACGTGTGTTGTAATTTTTCTTCAATTTATAAAGCATTTTTTAATTGTCAGTCCTAGTTGTCACTCTTTTTCTTCCAGCATTATTACAGTTTCGTTGTTTTTTGTTTATTCAAAACATATTAAACCGTTGTCAGACTTAATCTCTATAATTCTGCTAATTGTTTAGGCAAAAACCATATCTTAGAGCTTTTTTATAACATAGTGTTTATTGTTATCAAGCTGGTAATATTTTCTATACTTCAGACAATTAAGCGTATTTTCAAAATCAATAATAATTTTAAATTAATTTTTTTGGATTACGAAAAAATGTTTTTAAAAAATAAATAAATAATTTTAAAAAACATTTTCGAGTAATTAAATTTTAATTTTTATTACAATTAGATCAAAGTTGACTGCATAGGTTTTAATTATTTTTAATGAAATTAAGCACATAAATTAATAAAAGGCGAATTATAACAAAAAATACATAACTTCAACTTATTGTCCACGTTTTTATGTGTGTTGTTTTTAAAATATGCTTTTTTAACTAACTCGATATTTTAAATAAATATTTTAAAGCAAATATAAAACAACTATTATGTACTTTATATTATTTTAAATTCTTAATGTGTATTTTTACAACAAAAACCAACTGGATATAAATTAATTTAAATTATTTTTTAAAATTTTAACACTAATTTCTACAAGGGGTACACCAATTTAACACACGTACTTGCTTGTAGATTATATGTAGATAAAAGTAAAATCAGCAAATTTATTATTCTTTTTTTACAATTTTATGACTAATGTTTGTTGTAAATATTGGGACAATTAAATTAAAAAATTGAATCGATTTTTTACGGTTTTTATTACTTCTAAATTTAACGAGAAACACATAATCTAATAAATAGACATCTAGTGAAACCCTAAACAAAGATGTGTAGTTAATAGCAGTGGTATTTCTCAAAGCAATGCTTACATAGCGCCTTAGTTATTTCTATAACCCCAATAATACAAAACATTTTTGATCAAAAAAGTACATTAGAAAATACTTTTTGCGTTTATAAGTTTTACAGTAAAACACAGATATATATATATATATACATATATATATAACTACATTATTAAATTATTTGTTAAATTTTGTTTTCGTCCTTTAATATTATATTGTAATTGTTCCAGGTTTAGTAAAACAAGATTATGTTGTTTTAAATAGATTTATATCTTTAATGTCAAAATTTACAAAAATCAAGTACTGTATTTTATTGAATAAAATTTTTAACCAACATTGTAAATCCTTTACACAATTGGCATTGAGGATTAAAAATTATACTACTCACTTACACAGTTTTAAACAAATCTAAAGCTTCTGGAACTTACCTGCGCATATGAAAGTCAAGTCTAATCAATACAAATATTCATGTTTGCCATACATATTGAAAGTATTTTCTATTTCAGATTTAAACAAAATTTAATTTTTAACAAATTTATTACAGTAGGATTAATTGAATCTTTCTATCCACGTATTTGTTTGAATTAATTTAAACATTCTACATTATAATGTAACTGTGCTTTATAATCACTTATTTAAATTATAATAATTTTCTGAATCACATGTTTACCGTATTGACTACATTAGTATTCACTCTGTATTAAATGATTTTGCTTATTTCATTTTGTTCCTATCTCTAGGGTTGCATTAAAGCTTAATGTTTATAGTTGACATGAGAAAATGAAAATACGACAATATTTTACAGCATTCAGCACTTGTTGCTTTTCTCGGGTATATCTAATTTTTACTAATACATACCCTAGATAATGTTTTATCAATACGCATCACGAAAAAATAAGTGCAAAAACAATTTTTAATTATAGTATACAACAACATTCATTCTAGCATTAATGCAAAACACCACCATTTATTAAACCTAAAACAAAAATACAAAATGTGTTACAAATATAATTTTATTGACTAAAATACATAAATACATGAAATAAAGGTTACAAATTTTGTAATGTTAATAATTCAAGTGACATTTACTGTTTCTTATAATTTCTGCCAATTGCATGAATAATAGGTCTATCAAGGTACTGATAAAATTAATTGAAACTCTATTTTCTATAGCATACATGATATTCTATATAAGAAATACGTTATTTAAAAACTTGTTAACCTACTGTTTAAACAAAAAAAAAAAAGAAAATTAATAACGATTAAATTCGGGTAGATTAAATAAACAAAGGTTCGGTTTTGCTTAATACAGTTTCTGCAGTCTAAATAAGTCAAACATATAGTAAGCGGTATTTTATACAAAAAACACTACCAATTCTAAAGTGTACCTTGAAGCATTACATTGAACATGTTTTCAATGCTTTGAGGTATTTTACTAAAATAATGACTACAATAAGTTTTAAACAATTCACTTCTTATTAATTAAAATGTTGTTAGTACGCACCTATATTTGTAACTCGAGACATTTTAGCAAAATCCACAGTACACTTAACTCTGGAATTTTGAGTCCAAAATTTGTAAATAACATTGCATACATTTTAAAATTTATTTTCTTAAATTATATAGCATACTCCAATAATCTTAATCTTTTTTTACAGTTACCAGATTTTAGAACTAAATTTAGCAATTTTATGCATTTAAAAAATTAATAATAAAGTTTTTTTACATTTTCTTTGTTAACTTTTTAAAAAAATTTTTATTCAATTTTTTTTTTATTTTGAAATAATAAAACAAACATATATTTGTGCTTGTAAATCTATTCGGTCATTTGTAAAATTTATTGTATAATTTTTTTGAAATTATGCTTACATTTACAACGTTTTTATATAAAAATTTGTATTAATGTAAATTAACTAGCTATGCTAACTTAAACCGGGATAGTGCTGGGGTAGTTCCCGAGTGGTCTAACGTTACAGGGCTCGACTAAACATAAATGAGCATGGGTTCAATGCCTACCACTGGCACCAAATGCGGGCCCAGGTTTTGCTTTTCTCAAATGTCTACTGCTAAAAGATGCTTTGAGCAGAACATTTAAAGTAGTAAAAATAAGTAAAAGAATCCTTTGTTAATTGTTAGTAAAATATAAGCAATATAACTCCGCCTAGTTTAGATTAAAAATGATTTAATTTAGCGAGTTCCAAGCCTGGATAAAAGAAGAGCGTTTAAGCGCAAGGTTAGCAACCTGGCCTCTGTAAAAAATGTATACTGCTACGGAAACAATCAAGAGGACGTTATTTTGGCAAACAACGGCAAAGAAGTAATCGAACGTATCTGGATGACAGAGTTACACAGATGACAGGGTTAAGTCAAAGCCGGAAGAAAGCTCAATCTTCGATTTGCAGAATCCTCAATACCAACGAGACTTTGTTGTTGTTGTTGTTGTTGTTGTTGTTTTGCTGTAATTGTTGTCTTATTGCCCTATGCTTATTTTTAAAGCAAAATAGTTTTGTATAATATAATAATATAATAATAAGAAATATTATTCAGAATGCACCAAAATTTTAAACTAACTACATTAACTATGTACTTAAATTGGGTGTATGTGTATCAATTACTCCAAAACAGACTAAATTTTTATTAAAATAGAGCACCTATTAATCAATTAATTGTTTGGTGCAAAATTATTTGATCATATGTACGTACATATTTCTGAAAAAATTAAATTTTGTAATATAAATTTCATATCTTAAAAATTAAAACAATTATAATTTCTTAGTTTAAAATAATTTAAGTTTGAATATTGTAAGCAAGTTTAAATGTGAAAACATTATATATATATATATATATATATATATATATATATATATATATTAGCTTTAGCAAATTCGATTTTTGATAATTTATCATGAACAACTTGGCTATCTAGTTTTTAACATTTTTTCAATCATAACCAATTAATTAAGCATTATTGATTATTATAATTATCGATTTTTCCTTCAAGTTAATTGTGTTCACTTCTTCGTTTAAGTACTACAGTTTTCATACATATATTGTTGAATTGATTATATTTTAACGTGACTGAATAAACGCTGGTATTAGTTTGTTTGCTTTCTGTTATTTTTGTACAAAAATAAATAAACTAGAAATATCGCTAATTAACAAGTAGTGAATTCAATTATTATACAACGTCCGCCTACTCGTTAAACACCAAAGTGAAGTGTCTTATAAATTGTTCTCTTTGTTGTTTTTTTACCATTAACATACTTTTTACTAAAGCAAAATTGCTAATTTATTGTTTCAACTGTTTTCTAAAAAGACTGTGCAAAAACGTACAGATATCAATCAAAATATTATTAAATTTAAATGCTTGTCTTTATTCTATTTTATTTTATATTAAAATTTTATTTTTCATACATTAATAAAGTAATAACTTTATGTAACATTCAAATTTTCAGTTATTCCAAGTTTACAAATTTTATCATTCAACTTAACTTATAAAATAAATTAATTTAAAAATAACTGTTAATTAATCACAAATAGAATAATAAATTAAAAATAAACAATAATTCTACAAATACACATTTTATTACACAAAAGATGACAGAAAAACAAAGTATAATGTATATAACCCTTAAATACAAAACTCTACACAAATTTAAATTACAAAGTAGTTTATTGCACGTTGAATCAAAACTTAAACGAAGCATCAATAGACCATCCATCTTCAAGTGCCGATGTAGCCATTCGAGGTTGCATTTCGGCGCTGTAATTGGCACCAGTGCATGGATGACTCACGCCATTCGTCATCATGGGATGATCATTGACGGAAACAAATATATCCTCAGTAGGACTATTTTTGGCACTGCTGTAAGGCTCCTCCATCTTGGGTATAGAACTGCGTGTCGACGAAAAACTAAACCGCACGTAATTCGATCGTCGAATCAACCAGCTGGCTTTGTGTTGAATGTTGAGCAGAAAAAGCCACAAGCAGACGCCCGCTCCAATACCCATTAACGATGATTGCAAAATTAAGTAATCTTTGATTAGTGTAAATAACAAGTAACACGTCAAATTGTGATACGTTGTTAGGACAATGCCCGACTTTGAATAGCACACACAGTGGCGAAATGATTGAAGTTGACAACATGGCTTAATAGTTAGATTGGTTTTGTTTGAGTCGTTGGAAAATGGTCTTTTGTTAATTGAATCGATGTCTATTAGATTAGTACTTTTACTAGTGTTATGGTTGTTATTGATTAATAAGTTTGATTGCAATTTGTTTAATAATTGACAGTCATTTTCAAATGTAACAATTTCATGGCCTCTTTGACCGCTTATGCTACTTGTTATGAGACAAAGAACGAAGCAGCTTATTGTCAGGAAACCAGAAAACCACTGGAGTAAAATGTATGAAAAACAACGACATGAATATAATTCAAAACTAATTTGAAATAAAAAACACTTTATTATAAAGCATTTTATACGCAATAGTTTTTAAAATAAATATTATTGCATGCATTTAAACATTTGTGTTTGGGCATTCAATATATTAAAAACTACATTAAACTGCATGTTTAAATTTTATTTAGGCTATTGTAACTAATCCCAACTCCTCTTAGGAAAGGAGGATAGTTGGAAATCAAGATTAGCAAAAAAAAAGGTATATTTTTGATATGCAGAATTTTTTATCACATTTTAAAGTATAATTACATGGAACAATATTGTTGCACCATGTATATTTTTTAACATTTTAAACGCAAGTTGTCTCAACTACATTAAATATTAAAAATTTGTTTTAAGTAAACCAATGGTAAAATTAAACAAAATCCATAAAAAATTATATGATAAAATTTGTTGTAATTATATTTTTTGTGCAATTAAAACTGTAAACATATTTAGGAATCAAGATTTTTGTTATCAAAATTATAAAGGATTTGTACAATGTTAAAAATGACTTTGTCTCATGTTATAACGCTATATATTATTAGTATTCATTAAATGTGTCACATAAAATGTTTTTGAGCAAATATACATTTTAGCAAAGCTAAACAGGACTCTACATCTAGTACCGGTGATAGCACTTGAACTAATACCCACCCAAGTTTCAACCAAGTGCTCTACCATCAGACTACAACAAATAAAAATGTATTGTAAAAATATATTGTGAGTTTGCTAGAAGAGTAGTAAAATGAACGATTTTTAAAATTGCAACGTACACTTAACGAAACCCTAATAATTTGTCTAAATATTAATTTACTCTCTATCGTCTCGCCGTAGATAAAAAGGCATAATTTGTAACTAGTTTGAATAACATTCATTAATTTAATACTAAAGATATTTTGTAAATCAAAATTAGTTTTTTATTACTACGTAGATTTATAACAAATATATAATAATAATAATAATAATAATAATAATAATAATAATAATAATAATAATAATAATAGTAATAATAATAGTAGAAACAATAATAATATTAATCATATTAATCATAATCATAATGATAATAATAATAATAATAATAATAATAATAATAATAATAATAGTAGCAATAATAATAATATTATTAATATTAATAATAATAATAATAACAATAATATTGGGCATAGCTTTGAATTTTACCACCGGCACTAAATGCGGGCCTACATTCTGTTTCACCAAAATGTTCACTAATAAAAGATGTTTCTCTTCAAAAACATTCAAAGTAGTAGTGCAGAGTTAACAATATGGTATGTATTAATGTTTAAGAAAGAACGCCATTTATAGAAATTACAGCAAAGAAGTGAAGGTAAGACAATTCTAATAATTGGATTATGTACAAAAACCAAAATAAAACTCAATTTTCCGTATAAAAATTTTTAAATTACAATTACATTGAACAATCTTGTAACCTTGTCTTCTCAAAAATAATAGGAAAAATAAATTATCGAATCTAAATAATAAAATAATGTTGATAATAACAATAATAAAAGTAATAATTAATTAACTTACTTGTAATGCTGTTTTCAGTTCATGTGTTACAAGTGACATTTTGTGACGTAGGAAAAAACAAGTTCCAATAAGTCCAGTTAACATAAGCTTTATGTAACATTAATAAAATGTAATTATTATTGTTAGCATATATTGATAAAATTATTTTTTTGTTCTTGTTTTCTTTATTAGTTTCAGTACTATTATATATAGTTTTAAAAATTAATCAAACACGAATTAATACTTACTAATATATTTTAAATTCAAAATTTTACCTCTACAAATCATTATTAAATAAATAATGATATATCTATTCTAATTACAATTTAAATAAATGAGTCTAATTAATCTAAGATAAAGTGTTGAGAATGTTATTATTATTATTACTATTATTATTATTATTATTATTACTATTATTATTATTATTATTATTATTATGTTATTATTATTACTGTTATTATTGTCACTTTTGAAGCTTGTATTTCCGATTTTTACTCATTCACTTAAATACAATTGCCACATTTTTTAACTTTCCCAATTAACGAAATAAAATTTTAATTTTTAATAAAAATTTGTATTTTTTATGTTTTATTTTGCAAATAAGGTATATATAAGCCGACTATAATACAAATCAGTACATTAAAGCAAACAAAAACGGGTTATAAGTAGTGTTTAGATTTATTAGTTGGATGCTTTTGTTTGATAAATACTTTTCAACAATCAAGCACAACATATTCCAATCACCCAGCTACCAATTAAAGAACCTAGCAACTACACCATTCCAGTAAAAATATAGTTAATTTTAAATAAACAAAATTGTGCTATTAAATGTTTGGCCGCACATCTACTTTTAAAAGAAAAAACAAAAACTGAATCGCAAGGTTTGAAGCTTCTTCTCTTTTTTTGCATAGAAATAAAACCGGTACTACCTTTAAAACAAGGTTGAATGTGAAATCCAAAAAAAAACTCAACTTTCAATATACAACATGTCTTTACTGTCAATAGTTTAAAGTTCAAATTGAATAGCGAAAAGTCGAAAAACACAAGAAAAACACAATTTTGTTTATGCAAAGATGTAAAGTACAATTACATAAAATAAAGTTGTTGCCTCATACACTATTCAATGCAAAAGCTTTTTCTGGTATTAGTAACAACTAAAACAGTATTCTAACAATTGACCGTTTGTTATATATCTATGTAGTAATTAAATTCATTCTTTATTTTCTTCATTAACAAATTATCTTTTTTATTGCGTTGTTGCATATATTATTTTAAACACATTGAAATATATTCTTTAAAATAATTGGTTTAACATCGTTTTCAACATTTTGTAAATGTTAACCTTAAACGTATTTAAAGCAGTAAAATTAGAATTATATCGATTAACTGCAAAAAAAACCATTTTTTGCTTGGGAATATTTTAGATAAAAAATAAAACCTTGTCAGGTCATATTTTAAATAAATAAGTTTAAGTTTAAAAATAAAGTTTGAATAAACGTTGTGTACATTTTCCTTCAAATAATTGTAACAAATCGTTTTAGACCTCACCAATGCAAATTAAGTGTTTTTTTAAATAATATATATTGCTAAATTTTTTTGTTACTGCTTTAAATAGGTTCGTTTCTGATGTACAAAGTGCTTTTCATGAAATAAGTTAAAAATTACAACTTTTTCTACTGAGCTACAAGTAGTTAATTTAAATCCTGTAAATTGATTATTTATATTATATCTAATTAATTTTAATTGATCAATAATCATAAATGTTATGTATTACTACTACTACTACTACTTACTGCAAACAAACGAGTGAATGATTTTTCTCATTATTAGAGATTATAACTTTTTATACGTTACTCTAATTCTCGCTATAATTAGTATTCCTCAGTAATCAATCAAACTTGATCTTATACCCACTCGTTAATGAGTTTAGTATTTGACTAATCCTTACCACTAATATACATACATGTACCCGAGTGGTATAGCGGTACAGCGCTTGACTCAAACCTGGTTGAGCATGGGTTCAATTCCCACCACCGACATTAAAGGCGTGCCCACGTTCAACTTCACCAACATGTCCGCTGCTAAAAAATATTTTCTGCAAAACATTTAAAATGGTAAAAATAAACGTTTGGCTACAGTTTACATATTTCTAAACTTTGTCAGCTAAATATGTATATGAATGAGATTTGGATAAGAATTAAGATAAATCAATTTGTTTGAAATGTGAACAGTTAACATTGTCAGCAAAAATTGTTTATTTTTATATGAATATATTTTCAATAAAATAAAATAAAACAGCATATTTCTATGTTTGCTTTGTATTTCATAAATAAAGTCCGTTATGTCTTGTACTTTAACAATTATTTGTTTTTTCAGTAAAATGGTGAAATAACATTTTATTAAAACAAAAAACAAAAATGGTTTAGTTAGAAACATGTGGAATTGTGTATTGAAATATGATGTCGCAAAACACATTGTTAAATAAATAAATGACGTAATTGAGTGTGTGGGATAGACAAATATTGGTTGTTGTTATTTTGTTGCCAATTTTTACTCTTTCACAAGCTCGTAAAATAATTATATCGACCAAGATAAATAACATTCAATAATAATTAATTGAATTAGAATACTAATTATTGACTGCTACTGAAGTACATTAACTATCGACTGATTACTATCACTACTATAACTAGCACTAGTGATACTACTACTACTAATAATAATTATAATAGTAACAATAATAACAGCAAAAATAGCAATAGGTATTATTAATATTGTTATTGGTGTTATTATTACTAATACCATTATTATTATTATCACTATTAGTTTTATCGTCATAATTAATAATCATTAATTTTATTATTATTATTATTATTATTATTATTATTATTATTATTGCTATTGTTACAGCCAATGGAGCTAAAGAACTCAATCTGGCATACATTTATAACCTCTTTACGTAGAACATGCATGAAATAAATGCATTGGGCAATTTTAAAATATTTGTTTCAATTTCCAAATGTATCACACTAAATTATATTAAACCAAACATTGAAAAAAAAACTCTATCTTTTTCAATCTGAAAAGAACAAAATAGATACAATTACTTTATAGAAAAAAAAACAATTAACTTACTGGTAAACCCGACCAATAGGCACATTCAAATGGCTTTAAAACAGGCACTTTCCATTTCAAATACAGTCCCAATATAACCGTAAACAAACCAACTGCTAATTGCATTAAAATTAACAAAACATTTAACGGACAAGCACACATGGCAAAAGATAATTGTTGACTATCATATTTTTTTAATTTATTATTATTATTATTATTATTGCTAGTATTATTATTATTAGTAGTAGTATTTATTGGAGAAGCATCAATACAATTGGTGCCTGTTTTTATCAGTGGCACATGGTTATAATCCTGTTCAATAGGTGCAAAATGAGGCAAAATAGAAGTGTTTGAATGTGATTGTAAACCAACCATGGGACTGTAATTCAACATCATTGCTTCGGCAGCCGAATGTTCCAAAAGTTGTCTCGAACAAATTGAATGTGAACGTTGAGTAGGTTTGTATACTAATGGCGATTTGTTGACGCATTTTGTACTACATGCATAACTATGACTTTGTTGCCATCTATTGGCACAATTTTCATTGACAAATGCAATAAATGACGAGGAGAAAAAAGGATTTTGATATTGCGGCACGGTTGTACCGCCGGTGGGATAATTTAAACAAAAGGAAGATTTGCGTTGTGGACAAATGTCAGAGTGCTGATCGGTCGGTTTCAAACTTTTGGCTGCATTCGGTTCGGTTTTGAGCGGGCAAACAAGAATTGAATTTAAATTGGGCAAAGAAAAATGACGAGTAGACTTGGGCAACATTTGTTGATTGCGAATAGAATCGGACGTCATTGGCGAATTGGCAACAAATGCCAAATGTTGATTAGACACAATTTTTGACGACGAGTCACAGGAACTGGAATTGGACAAAAATGAAGAAGATCGTCGGTATTTGTTTGCAAACGGCGACTTGAAATCTTGATGTCCGGTAAAGGACAAATGTTTTTTCAAACACGGTTGTGCATTGCGCATACACGTAGATTTAAAAATGCACGGACTCAGTGAACGTTTGTGCATGTACGAAAAACTTTGATGCGGGAACGTACATTTGGGACTGATGTAATGTACGTTGCAAGGTACGTGCAAAGTATGACTGCCAACAGGTGTACACGAACACAAGTGATGCATACAACATTGTGAGTTGTTACTGCAACTGTCGTAACAAATGCAGCACGATGGATGAGCATATTGATCTAGAGGAGTTGGAGAAAAGTGTGAAACGTTTTGATTGAATAATTCGTTTGATTTGTAATGAGATTGTTGCATCATCATCACTGCATTCATACAAATTTCGGGTTGTGATGATACATTTGAATAAATTGCGCTAGGTTCAAAATGGTGTGATATCCATGACGATGACCTTGAGGGATTTGATAAATAGGGATTTGGTGCATTGGGAACGTGTAAATGATTTGAATGTTTTAAATTTTCGTGACTCAAAGCAATCGATTGTGGTGACAAAAAATGGTTTGGTTCTAGAAGATGGTGTGTATCAAACGATGGGCTGTTGGAAGCATTGTCAAAATTAAACGATGTTTCATGCGATATATTGTCAGGAATGTCAATAACAATTTTGGGTGTTAAAGACATTTCTTTTCCAATTAATACAGTTGACTACATTTGATTGGGATGTGTTGGCTTTAAATACAATGCCTTGTTTTACCTTTTAAAATAATAAAAATTTTGATTTAAATTTATAAAAATCTGGTAAACATAAACGTGTCCTAGCTTTATGTATTTTTGCTTTGTATAAATATAAGATAGTGGACAAAATATGGGATATTTTCATTGGTTGTCGTTTGCAAAACATAAACCAATCGATTGTTTAGATAAATTTTTATATCTTTTAATTAATCATAAATCAAACATGAAAAAGTTTACTTTAATTAATTAAAATGTTAATTAATTGCATTCAATTTTATCCATACGTTTTTCTTTTAATATATCGTTTAAAAATGTGTTTTTGCGTGTTAATTTTAAAAAACGTTCTGTTTTGGTTTATATTATAGATTAAATCAATTACATAATAGTGATCGATATTTAAAGCATTGGGTTTTGCTCTACAATTATTCAATCTGTTAATATACACATATGGCATCCTATTATATATGTGCAACATTTAGTATTCACATAAACCATATTAAAATATAGACAGATACAAACAGGATGGGATATGAGTCACGTTGCAAGATTATTACTTTTGTAAACTGGAAATAAAATCATATCTCAATTCACTTCTGTCTATAATCAACGTCAAATTGCAAATTTTGTTAAATGCTATGATTATAATAAAATTGAGGATTACAATGATAATAATAATTATTATTAATAATAATAATAATAGTAATAATAATAATATGGTTATTATTATTATTGTTAATGTTATTATTAATGTACATGTTAATCTTTATAATAGTAATTATTATTATTATTAATATTATTATTATTACTATTATTATTATTATTACCATTATTATTACTATTCGAAATATTCTTGTTAACATTATTGTTATTATAATTATATTATTAATATTATCATTTTTAATATTATTATTATTATCATTATTGTTATTTTATTATTATTATATCGTTATATTATTATGTTATTACTTCTAATATTATTAATATTATTACATTATTTTTATTCATATTATTATTATTACTATATTTTATGCTTACTGATTCATATACTGCAGTAAAAGTAACTTTTAGCATACAAAAATAGGTAGAAACGAAGGGTCCGCTGAGAATCAAAACGTATTTAGCATTCAGCTACAAGGCCTTATTTTACCAGCCTGGCTTAGTTATTAAACACAGTAAACTGCTGTTGAAACTACAGTAAATATTATTAATTTACTTAAAAATATTTTTGTATTGCATAAAACATGTAATAAAATGGTGCCGGGGTGGTCTAGCGGTACAGCGCTCGAATTCGGACCTCGGTGGACATGGGTTCGAATACCACCACCGGCCCACGTTCGGCCTCGCTAAAATGTCCATTGCTGAAAGATGTTTCTTGTAAAACATTCAAAGTAGCAAACATAAAATAAATAAAATAAAATTATTGACTAAATAATATTATTTACATCAATTTAATTCAATATCATTGTATAAATTAGCCCGATTACTTTCAAAGTATTAGTATTTCGCTTACTTTTTCTTTCATTTATTAAGCAGTAATTATTTCGTTTGATTCGCATCCGACAACCTCTTTGTATATGAATTCAGGATGCTATTCACACTTGGAACTAATAAAGAGGTGGCTTTGCCACCAACGTGTTTATTGTTGTTGTTGTTGTCGTTGTATTCTTTGACTGTATGAGTTTTAGTTTTAGCTGCGACTACGTTGGTAGTGGTTCAGCGGTAAAGCGCTCGACCGTTTACGGACATGGGTTCGAATCCCACCACCGCACTGGAATGCGGCCTACGTTTGGCTTCACTAAAATGTCTACTGCTAAAAGATGTTTCTCAAACCATTCCAAAGTAGCAAACATAATTAAATAAATAAATAAGATTTGTAAAAATCTAGATTGGTGGATCTAAGATTTACAGCCTTGTTTTTGTAAACGTTTTACAATATTGAAAAGGAAAAATAAGAAATTTTATAAAATTATTCATTTTTCTACATTTTTCAAAATTAAACCTTTTTATTCTGATATGCAAAAATATACTATGTAGAAATTTTCTTTTTATTGTCTACACATGTATATATATGGAGGAAACTAGTAAATTTTGAGAAATTGCGTAATGCTTAATGATTCGCATTTCTAATAATAAATATTTTTGACTGTCACTACTACGTAACGCATTGTGAAACTAGCTAGACTAAGTACTTGGACAAATACAGCAGAGACCGAAAAATATTATAACTGGATTTGTCATTGAAAACGGGTGCACGTATACACCATATGTACTTAGAAGGTGTCTAAAGTTATACATAATATATATATATATATATATGTATATAGCCGTTGGATAAAGAGAGATAACCCTGACAAACAGTATATCGCCACAAGGATGCCGCCATCTACCATAATCACAGGGAATAGTTTGTAAATTGAGACTAAGAACTTAAAACCAATAAAATGAGCATAAATTCTTAAACAAAAATATTTTATATCATTATTGTTAATAAAAGTAATCAAAAGCATAAAAAATAATTTTACATAATGCAATAACAGTAGGTGGTAGAACCACTCACTAGTTCCCTCAATTTATATAATCAGACTTAAAAGGTTGTCGGATGAGAATGGAATCTCTAGACGATAAATAAAGTTTATTGTCAGTACAAGTGGTCCAGCGGTGCAGCGCTCGAATCTGGACCTTTGGTGGACATGGGTTGAATCCCATCACCGGCACTAAAATACGGGCCTACGTTTGGCTTTGTTAAAATGTCCACTGCTGAAAAATGTTTCTCGTCAAACATTCAAAGTAGTAAACATAAAATAAAATAAATAAATAAATAAAATTTAAAAATTTTTAAAAATATGTCGATATATATCTCCAAAAATATTTTCACATTATACTTAAAATGAAAATGATTTATTTCAAAATATAATGTAAAGTGAACATTTAACATGTTTGAGATAAGAAAGCATATTTCGTTTTTGCATACTATTGATTTAACTAGTTAGCTGTTCAATAATAAAGTTTTATCAATTGCAATGTAGTTTTAAAATAATTACCAAATTAACTTTTCCAATTCAATAATTTATTAAAAAACAAACTTATTTTTATCGTTTTCCATATTTTGTTTTATTTCAAATCCTTTTATACGCCGCACGTCCATAACACGTTAAAAGATGCCAATTATTATCTAAGATTCAGTACAGTTGAGATCCTGCTTAACAACTGTACAAATTAAAGACTGAGAATAAAAGGTCAAGTTACCAAATTGAGATCCACATTGAACTACCTGCTGGAGTGGTCTAGCAGCAAGATGCTCAAGTTGAACCTGCATGGACATGGTCTCGAATCCCACCACCAGCACTAGAATGTGGATCTACGTTCGGCTTCGCTAAAATGTCCACAGCTGGAAAATATTTTCGGTAAAACATCCAAAGTGCTAAAAATAAATAAAATATAAAAAATGAGTGTGTACCATTGCTCACTTTGAGTTCATGTTTAGAAAAGAATAAGTTTGTACTCTGTGCATTTTGACTATTATTGTTACTATTATTATTATTATTATTATTATTATTATTATTATTATTATTATTATTGTTATTATTATTGTTATTATTATTATTATTATTATTATTGCCTGAATGTTTTACAAGAATTATTTTTGTTAGTAGATACTAGAAAAACTAAACGAGAACCCACATTTACTGTCAATTGTTGCATTGAAACCCATACTTACATATTTCAGTTTGAGTCCAGCGCTATAAATTTCACTAAACTAACCTTTAAAACAATTTTTTTAAACGAGTTATTTAACTGAAACATTTATATAAAATCATTATAACTTGTAAAAAATCACATTATTTATAATATATACATATATAATAATTAAAATACATTTAGAATTTTATGGATATTTATTATTATTTATTACTAATAAAGAATTAATAAAATGTTAACCCAGTTTACAATCAAAGGTTGAGTAAAATTATTAACATAAAATATAACGCCAATATTTAACACATGTACAAAGTATGCAAAAATGTACAGGTCGAAGGTCATCCACCCGTAGCTCAGTGGTTGGCTGGCGCTGGCCTGACACCAGATAGGCGTGGGCCTGTTCAAAAACTTGAAAGGCAGGTGCTGCTGATGATTCCAAATAAGGATGAAACAGCTGTACAGTGCCTCCTGGTTGACTGGAAAACCTAGTAAATTTATTATTTCAAGTGATTCTGACAATAATTAATATTATAACATTTCTAAAATTTAGTTATCAAATTATTGTTTGTATTATTAAATAAGTTGTTATATATATATATATATATATATATATATATATATATATATATATATATATATATATATATATATATATATATCATAGCTGTAGAAATAATGCACAAAATATATTACATTCTGAAACCTATAGTATTAAGGTAACCCATTAAAATATCTATGTATTCTTTGACATCCACTTAAGATATAAACTCTTAAATATAATGAACTAGAGCAAACTTAGAAAAATTGGTTTTAGTAGCTTTTATTTGTTCTAATTTCTAAACACAATTTTGTAATTAGTTATATAAGACACAGTTGAATACTTGAATTCATTTGATAATTTATTTGTGTTACACCAACGTAGTTCTATTAGCAACTGTTGTTTTTGTTATTGTTATCTTACCACCTTTTAATATTCATATTTAGAAAATGTATTACATTTCCCTAAACTTTAAAACTTATTTAAAATAGCAAGAAAATGATGCGTAATATAGTGACCTGACGTTTGTAATGATTCATTAATTTGATATTTAATAAAAATATTTTATTCTATTGTAACTTAGTGTACAATAGAGGGAAACAAAAATAAAATTAGAAAAAATGGTTTAAATCACAGCGTGCACTTTTGGTATTTAAATTAAATTAAGTCAATGTACAATGATTTCTAAATAAAGCTTTTGTTACATTTTAAAGTTAAAACAGAAGATCCTTTTAAATATGACAAGATTACAGTTGAATAAAAAATACAATCTTTACTTTATCATCAAGGACGTATTATTATTATTATTATTAACAACAAATTGTGCAAAACGCGTTAGGGGGTTGTTGGAAGATCATTTTTGGTAAATAGTGTATTCAATACAAACGTATTAATCGATAGCTGACCTGTATTTTAGCCAATTATTTAACCAATTACTGTATAACTTAATTAGGCAGGCCTGTACTTGCATTCATGATACATGGCCCAAACATTGGCAAAAATAAAGTAATAATGTTTGTTCTAGTTAAAATGTTCTAATTTTTATTTACAATAAATGTTTCTATCATGAAGTGAATAGCATCCACTTTGATATATGCATCTGTTTTGTTATTAAAAACATTTTGTGTTTGTAATGAGCAGCATGTGCTAATTAGATAAAAATTAAAACTTTTATATTAAAATTCCATATAACAACACGGATACACACACAAAAGTTGTTTGGCCATGATTTAAACTTAACATTTTGATTTTGTAATTAAATTATTGGATTGCTAAATATTTGTTTGTTTAAACTTTTATTCGTTGTTACAATAACAATATATTGATGTGGGTTTAAATAAACATCAGATTGTTAATGTATTCTACTGTATGTTTATCTTACGCATCATTTAACAAATTTGTATGACAAGTGAAAACAAATTATTATTATTATTATTATTATTTTTATCATTATTATTGTTATTATTAGGAATATTATTCTTGTTATTACTATTAATATTATAATAAATTTGCCAATGATATGGTCTTGTGTACAAAAGTTTCTTCAAATAATAATCTAAAAGAATTTGTAAATTCTATTAATAAATTTGAACAGTAGTTTACTAACTTTGATGCCAAAATCTACAAGAATCAAATGAATGATATTGTTAATAAACATTCTAAATCCTGTATACAATTAGCACCAAACAAAATTGAACTTCTACAACAAACCTGTAACAAACCTATCAAAGTAGGAATCATTCCATCACCATTTATTTGAACTTATTTGGACATCCTACATAATGCCTTATAATGGCTTATTCAAAGTATAGTAATTTTGAATTTTTTTAAAATCACGTTTACTGTATTTACTATATTTATAATCATTAACATATTACATTCTATTTCATTTTCTTCCTATTATTTCTATTACAACTTTTTTAAAATTCGTTGTTTTTTTATTGATGGTAAAAGTGTATTTTACGTTGAATGTATCTCTAGTGATAAATTAAAGCTTAATAATAATAATAATAATTATTATTATTATTATTATTATCAATTACTAAGATAATTGCTAAAGATATCCAATGTATTTCTATATATATATATATATATATATATATATATATATATATATATATATATATAATAAATGGCAAAGAAATGAAAGCATGATTTCAATAATAAGATTAAGCAAAATTGAAACAAAAATTTAACCTTAAATAAGCAGAATTTGTAATGCTAGTTATTTCTTCTGCAATTACATACAACAATCTTGTCATGTTTTCTTTCCAAAACAATATGATTTTTAAATAAATTATATAAATTAAATAGATGCTCTATCTAATTGCAACATATATTTTTTTACTCATAAAAATAAATTTTACAACGTGTTTAATTATAATTTAATTCTTGTAATTTACAATTACAGTCAGCTTAAACACTTCAGTAGACGTATATTCAGCATCATAGAATACAAAATACAGCACGAAAGAAGACAGAAAAGAAGGTAAATTAACAAGAATTTTCTTTTATACAAAATGACTAGTAGAATGATATGCAGTCTTTGAGACGAAAACATCAAAAACATTAATTGATATTTAAAGTCCCAAAAATAGTTCATTCTTTATGAGTTCAGGATTGGTTAAATATCTTGTCAAATAAGGAATGTACCAAATATAATCGATGTTTGTCTTTAAATGAATGTAAATAATGTTTCTCCTTGTTTAAAAAAATGTTTATTACTTTGAATGTTTTACAAGAAACATCTTTTAGCAGTGGACATTTTAGCGAAGCCGAACGTAGGCCCGCATTTTAGTGCTGGTGGTGGAATTCGAACCCATGCCCACCGAGGTCCAAATTCGAGCACTATACCGCTAGACCACCCCTAATGAAATTGATTTGTTAAGTTCGGTGTGTAGGGGGTGATTATTGTCCTTCATAATTTGTTTAATCAGTAGATGACAATTCTTAAGATGTCCCTCAATTTTTTGTTGATAATTTTTTGATTTATGATGCCTACTAACTTATCTATCATACATCTTTTTAAGACAACAATATTTTTTAACAGACCTGGAAATATAACTAGCGAGAAGTACTGAATCACCAAGAAAAAGGTTAACTTAAAAATAAATTAATTATTTTGTTGCTAATATAAAGATATCTTAATTATTTTATATAATAACAAAAATACCTAGTCTTGATAAATACTAAATCTAAGTGATTTGACCAAGTTAGTTTATTATTTCGGTTAACTCCAAGATACTTAAAATAATTACTGTGATTTATGCTAGTGTTTTTGAGCTAAACCGAAAATTTAAGTTGTGTGTGTAGCCTAGAAGGCTTTATTGTTGTAAAATTTACTATTTTACATTCTTGTGGACTTAAAAGAAGATTAAAATCCTTAAACCATTGTTCAATCTTGTTGGCATTATTTTTAAACTGCTCAACATCATGAACTAATGAAATGCTAATACATAATACCATATCGTCAAAATATTTAAATAAGCTTAAAGTAGTACATGTTTATTTTACAGTAATACTATTTTTAAATGCTAAAGATACTATTTATCTGTGTTTTAGTAACTCCTGTAACTAACGCAGTTATTCCATCCGAAACTTTGAAATATAAACTTGGTTTTATTAGATATTGTACAATAGTATGTTATGTATAAAATACACGTAATATTTTGTTAATAAACTCCGCCTAGTTTGAATCAGAAATGATTCAATCTAGCCAGTCCCAAGCCTGAATAAAGGAGGAGGGTTTGAGCGCAAGGTTAGCAACCTGGTCTCTGTAAAAATTTATACTGCTACAGAAACAATAAAAAGACGCCATTCCGACAAGCAGTGACAAAGAAGTGATTGCACGTATCTGGATGACAGAGTTACACAGATAACAGGTTTGTGTGAAAGCCGAAAGGAAACTCAATCATCGATCTGCAGAATCTTCAATGCCAAAACTTTAACCAGTGTTGGAACATAAAATGTGCGCACACTTCTGCGTACTGGACAGTTAGAACAAGTCCTTCGCGAAATGAGAAAGTACAACTTGAATATTTTGGGTATTAGCAAAATGCGGTGGAAAGGCTTAGTTCATTTCAAGAGTGGAGATACATCAATTTTATATTCTGGACATGAAGAACATCATATTTATGGAATTGGTATTATATTGAGTAAAAATGCTGCTAAAGCTATAATTGGATGGAAACTCGTGAGCGACCGTATCATTTCATCCAGATTCAACACCAGATTTGCAAAAGTAACAATTGTGCAAATCTATGCCCCTACTGAAGCTACTGAGGAGAACCAAAAAGATATCTTTTATGATCAATTACAAAGTTTGTTGGATGATGTGCCAGGAAGACATATCAAAATATTGATTGATGATTTTAATGCGAAATTAAGCAAAGATAAATCTGGGTACTTCTCAAATGTTGGACCACATGGCTATGCTGATGGTATAAATACTAATAGTTATAGATCGTTGACGTTAAACAATCATTGTGGAATGGGTGTTGGCAACACATTTTTCGCTCACAAAAATATACATAAGACAACATGGGTTTCTACCGAATGAAAAACAACAAACGAGATTGACTACATTTGTATTATGAAAAAATGGCGATTTTTTTTGCAAGATGTACGTGCATATTGCGGTGCAGTTGTTTGTTCTGATCACAATCTTGTTGTTGGAATCTTTTGTTTAGAATTAAAAACAATAAAAACCACAAAAAAATTACATCCATTTTCGTGTGAGAAACTTAAGCACCCAAATATTTAAAATCAATTTTACGATTCCTTAAAAAATACATTTGAAAATTTGAAAAAGGTAGAAAAATTTTATAAAACGATTACAGACTGAGCAGCAAATGTGCTAAGTAGAAAATGTCGCTTTACAAAAAAACAATGGATTTCATCAGTTTTCTGGAATCTAATTGATCTCAGAAAGAAAACAAAATTAGAAAGAGATCAATCTAACAATCCTGTTATCTGAAAATTATTTTGATAATAAGTGTAGAACTTTAGATAAATAGGTTAAAAAAGCTGCCGCAAAAATAAGAATGATTGGTTACAAAGCAGATGCAAAAAAGCAAATAAGGTAGCAACAAAAAATGATTCTAAAACTCCGTATAAAATTGTCAAACAACTGTCGGGAGTTAAAAAAAATACTGAAATTCCAATCACTGAAAAAGATGGTCGTTTACTTCTAACAAATGCTGAGCAATCATTTAGATGGTGAGAGCATTTTACATACCTAGTGTACTGTCTTGTGACTGTTTCTGTTCCTACTTGACTCTTGTAGCAACCACTTGCAAAATAAGGCGCGTGTCACGCTACACGTCCGTTAAAAAACTTTTTTTTTCTTTTCTCGTTTTTTAAAGATTATTGCAGTATTTTTGCATTTTAATACGTAACTTGTTTTATTATTACTTTTGTATAATTGTTAACTTCTACTATCTACCTTGATTTTGTCTCAATTTTATTTTTTTCTGTGACTAATCTCTCTTTACCTCACTATTCATTTCATATTTTTCCCAAATGATGTGAGAATTTAAGAACCGAGTACTAAAAGTCGTGTACAATTCTAAATCCTGAAAAACCTGTAATTTGTCACCTGCATGTTTATGCATTTCTGCAGTTATATAAAAATTTTTTAGATATTTTGTTTTTAATGTACCATTTTAAAATATTTTTTCACATCTGTTTTAAAATTTTCTGTTGATCCTTCCTCATTGCGCAATTATTTTCTCTCAATATTTATTTCATTTTTGAATCTGTGCGCTACGCTTAGGTGACGTGCTGATCGAAAGTTGCTTGCTTTTATTGTCGCTAATTGTTACCCTCCCCCCCCCGTTTTTGTGTTATTTTTTAATTTTGTTTTTGGTTGTTTTTTGGTGTAAAGCGGTGTGCATCATTTTTTGATGTACCTTTTTGTGTGTTTCTGTGTTTGTGTACGTTTTTGCTTGGCATCGTGCTTAAACACTAATTTTTTTAATCTCCTTTAAAAAATTATCACTGGTCTTCCCTAGCGATAAATTTTGTTATTTAATTGTTTTAGTTTTCTTTGTTTCTATACTAGTTTTATTCAGATATGGTGTACATTAGTTCATCCATCTGTGGCCTCCAACGGTGCAAGAGGTCTGTGAAAGTTGGCATTTTCTGCGCCATTTGCAAAAATTGGTTTTATGAGGCTTGTTCCGGACTGTCTTCGGATCATTACTTGCAATTTGCAAATAGTCCTCTGGATTATAATTGCATGGATTGCAGATGTGAAATCGAATTGCAGGAAACACCTTCCAGCAACGAGCACAGGATCGATAAGTTGGATAAAATTTTACAGTTAGTCAGGGACAATCACTTTTTGTCCTCTAGAGTCGATGAGCTCGATTCTAAAATTAAATCGGTTACTAATTTTCTAACTAGTTTGGTTGATAAGGTCTCTGATTCTTCTAGTAAAACTGATCTAGTCATTTCTTCTTTTTTCAATTTATCTGACTGTCTATCTAAAGATATCTCTTCTTTCAAAACATTAACTTCTGATATTAGCTCCTCTTTTATAGTATCCAAATCCGTTTTCAAACTATTTTATAAAGAGATTCTTGATAGAGCCAAGAACTATGCTGACTGCGTCAAACGTGAACGCAATTTTATAGTTAGGGGAGTCAGCCTTGACATAATTAACTATAAGGAATTAGTTTCTGATATTGTTAAAAAATGTTACCCTAAATCCGAGAACTTCTTAATCTGTAGATTATTTTGTAAACGGAAACATACATCTTCTTCAATCCTTATTGCTTGCTCTTCCTCTAAAAGTTGGACCAATGTCAAGTCCCAATTTAAAGAAATCAAAGTTACAAATGATCTTCCTCCTATCAAAACGTGTAGCAAGACAGTCCAAACCTCTTATTCCTGCCCATCATGCCCAACCTATAGTCAAACTCACCCCACTTAGGTTGGATATTAATATTGATCGTCAGGATTTTCGGTTAGCACCCCGGAGCCATCCCCGCTCCCTAATCCTATACCGGTTAAGACAAATTTCTTCACTGCTACCACTCCCACGTTTTTAAAAGTTTACTTTACTAACAGCCTAAGCCTTTATAATAAATTAGATAAAATCTATTGGTTACTTTCTTCTCCTTCCCCTCCACATCTATTTGGCATTACAGAGTTTTGGCTCTCCGAGGATGTACTCGACCCCAAACTTTCTATAAATGGGTATAGTGTAGTGCGACAAGATTCTTGGAAGGGTAAATATGGTGAATGTTTATTCTATGTCAAAAAAGATTTAGTTTACTATTTAATCCCTGTTCATCCGATAGTCCACAAAGTCGATTATTACTTTCTTTATTTAGTTGTTGGGTCCTCCACTTTTAAGACATTGTTCTCTCTGCTATACCGCTCCCCAACTCTCTCTCATCACTCTAACATCGAGCTTATCAATGAACTCAAACATATCCTTGCCTTACTTTTTAAACACTTTGTTATTATGGGTGATTTCAATTGCCCCTCTATTAATTGGGTTTCCCCTTCTAACTCCTATAATTTTTTTGATTCTATACTCTTGGATATCTGCACTTCATATGCTCTAAAACAACATGTGCGCTCTCCAACAAGATTCAGGACAGGCTGTAATCCCTCTTGTCTTGATCTTATCTTTTCCAACAAATCCACCGATATCAATACGCTATCATATCTGCCGCCTCTCGGAAAAAGTGACCACCTCCTATTAGCTTTCGATGTACATCTTCCCTACCATATCCCTTCCACTCACAAAACTAATCCTAAACCCATTCCTAATTTTAGGAAATCTGATTTTAGTGGGCTCAGGGTTTTCTTATCTAATACTAACTGAGATAATTTATATTTTAATAATCTTGACAAAGCCTACTCCTTTTTTACCAAGGTTCTTACTGATGAGGTTAATTTGTTCCTTTTAGGGTCCCAAATCACACTAACCCTAGACTTCCTAGACATATCTGTAAATTAATTCAAAAGCGGAATCAGGCCTTCTATTTGTAGAAAGCTACCAAGCCTCCTTGCTTCCACTACTCTTATATTGATACCCATAATTAATGTAATAGACTCATTAAAGAACAACCATAAATAATAATAATAATAAAGGGAAACTACATCATAACCTTTTAAATAGAGCTAAGTTTAACAAAAATCTATTATTTAAGTTTATCAGTAATAAGCGGAATTCCATTAATTCTCAATCTCGCCTCAAAGATCAACAAAGAAGTTTGATTCCAAAACCTTCAACTTGTAATCTTTTCAGGGACTATTTTAACTCCGTCTTTCAGTCCCCACAGTCTACCTGCCCCCTCCCTTGGTATAGTTAATCTACCTATACATCCTCTAATTATTAAGGCTTCTTTAATCATTACTGGTCTTAAAAATCTAAAGTCCACATCTTGTGGTCGTGATGGCATTTTATTCTCGCCTCTCACCTAGCCTACATTTTCAATCTGTTAATACTAACAGGTCAAATTCCCTTAATTTTGAATGTTGCCTTTATAAGAACCATTTACAAGTCAGGGTGTAGGTTTAAACCAGATAGCTACAGACCTATTAGTACCGTTTTCTCTCCAAGCAAAATTATGGAAAGTTTAATTAGATCCTATTTACTTAAACACTTTATCAGGCTTAATATAGTTAATCCCGCACAACATGGCTTCATGCCCAAGAAGTCATGTTTTACTAACTTAATTACTTACACAAACAGTATCACTAAATTATTTGATAATCATAGGTCTGTTGATGCTATATACTTCGATTTTACGAAGGCTTTCGACAAAGTTCTACATATTTTTTTTATTTTTTTAGCTCATTGGTGTAGGGATTATAGGAGGATTACTCTTCCTCTTGTCCCATCAACTCAGGGGTACCGCAAGGATTCGTTTTATGTCCTCTTTTATTTATTTTTTTAATAAATGATTTGCCATCATGCGTACACTCAAATATACTGCTTTATTCCAAAGATGTGAAGATCTGGGGTACTAACCCTGAATCATTACAGGCTGACATTACCAGCATATTCGACTGGTCGATATCTAATCAGCTACCACTCAATAAGGCTAAATGTATGCATATATCTTTCGGAAAACCCTTTGATAACGCTTTTTTTCTAAATTCTCAGTTTATAAATTCAGTAAAATCAATCAAGTACCTAGGAGTCATTTTTGATTCTTCTCTCTTATTTACTGAACATCACTACAGAGCTAGTCAAAAGTGCTATAGAGTTATTAAGTTTTTAAAAAGAATCTTGGGACCATTCCTCCAAATTGTCTACGTTTACTTTATATGTTGTATTTAAGACCACACCTGGAATACTGTGCCCAAATCACAGCCCCGATTCTGAAATCCGATAAATATAGACCAGATCAGGTTCAAAAGGCAGTCACTGCACCGTGGTTTTAAATATTTATCCTACTTTCAAAGACTTAAATCCCTAAAATTGTTTTTTTAAGCAATAGGCGTCTCTGGGTTGATATTATCCTGACTTATCAACTATTCAATTCCGGCTTTTTTCGCCCTTTTTTGCTTTAGCTTAAAACTCTCTTAGAGGGCATACTTTCAAGCTGATCAAGCCCAGGGCTTTTTCCAGATTGAGAAGTCATTACTTTTTTATAGATCAAGTACTCTACGGAACAGCTTACCTGTCAAAATAGTCTCTGCGCCATTACTCCCAGCTCTCAAAAAGGCATATGATAATCATAACTTTTCCATGTTTAAATAATCCAACTCTTTCTCTTTGTTATTTTTAGTTATTCATTTATTTATTTTTATTTATTGTTGTTGCACCTTTCTAATATAATTTAATAAATAGAAGCTAGGATCAAAAGGAGGTTTACTTCTACTTAACTCGTGTTTCAGGTTTCAGGTTTATACACGAGTTAAATAGGAAAAAAAACTCCTTTTGGTACTTGGTTCTGCGTATCAGGTATCAATATCAAAGCAATATAAAAATAAAAGTAATAAAAGTAATATTATATATATATATATAATATTATATATATGTGCATATATATATAAACAAATATTTAAAAAAGTATATTATTTTAATTAGTTATTCTAAAGTATTTTTCAATCTGTGTTAGAAGTCACCTGATTTTAGCGCCAATAATGAAATATTATTTATTTATTATTATTTATTTATTATTTATTTTCAAAACAAGATTTAAGTATTATTTTGATATTCACAAGAAACACTTTTATTATTTTAAGGCTATTACCTATTATTTTGTCTTTATTTTGGTATATTTGTTTAAGGATCAAATTATCTAAATATACTCAGTTAATATGACAAAAATAATTTTTTTGTTTTGGGTGTAATTTGCATAGGTTTCACCGTTTTTTATAATGGTAAATTTCATTATGCCTTATCTCTTTTTAGGATGGAAAGCATCGGCCCTATTTCCGCGGTAAATTTCGTGGACGATTTTTTAATAAAGGATCATCTAAACGAGTTCGTGGATCAAATAGCAATAATAATGATAATTATGGAGCATCGGAAAGTGACAATTTAACTTGTACTTCGTCAGTATTAAATTCTTTGGGTCTAGATTCGGTAAATAGCGGTTTTTTAAATCAAAGTGCAGCATGTCTTGCAACATTCGAAAAAAATTGTCTTTACCCGGGTTGGTTGCTTTATTTTCCAACTAAGTTTTACGAACCTGGTTCAAATGCAGCAATTTATACAAAGGTAAATTTTTATCAAAAAAATATTGTGTAACTTTAAGTATAAAAGTGCCGATTGATCTTTTAAAATTATACTTTGTAGGTTTTAATTAATTTTTTAATCGAATTGTTTAAACAAAATGGTTTTTGCATAAATGCTGAAAATGATTCTGATTTAACTAATGGTTTGACCACTATTGATTGGTGCAAAATTGAAGCACGGGGTGCAATATATATTGACTATTCTTCATTAATGGACTCTGAATTACTGACTTCTAAATTACATGTCAGTGAATTTTTAAATGAAGGTTCAGAAGGTGGAATATATTGTGCGGAAAAATGTGAATTATTTTTAAATGCTTTGGGACTTGCTGTTCATACATTATGCTACCGAGAATCTTACCAAATTGATTTTGTATGTGACGTTTTCAAAAGTATGTTTCAAATTATCATATATAATTGCACTAATTTTGTAATAATTTACAGATTTTTGTTTGTAAAGTGTTTATAACAAATTGAGGGATGTTAACTTGACACTGTACTAATTATGCTATTTAAAATTAAATCAAATTAAATTTCCTTAACAGATTTTTTAATCGAGTATTTTGCTTAGGCAAGATAGTGTAGAACTATTTGTTCTATTAGTTTGTCTTATATATATATATATATATATATATGTATATATCATTATATTACTTTTTGTAATACCTTATCTTTGTTGTTGTATCCGTTGTACCTTCTTTATATACAGTTTTTACAGTAATTAATTTTCTATTTAGATACCAACGATGTAGCACTAAAAAGAAATCAACTTCCTAGTTATATTGCTGGACGTATAATTAATTATTCGAATATTATTCCTCTGAGAAAGTTACGTGCTCATCACTTGGGTCGATTCGTTTCGGTGAAGGGTATTGTAGTTCGATTGGGGTCTGTAAGTTTGTTTTGATTTTAGACATTAGATAGTTTTATTGAGTACAATTTAATTTATTCTAAGTGGAAATAATTGATAGGAAGTTCTATTTCTTATGATAATTTAATTCAAAAAGTGAATACAATTTTAGGTATTTTTTACAAATTTTTAGACTGATTATTTTACATTTTTTGTTTACAAAATTAGATTAATTATTAACCCATTTAAATAATTCAGCTACATTTTTCAGTAATTAATTTTATATTTAGATACCAACGATGTATCACTAAAAGGAAGTCAACTTTCTAGTGATATTGTTGGATGTATAATTAATTGTTTGAATATTATTCCTTTGAGAAAGTTACGTGCCTATCACTTGGGCTTGGTACATTTTAATTATGAAATAGTTCAAAAGAACACCATTTTAGCAAACTACGACAAAGATTATGGAAAGAGCATGATGATTCTGATGATAGAGTTGAGTGAGGACTAAAAGAAATTTCAATTTTTGATATGCACGATTTTTAATGCCAAAATTTAGCGTACAATTATATAATACAATTTTGTTGCCCCATGATTTTTAGAGTATGACAGAAAATATACTTCCGATGTTAGACTGATATTTGTTAGAAACTATTCATAATACCTTGTTTATTGTTACCGTCACTGTTTTTTAATTAATTCTTGGTCTACTTTTTTCCAAGATTGAACCATTTTGTCATCGGCTGGTGTTCGAGTGCGTGCGATGTGAAGCAAAACAAGTGTTTGTATTGCCTCCAAGTGGACATTATTCAACGCCTAAACGTTGCTTGACCCGCGATTGTCGTTCGCGTTCTTTCGAACCCATATTGAATCATGTGGATACATTAACGGTTGATACACAAGTAAGCGACTGTTGTATGTATATGTTGTGTATGTGTGAGCGAGTTCATGTAAATGTTGTTTTCTTAAGTGTCAGGGTGGTCCAGTGGTACAGCGCTCGACTCAAACCTGAGTAGGCATGGGTTTGATCACCACGATTACTAAATGTGGGCCCACGTTCGGTTTCGCTAAAATGTCTAAATAGGTTTTCTGTACAAAATTTAAAGTAGTAAAAATAAATAAAGTTGTTTTCAGATTATAAAATGTGAATACAAAATGTTATAGAACAAAACAATTTTAAAGATGCTTATTTTTAATTATTATCATTGATTGAACGCTTCACGAGAAAAACATTTCAGTGAGTGGATGTTTCAGCAAAGTTAGATGTTTGATACGCACTTAAAAAAATAAACGAATATTCAAGTACATTATATATATGAATGAAAGGCATGCTATTTAATTGGAAACTCATTATAACTAAGCAATATATCAATATAACAGAATTCACCAAAATATGCATCACTTGTGAGTTTAAATATTAAAATATTATCCTGGATGTAGGACAAATAATGGTCACAAAATAGAATTGGTAGACAGAAAACAATTCATGATTTAGATATATTTCTATCAATGTCACTTTTAACTTTGTTCAGAATGGATAGTAACAATTGCTCAATATAGCAGATACAAATTTTTGAATAGACATTCTGTATTTTGGATTCTAATGATCCTAAGGATTTGAGTAATGTTTATAAAGTCTCAATTTCCATTTATGGTGATCTTCTTGACTTCCTCCTCCACGTGGTGCTTCCTGGACTAGATGCCCGTATACATCTAGATTGATAACAGCAGGGATCGAGTGCACAGTGGTACAACTGGTTCCCCACTTTAGCGGGTTGGTGCAAGTATACATCTAGGATACTCAAAAAATATCTTAAGGCATATGTATACCATATGTAGCCGTTCGACTAAAGGAGATAACTCTGGCAAAAAATCAGGCGGCCTCGTCAATCTTTGCGAACACTGGTACTGTCACAAGAATGCCGTCTACCTGACAATTTGTTATGCTTATCCAATCATGGGAGTCAATCGTTTTGTATGTGATATAAATATGGAAAATAATGAAGAGGTGACCACGTCACCAACCAAAATGAATGAGAATGTTCTGCATTTGGCGTGGATATGTGTTTGTGTGTGTGTGTGTGCAATCTTTCACTATTCCTCGATGTAATTAATTTTCTAAAAAAATTATTATTATTATTACTACATAACAATAGATTATCGCCATTCAACAAAGCTCCGAACAGTCCGACTTCGATTCGCATCAACCTTCGTCGTCGGACGTCAACTCGTCCTCCACGTCTTCCGTCAGTCGCAGTTCGAGCTGTTTGACGTGTCTGCTGAGTCGCGATTTGGTCGATTCGTGCATTCCTGGCGATTTCGTCCATTTGGTCGGCGTTGTCGGCCTTATCAGCGCCGATAATCTTTTCCAATCGACCCATCATCCTACATCGTTTGGAGGTCGGCGTGGAGCGAGCATGTTCAGCTTATTGTTGAATGTCAACAGTTTGGTTTGTTTGACGTCAGGTGGCGGGCATTTGGGTCGTCGTACGAGGTCGCGGGATGATTTGAGTGACAATAAGGGTATCAGCAGCAGCAGCAACAACAACAACAACAATAACGGCGGCAATGGTTTGTTTGTTTTGTCAAGTACTAGTGGAGGCAGAGCGAACAATGCTGATATGGAGAAAGTTATTTCAAGTTTGGGTAAGTAGTTGCATATATATATATATCGTTATTATTTTTTTTAATTTTTAATTTTTGGTTGGTGACGTGGTCACCTCTTCATTATTTTCCATATTTATACGACATGTAGAACGATCGATTTCGATGGCTTGACAAGCGTGGAAGAATAACAAAGTTTCTTGGCTGGTAGACGGCATCCTTGTGACGTCGCCACTGTTCGCAAAGATTGACGAAGCCGCCTGATTTTTTGTCAGGGTTATCTCCCTTAGCCCAAGGGCTACATATGGTATACGTATACCTTTAGATACCTTTTAAGTATCCTGGGTGTATGTTCGCACCCACCCGCCGTAGCGGAAGCCCAGTTATACCGCTGTGCACTCGGACCCTGCTGTTATTAGTCTAGATGCCTAGGGGCACCTAGTCCAGGATGCACCACGTGGAGGACTAACAGTCAGGAATATCACCATCATTGGAAATTGAGACTTTATAAGCATTACTCAAATCCTCAGGATCATTAGCATCCCATACTCAAATCCTCAGGATCATTAGCATCCCACTCAAATCCTCAGGATCATTAGCATCCCTCAAATCCTCAGGATCATTAACATCCCACTCAGGATCATTAGCATCCCATTTATTATTATTATTATTATTATTATTATTATTATTATTATTATTATTATTATTATTATTATTATGGTTGGCTATACTAGAATATTATCTTTGAACACACAAAATTAGGTACAATAATAAACTATATAATTTGTTGCAATTAAGCAACAATTAAAAAGTTTAGATGTCTGATACATACACATAATTTACCAATATTCAAATATATGTACACGGTAGATCCTATTCAACCCACTTTTTGTTAATAGTTATATAATTTTAACCAATAGAAATTATTTACATTTTTATCTTAAAAAGTGTTAATAAGTAGTTTGTTTGTTAAAATGAAATTTCCTTTTAATGAAAATAAATGCTAATTGCTAATTAAAATAATTACTACTTCTATTTCGTTAATAAATTTGGTGTTGATTTTGTTTATATTTCTATTATTTCAAGTTGTATAATTGACTTTTATATTAATTTATGATAGCCAATCTTTGTCTAATAAACTGTACAGTTTATTGAAAGAAAAAAATTTCAATGATCATCATTAATTATTGATAGGATTAGTAATACAATTTAAAAAAATTAATTTACAGAATTTAATGAGCAAAATGCAAGATATTTTATGACTATTATCAATTCTATACAGTAGTTATTTTATTTTACAATTTATTTACTTAAACCGTATTAATAGTTGACAATATTCTAATTATTATGTGACAGCAGGATAAAGAACTTCTTCCTGTTGTGATATGGTGATTATTGCATTATATTAATGAAGGCACACCATCTGTACTCTTATAAATTTCTACTATTGACCAACGCGTTACTATAATACCATGAATGCCATAGGCACAGTGTGCATATCTACTAAGGTGGAAGTCGATGTGATGTTATCTTATACTTAATCTATTTCTAGATTCTGTTTACTTAACCAACATCAATTATAGCATTAGTTTTTTAGTTTAGGCACAATTTGCGGGATATAAAGTTGTTAATTAGAAAAAAATCACATTATATAAAAACATTAATAAATTTGATAACTATTATCACATCATATGTGATTAATTAAAACATTTTTATTCCCATATATACAGTTTACGGAAAGTAATAGGATTACTAATACAATTTTAAAATTTTAATAAGTGAATATAGTTATCGTTAAAGTGCATGATTTAAAAGCCTGAATTGATTACTCTTTGTGAAAAAATAAGCCTAGTCCAATACATTATAACAACAGTATTATCCCAAATCCTACCTAACAATAAGAATGAATGTGTCACCTGATTTAATCATGTGATTCGCATGATGTTTGTGCCAAATTTAGCCTAATCATAATATTCCATTAATTGAAATGACACTAATGTACTGCACGTATTCTTATTTATAATATAATAAACAAACATTCTATTAACTTAATACATCAAATTGTTATTTATTTATTTATTTACTGATAGTAATATTAGGCAAAGATTGGATGTCGTAAATTAATATAAAAGTCAATTATACAACTTGAAAGAATAGAAATATAAACAAAATCAAGCACCAAATTTATTAAGGAAATAGAAGTAGTAATTATTTTAATTAGCAATTAGCATTTATTTTCATTAAAAGGAAATTTCATTTTAACAAACAAACTACTTATTAACACTCAGTCAACAACATTGACAATTTTTTTATTGGTTAATCAGATTTCTCATGGACTCCTACGCTTTTTAAGATAAAAATGTAGATAATTTCTATTGGTTAAAATTGTATGCTCCTTTATTTTTGTCAAGGTTATCTCTCTTAGTCTAATGGATCAATATAATATGCGCATACCCTAATATGCCTTTTAAGTACCTTAGGTGTATGCTTGCATCCACCACCGAGGTAGAAGCCATTTTATACCATTGTGCGTTCGATTCCTGCTGTTAGTCTAGATGCTTAAGTGCACCTAGTCTGTGATGCGCTATGTGGGGGTGACAGTCATGAATAGCTCTATCAAATTGTCAGGATCATTACCATTCCTTATAGACATTATGAATATTTTAAATGAAAGCGTTAGGCTGGGTTGTGTTGTAAAATGGACCGTAGTTAACGAGTGTGAATGACATCAATTATAAATTATTTGTGTGTGTGTGAGAGAGAGAGATAGAGAGTATGAGTAATGCAACAAGAAATAGGACGTCTTTGTGGAACAAAATGTGGCGACTTCTGACAAGGATAATTGGACAAGCAGAATTGTGCATGATTTGGGAGTAGATGATAAAACCAACCAAGGGGAAAAGAATTAAAAAAAATTCTATTGGTCAACCTCCGTGAGTGAGTGTGAGTCACGTTGGTGCATCTTCTATCAAAAGGGGATTGTTTGACCTTGAAAATGTATATAAGGTGGAAAAATCAATATTTACACAGCACTATACAATTTGTATTGCGTCATCGTGCAAATTTGGTCACACATTGAGAAACTTTTCCATCCCCAACTGCCGAGTAATCACACATCCACACAAAAGGTTGTCTGACTCTTATTGGCTCCTTCTTTCGCAACTTTTTCCCACGAGTTGGTTTTATTATCTACCAAGCTTTATGACAAGGTCATTTTTAGCTTTAATTTTACTACTTTGAATGTTTTGCAGCAAAACAAGTCTTTTAGCAGTGGACATTTTAGCAAAGCCGAACATGGGTCCGTATTTAGTGGGTCGGTGGTGAGATTCGAACCCCCATGCCCACCCAGGTTCGAGTCGAGCGCTGTACCGCTAAATTATTCTGGTTTTCATATTTAACAATGGCTCATTGAAAGATCAGAATTGTTATGTTTTGTTGTATCTCTCTCTCTCTCTCTATCTATCTACCTATCTTACAGACAGCGACTTTACCATGAAAGATTTGTACGCTATTCGTGAAATTAGCGAACAGCCCAATTTGTTTCGACTATTGGTTGCCTCGCTGTGTCCTAGCATATGCGGTCGTGGTTTGGTCAAGGCCGGCCTTTTGTTGGCCTTATTTGGCGGTACGCAAATGTCCAATAGGAAACGTCGTTCTCGCCAACGCATTCCCATCGACAATAAAGATAATGGAACAGCTGATCGGTCGATGTTTGTTGACACCGGTGATGATGATGGCGACGACAATGATGGAATTTCTTATCGCATTGGATTTGTCGACGAAAAAACGGGCGATAACGCTCAAGAGGCAGATAGTTCGACTCAGTCAGATACGAGTGAGGAATCGATCGATTGTGGTGAACTGATGACCGATGGGCGGCCATGTTTGACCGACGTGGGATTTAGTCAATTTGCAACTAGTAGATCTGCATCGCACGTTCTTATTGTGGGTAAGAATGATTTTTAATGTATTTTAATATCAAGTATAAATAAAATTTATGTAAAAATTAAATAAACTAAGTAAAATAATTATGCACCTATAACTTTAAACATAATAATTATTTCTATATTTAAATATGAGTGCGTATATAAACAACGAAACGTGTGCCAGGTAACATTAATTTATAATAAAATAATTTATGGTGTAAAAATTAAATAAGAACTGTATGTACTTAAAAATGTCAAAATTAATCAATGACGTGTCCACAGTTGTGCAGACTTTTGTTTAGACGCAGGTTTAAGTTGATGAGCCAATTTTTGTACTTGGTGCCATGTTTGGTTGAGGAAAGAGGAGAGCTGAAGCACAACACTAGCGGGTTTTCCTTTTTTTGAAAAATGGATATTGTAAAGAAGGAAACCAAAAGTGGATTACTTTGTATAAAATTACGGCAAAAAAGAGAAAACATGATTTTGATGATAGGATTGAATGATGGTCGATTGAAAGCACAATCTTTGTTCTATATGTAGGACATTTAATGGCAAAGATTTATAGTATACTTATATGGAACAATTATGTTACTACATGTTTGTTAGAGTGAAACAATTTATTTATTTTATTTTATTTTATGTTTGCACGAGAAACATCTTTCAGCAGTGGACAATTAGCGAAGCCAAACGTGGGCCCGCATTTTGAGTGCCGGCAATGGGATTCGAACCCATGTCCACCGAGGTCCGAATTCGAGCGCTGTACCTTAGACCACCCCGGCACAATTATATATATATATATATATATATATATATATATATATATATATATATATATATATATATATATATATATATATATATATATATATATGAGACCAAATGGTAGGACACAATTATACACAACTGTAACTTAGCCAAAGCACCTAACAGACGTTTTATTTAGTAAACCGTTGATTTAAATTCTCTTGTGATAATGCCACTTCTACTGATATATCTCAGCCAAAAGGAATAATAATTATTCATTATGATGGATTTTTTCTAGATTATATATTTTTTGCAGTGTACATATTATAATTTTTAGACTAACTCAATACTAAATAGGTTTAACTTCAGTCCACCAGGAGTACTGTAGTTGATTTACATCCTCATTGAAAATTATCACTAGTGCATACTTTTCACGTATTGCATGGACACAAATCCTTGCTCTTTCACGTTTCAAACCAAAGTATTATCCACTGAGTTGTGAGTAACTGATACGGACCTCGTGAATTTATTGTTTATAGTGAATCTGTACATATATATATTCCTTGTTAATATCCATTTGTTCTTTATACATTGAATTTTTCGAGAATATATTTGATAATTGGGATGCTAATACTCCTGAGGATTTGACTGATGTTCATAAAGTCTCAATTTCCTGACTGTTCGTCCTCCACGTGGTGCATCCTGGACTAGTTGCCTATAGACATCTAGACTAATTAAAGTAGGGACCGAATGCACAGCGGTATAACTGGGCTTCCGCTACAGCGGGTGGGTACAAACATACACACAGAGGATATAAAAGGTATATTGAGGTATATATTTACCACATGTAGCCGTTGGGTTAAGGGAGATTGTCCTGACAAAAAAACAGATGACTGTCAATTTTTGCGAACTCTGACGCTATCTATTAGCCAAGAGATTTTTTATTCTTCTACATTACGCTTATCAAGCCATCGAAGTCGATCGTTTAATATGCCCTATAAGTATAGAAATTAATGAAGAGGTAATCAGGTTACAAACCAAAATGAACGAATGAACTATTTGATAATTCTAATGGCACTTAAATTATTCTTGTATACTTTTAATCCAATACAAACTCTTGTTATAACATTATAATATTATTGTTGTTCGTGCGTTGCATGTCTGAAGGCGATCCGGGTTTGGGAAAAAGCCAATTGTTGCGTGCCGCTGCTGGCTTGGCTTCGAGAGTGTTGTACGTGTGCGGCAATACAGCAACAGCTGCCGGCTTAACGGTAAGCACAATTCGTGAAGGCAACGACAGCGGTGGCGGTTTTGGTTTGGAAGCTGGAGCTTTGGTTTTGGCTGATCAGGTAGACTATATATATATATATATATATATATATATATATATATATATATATATATATATATATATATATATAGGATTTCAGTTTTACATAATAACTCCACAACAAAGTCCCATAATTTAAACAAAATGATTTCATGTGTTCGAACATTTTACGAAAATGTTTGCCTGATCCTTTTCATTTCAATTGGATCTTCCCAAATTGTTGTTAGCTAAGTCTTCTGTAATTTATCTCAACCTTTTATCTGCCATGAATGAGTGTTTGGATGCCAATGATTCTGAAGATTTGAGTAATGCTTGTTAATTTTCAATTTCCTGACTGTTCGTCCTCCACGTGGTGCATCCTGGACCAGGCTCTGAAAGGCATCTAGACTAATAACAGGATGGACCGGTATAGTTGTGCTTCGGCTATGACGGGTGGGTGCAAGCATACAATCATGATACTTCAGGGATATCTTAAGATATATATAATCGATATGTAGATCTCGGGCTAAGGGAGATAACTTTGACAAAATATTAGGCGGCCTCGTCAATCTTTGCAAACAGTAGCGCCGTCTACCAGCCAAGAAACTTTGTTATTTTTCTGTCTGTTCCGCTATTGAAGTGGATTTTTTAACATGCCGTACAAATATAGAAAAAATGAAGACGTGCTTATTACGTTACCAATTACTAAAAATATTTGTATTTATTTACCCCAATTTTCAGGGCTGTTGTTGTATTGACGAATTTGACAAACTTACGTGTGACCCGGCCGTTTTGCTCGAAGCCATGGAACAACAAACAATCAGCATAGCCAGAGGCGGTCTTGTGGCAAATCTACCGGCTCGAGCAGCTATTTTGGCTGCAGCCAATCCGGCGGGTGGTCACTACAACGTTCATCGACGACTGGACGAAAATTTGCGCATCGCTCCGGCACTGCTTTCGAGGTGACGCTGCCTTTTGTCAATTTTGGTTTATCTTTTCGTTAAAGTAGTTTGTGGTTGTACAGCATTTTGAACGATTGACTTTGAGGGCTTTGGAAGTATAGCCGAAAGTTTTTTGGTTGATTGACAGCTTATAAAGATTGAAAAAAACGCTTGTTTTTTCTCAGCAACTACATATGGAATATTTTTTTTTAATTTTTTTATTTTATGTTTGCTACTTTGAATGTTTGCACGATAAACATCTTTCACCAGTGGACATTTTAGCAAAGCCAAACGTGGGCCCGCATTTTAGTGCCGGCAATGGGATTCGAACCCATGTCCACCGAGGTCCGAATTCGAGCGCTGTACCGCTTGCGTGTATTTTTGTACCCATTTACAAAAGTGAAAGTTCACTTTTACCGCTGTGTTGGTTCAAGTGCTTAGATGAATCTAGTCCAGGATGCTCTACATGGGAGTTACAGTTGGGAATATGAAAATTGGAAAGTAAGATTTTAGTTAATAAACAAGCATTATGATTAAAAATCAACCAATTTAATAACAACACAATAATGCATAATTTTTTAATTGATTTTATATACTGGACATGAATTTGCTCTTTCTATATACTATCAATTGACAGATTTGATCTCATTTTCGTACTGCTTGATCGACCAGATGAAAATGCCGATCGTATTTTATCCGAGCACGTGACTGCTATTCACACGGGTAAATGGAATCCGCACAGTTTTAGTTTGGATCAATCGCAAGTGAAGTTTGGCGCAACAAAATGTCCAATTGACGAAGACCATGCAGAGTTGTTGACCAATCAAACGTTGGCCCAACGATTAGAGTTGCGTGTGGGCGATCAAGTTAATTTTATTCCTCCAGCGTTGTTAAGAAAATATATTGTCTATTCGAGAAAATATGTTATGCCTTAGTAAGTTACGTAGAAGAGAGCATTGTGTGTTAAATTGTCTGATTTTGTCAATAATCTTTATGATTTTTATGTTGTTTCTGAGATGCTAATGATCCTGAAGATTTGAGTTGTACTTACCGTTCCTTCTCTATGCGTTTAGACTAATAACAGCAAGGACCGAGTGCACAGCGGTTTTACTGGATTCCTCTTTGTAATGGGTTTCTCAAGGTATCCATTTACCACATGTAGATCTGTCAACTGGCATTAACCCAAAGAAGATCGTCTCGTTAACTTCTGTGAACACTGGCGTCGCCGCAAGGAAGCGGTTTTTTAGCCAATAAATTCTAATTGCCCTTTGCGCTCAAATACTGCTACATTGCTACTGTTTTAGCAATAATAATATAGTTTGTCAGTTCTTTTTTTCTAACAATGCTTTACTTTCTAAGAATAATATTGTGTCATTCCGTATCCCCGTATTAGTGATTAGTTGATTGGTAATTGTTTAGAAATTGGCTTATACACCCAATTCTATATTTGGTTGTTTCTTCTATTTTGGTGTTTCCAGTCTTTCGACCGAAGCAGCCACGACATTGAGGGATTTTTATTTGGAATTGCGAAAGCAAAGAAATGTAAAGGATACATTTCCCATTACATTGAGACAATTGGAATCGTTGATACGACTTACACAAGCTAGAGCGCGAGCAGAATTGCGCGAAGAAGCAACGAAAGAAGTATTATTTGTTTATTTATTTATGTATTCCATTTATTTATTTTAAAAAATGATTTTCAAGTACATGTTGGTGGTGTTTATTGAATTTTAGTAGCAAACATTGCTTAAATAAAATTTAAAGTAGAAAAAGAATAGTAAATATTGGTACATTTCTTTCGGATTTAGGATGCTTCAGATGTGTGTGAATTGATGCGTTCTACTGGTCTAGGAAGTGGAACAATAGGAGGAACAGCCGCAAACACCATACTCAGTCAAATGTCCAATTTAATACCACCATCATCTTCGCGTCGGTCAAATTCGACGACTGGAGCAGGAGTTGCCAAAAGACTGTTGACAGCACTCGAGGTATATTTATGTATACATTTAGCTTTTGTTTCTTACATTTTTTGTTGGAAAATGTTTTTAGTAAGTGGACATTTATTAATGCTGGGATGCTAATGATGCTGAGCATTTGAATAAATGATTATGAAATCTCAATTTCCAATGATGGTGATATCCATGACTGTTCCTTCTCCATGTGGTGCATTCTGAACTAGGTGACCATAGGCATTTAGATTAATAACAGCAGCGACCGAGTGTATAGCGGTATAACTGGACGTCCTTGTGGGTGGATTAGTGCAAGCTTACACGTAGGATACTTAAAAGGTATCTGATTGTTTTTGTACACCATATGTAACCTTTGGGCTAAAGGAGATAAGTTTGACAAAACATTAAGCGTCTTTGTTAATTTTTGAGAACTGTGATGTCGTCACAAAGATGCCGTCCATTACGCAAGAAACTTTTTTGTTTTTCTACGTTTGTTACGCTTATATATCTATCGAAATTTGTCGTACAAATATGGAAATAATGAAGAGGTATTACCAACTACAATTAATAAATTTGGAAAAGATCGTGACGAATATAAAACGAAAAAAAAAATACTTAGAATATTTTTCATATTTGATGAAATCTGAAGGTTTCATTTTTAAAGCGGCTGTTAAAAAACCTCCACTCAATCATGTCTATAGATTACAACGAGTGGATTTTGCCAAATAGTATCAACATCCATAATCTTTTTGAAGATCGATATACTTTACAGCTGAGTGTGCAATATCCTATGAGCCGTGGACTGAACATTCTGGGGTTATTTATAGTCCAAATTTCCCACTCAACCAGACCTGTAATGCAATAAAAGTTGCACATCTTTTATGTGTCAAAGGATACTTTGTAATTAAGTACAATCAGTCTCCAAAATGGATGCATACGAATGGCAATTTAAACAGCACTAAATTTGTGCAAATATTTAAATTATTTAAATGCGATCTGTTCAGAAATGTTACAGGACACTTGACAATTATCTAAGACAGTGCTCCTGTGCATACTTCAAAAGTGGCAATATGTAATTTAATATAAATTACAATTTACTACACGTTTTCCTTATTTAGACTTAAAGCTTTGAAAAGCAAAAAGCTTACTTTTACTCAACTTCCTCCATGCAGTCCAGATCTCAATGTAATTGAAAACTCTTTTGTATTTTAAAACGTGAGGTGAACCACATGGAAACTGACGTATTATTGGAAGCGAAAATTAATCATGTAAAAAGTTATATTTCGAAGGACTATATTGGTATGTTGATATATTCCTACCTTAAACGGTTCACAGAAGTTGAACAAAAGCATGGATATTACTTAAATGATTGACATTATTAAGTTTGTTACCTTTATTTTGTATATTTATGTATTTTAGTAGATAAACATATTTTTAAAACCAATTATCTGTGTTTGTTTTTAAGTTTTCATAATGGTAGTATTGTGCTTTATTGCTAAAACGAATGTTATTGTTTCTTATAATAAGTATTTTTTGCAAATGATATTAAATGTATATGTATTAGTAAAGTATTATCTAAGGTATTTATTAATAAGTGTTGGGTATGTCTAAGATAAGTAACAAGTGCTAAATATATTTAAATGTAGTAAGTTAATATAGAAGTCATTTTTGTCACTATCTGTACCTCTTCCATTTTATTAATTAATCGCATTTTACATCTTACCGGCACTAAATACAAGTTTGACCTCACCATATACGATCAGTACTACTTTACATCAACTTAATTATGTTTTTGATACTGCTTATGCTATTCCAATTAGAATTTGTGTGTTTTTGGTTTCACTAAACTGTTGTTGTTATAACCACAATTTGTAAAAGTTAATGTTGCTTTTTTTAGATTAAAAATATTGACTTTAATTGTTTTATGTACACAACTTAACAGGTACAAGTGGAAACATGCACGGTGTTGCAGGTTAAGTTACGTGGTTTTGCAAATATAAAAAAATTATTGTTATATTTTTTTATTAATTTTTTAATTAATTCTTTTTACTTATTTAAATTCCTTTATTTCTCCGCTTTTTAACTATTTCCGTTGTTTCTATTAATAGACAGTATTCTTGTAACGTTGTCATTGTTAATCAAGATTGACGAAACCATCTGCGAGTTATCTTTTTTAACTCAATTGATACATGGTATACCGGTACTTTAAAATACCTAAGTATTCTGACTATTTGGATATTAACGTAAATAACTTAATAAAGATAAGAGCGATAATTTTTAGTACGCTTACTTTTATTCTTGTATTGTTTGATCTGATAGGTTATATATTGCACAATTACTTTACATTTTTTCTTAACAGATTGCTTCAAAACAAACCAGCAGTCGGTTATTCACTTTAAAAGAAATAAATACTGTTGCTAGTGGTATTCAAATTCCAGTTCACAATGTTACCACATTATTGGATAGATTGAACGAAGCTGGAGCTATTATTAAAAGTGGATCCAATTTGTACAAACTTACATAACTATTGTTCTTTTAATTTTATGTTACAGAGTATATTTTTGAATATTTTAACAGATTTTCCGGTTTTATTCTTTTATTTCTATATTATGATTTATTCAATAAAGCATTTTGTAACTGAGTTTTATACATATGTTATACCTTTAGCAAATCAATAATACGTTACATAAAGTTGATTACATACTGCATTTTAATTTAAATATTTTATATATTAAATTTTCATTTTAATTATTGTACATATGTGCGGTAGCATTTTGGAATACTATCTTAAGACTAATATTTCCTCGGTAGTAAGGTTGTTTCATAGTCCAAAAATTGCTATATTCGTTAATTTAATTAATTTTTCGGGGAAATACAAGGTAGATAACCATTTAATGCTAACAATAGAAGTTGATCCTGCTTAAGCACTATTTCTGATATACAAGGAAGAATGCGTATAGAATAGATATTTCAAAATAAAGTTAAAACAGTTACGTAACAAAAATTAATAAAATATTAAAAAACAGAAACCTTGTGTTTGCAATACACTAGATGAATGATCTATATCAATTAACTCTTCTTTTTTATTTCAATCAGGATTTATCACGAGTTAAGTAGGTCAAAACGCTTTCTGGTACTTGGTTCTCAAATTGTTTCAAGTTTTCAGGGTAGAAATATTAAATGAATGGTGAGGTAAAGAGGGATTAATAACAGAAAAGAATTTTGAAATTAAGAAAAAATCAAGGTAGATGGTAGAGGTTAACAATTATAGAAAACGAGCAAAAATTATAAATATAAGTTCCGTATTGCAATGCAAAAACACTGCAATAATCTTTAAAAAAAGAAAAGAGAAAAGGATAAATAACGCTCCAATGGACGTGCAGCGTGACGTGCGCATTACCTTGCGGGTGTAATAGCATTCAAGAGGGCAGATAGTAATGGTTACGCTTAAAAGTTGTTTACAAGTAAAGTGAACTACATAAAACAATTACAAAAATAATTATTACTTTATAATTTTTTACACAATCTAACACACGTTATCGCATAGATCACTTAAAGTAAATTAATAAATTTTAAAATATATACACAAATTTGTATATAATATTGAAAATAATTTATAGTATAAAAAGTTAAACACGTCTTTTTTTTAATGAACCAATCTGCAGTTAAAGAAAACACTTTGGTTAATGTTATATATATATATATATATATATATATATATATATATATATATATATATATATTACATTTTTACTATTTATTTTATTTTTATTTGTTTAACTTAACATTACACCTTATCCACTATTGAAGATACAAAATATATAATATTTAAAATTATTTTTTTTAATTTTAAATACTTGAACAAAATATTCATAATTATTTAATATTATAAAGTGTTTTAACATTAAGTAAAGATAGTATTTTTAATTTTCTATCACTATTACTAGTAATGCATGATGTTTTACGTAATTTCTAGAGTTATTATAAAAATTAATTTTTAAATACTTTTTACTATTTTTAAGAAATGATTTTTGGCAACAAAAATATTAATCTATGTCAATTAAATTATATTTTTACCAAAATTAAATTATACGTTACATAAAAAAATAATAGTTTAACACAGTAAATTATTTATATATTTTTTAATTTAATTGTTTTAATTAAAATGTGTAAACATAAATAATTATTTTTGTTATTATGTTTAATTACGCTTTTTGAAGGACAATATAAGCTAATCAACATTTGAACGAATTCAAACATTTATAATGGAAAAAAGTTTGTTTTATTTAATTTTAATATATTATAAAAACACTAACAAAAATTTAAAATAATTATGTACAATATGTAATATTTTTTTATTTAAAGTAAATAAATTACCTTTAATTTTTATTTTTAAATAGTAATTTTTAGAAATATGTACTTTTAACTACATAATAAAAAAAAAATTATTTTTAAAAAATTAATAAAATTAAATGCATTTAGTTTTTATGTTTAAAAATATTTATATAAAACATAAATATTAATTATTATAGTTGCATTTATTACTTATATATGTGTAAATGATTTTGGTTACTCTTTTAAGTTGATGAATATTATTAGCGTTTATTAAAACATTTGTAAAAAAATGTTTTTTAATTTATTATGCAATCACTAGTCTAAGTTAATTATTTATTTTAATTTAAACAAAGTTTAAATATAGGAACAAGAACAGGAACAGGACAGTACACGAGGTATGCAGGAAATAAAATATTCTTTTTACTCCTTCGTGTACTGTCTTGTTCTTGTTTTTGTTTTTACATTTAAATTTATATGTAATATTATTATAAAACCTTTATAATTTAACAATATTATTTACTAAATATAAATTTTTAATATAGTATATTAGTTACATTTTTAAATTCATTTTCAAATACACAGCAAAATAATTGCATAAAATTTGCAAACGTTATTTAGCAATAAAATGTCATGTTTGCTAACTGGTTATTATTAATATTTAATATTTAATTTAAATTATAAAAAATAATGTTTACTTAACAGCAATATTTTATAATTAGTCAAACAAATTTTGTAAAACAAGGCTTGTAAAATAACAACTGAATAGAATACAAAAATTATTACAACATAATAATTATTTTTTAGACAAAATAATAATTTAAATTATTAATAATGTTTTGTAGTATGTTTGTATTTACAAAATGCAAATAAGAAATTAATTATCTACTCATTAATAATTTTTAGAAATTTAATTTATTATTTTTCAACAAATTTATAAATGTGTTAAACTATTTTTATGTTTTGCACAATAATTTTTTATTAATTTTAAAATGTTTACATAAAAATTAATTTTAATATAATGTTTTATAACAAAAAATATTATTTAAAGTTATTTTCAATAATTGTAATATTAATTAAAAAGATAATATGAACTGTAATTTAGGCAAGTTAAAGTAATAATTTTAATTTGTTTTATTACTATTATTTAAGTTTATGTTTAAATAGTTTAGTTGTAATCACAAAATAAATTAAAATATTTTTGATTTTTAAGTACAATATATTTTTTTATGTTTTAAATATGTTTATTAAAACTATTTTTAAAATAATTAAAATACTTTTTAATTTCCAAATTAATGTATGTTTATTGTATGTAAATACGTTTTATCTTTATTTTTACTATATATATATATATATATATATATCTGTGATAATACGTTCATATAATTAATATTTTTTTTGGCAAATGTTAATTAAATGATAATCAAACATTGTGTACAATTAACACTATAATATATAATGTGAAATATTAAAAAAGTAAAGTATAAGAAAATGTAGTTACTTTATTTTAATTAATTGAATAAAACGTTTTGTATGATGTTGGTTATTTTAGTAATATGGTTTTGTGCAACCTTACTAAATTTAGACAAATAATTCTTTAATTTAAAAATATTTATAAATTTATATTTAAAAACAAATATATTTTAACTAATAATGAATTAAGAGTAAAATACTTAACATTATTTTTTCTCTTTGTTTTATTTTAAATGTAATTTTAAAAATATAAAAATTGATTTAAACTTATTATTGTTTTAGTTGCAGTGTGAATATATCCTTAAAAGTTACAAACAAATGTTTTTATTTACACATTTTAGAAGCATCTTTTTAAGATATAACCATAATTTGTATATTGTAATCTTATTTGTATCTTTTTTATTTCAGATTTAATTTTAAGTGTATGTGTTGCAAAATGTAACAGATATTATTTTGCATGTTAAATATTTTATTTATCAGATAAATTATACATAGTTAATAAGTGTTTTGTATTTTAGAAGTTGACGTTTTGACTTTACTGACAAAATCTATCAAATATGAATTATTAGACAATGTAAAAATTCAGGTAATGCATCCTAAATAAATACAATTTAAACGTTTTTTAATGTTTTGTTAAATATTTGTAGTAGTTTTTCAATTTTTTTATTTTAAGATAAAACATTTTTTAAAAGAAGCAGTTATTAGAGGCTATGTACATGAAGATAGTGAAATTATTACCAATTTGTGTGGTAAGTAACTTAATTTTTAAAATGTTATTTTACATGTTTGGACTGGTCTTGCAATACAGCACTAGTTTCAAAGTTGGGTAGGCATAGATTTCATTACCAACACCAATGTTCAATGTGAGACCTTGCTTGATTTTCCAAAAGCATTTAAATAATAATAATAATAATAATAATAATAATAATAATAATAATAATAATAATAAATTATACATTCAATACTTGGACTATTTTAGAAGCCGTTGATGCTGTGTTGATTTATGGCATTAAACAGTCAGCATTTAGTTGGAACAAAATGAACAATACATTTAACTTGTGCCGCAAAGTGGCTAAATATTGCTGGTCAGCCAAACACACGTTAGAACGCATTGACTATCATTTGGGCATTTGGAAAGAAAAAATGCAACTACAGTGTGACAAAAACAAATTGATAAATGAACAACAGTTGAATTATTGTTGTGACGACAATTACGTCAATTTGGTCAACATTCTATTGTGTAACAAACCGACACTAAAAAATGTGAACCACATTTTACATAATGGGTGCGTTTTAACAAATATGTGTTGATTTATTAATTATGCGGGTCTACGAATGGCTGTGCTAGTCTAATTTACCATGGCTACATATATAACTTATTTTTATTTGCCATTATTTTTTATGCAATAATATATAAACATATAATTATATATATATATATTTGATGCAATAAATAATAAAAATTCATTTTGGCAGATATATGTTATGATTATTAAGATCTAATAATAAAATTAATTTCTATTTTGCACTTAATAGTTAACAAATACGCGGACGTTGTATGATGATTGAGTCCAATACACATTAATTGGAGATACTTAGTCATTAGTTGTTATCCCATATAGATTATAATAAAATAAAACAAACAAACTAAGACCAACGCTTATTTAGTCGAGTTAAAATATTATTAGTTCAATTTAATTATTCAAATTACAGTATTTAAATAAACAAGTTAAAACAATTCACGGATGGCAAAAATGTAATGCTTGTTCAGTTAAAGGGAAAATCAATAATTGTAATAATCAATAATGCTTAATTAAATGGCATTACCAGAAAATATTAAAAGCTGAATCGCTAAATTGTTTTTAATTAAGCAAGTATTTACTACAAATACTTTTATTAAAAATGTATTTAAAAACAACATTTTAAAAGTAAAAAAATATAACATTTGATTTCATCGTGATTTAGAATCAACTTTACCAGAAAATATGTTACTGCCACTACTACTATCTTTTAATGCGAGATCTATTGTTAATAAAATTGATGATTTGCGTTTACTAATGAATACGAAAATTTATGTCAACAGTTGTTTTATATTAATTCAAGAATCCTGGCTAAAAAAATACATTGCTAGTAACTTTATGTCTTGTGATAATTATATATATATATATTAGTTTAATTTTTATTTTATTTTATTTTATACATCTTTACTATTTTGAGTGTTTTACGGGAAGCATCTTTTAGCAATATAAATTTTAGCGATGCCGAATGTGGGTCAGCATTCAGTGTCTCTAGAGTGCCCCGGTTTTTTACTGTTAATTATTTTTGTTTTATGGCACTAATTATATGTTACATATGTTCGAATATGCTCAATGTATATCTATTAATGCATTAAAGCCTTTGTTAATAAATAAATAAATAAATAAATTTAGTTTAGAGGGTGGTTGGGTGTACTCGACTTTTACGTTGTGAAAAGTGTAAGACAGTACGATTGTTCTATGTGATTTTACTTTAAAATTTTAACATTAAAGTTCGTGCACTTCAAAAATAGTATGTTTATTTAGCTTTCATAGTCAATTGTGTAATTAGAATTGTGCTATTTTTGTTTTAATTGCTGTAATTCAGTTAAATGGCGTTTTATTGCTACTAGGTTAGCAGTAATTTTTGGAAAAGGTTAAAATGCTAACCTTGGGCTCTAACAGTCCTCCTTCCTTAACAGGACTTGGGACCGGTCAGAATGGAGTTTGTAAACGTCCACCTTATAAAAAATGTTCTGTTTTGTAAAGTGGAAAAATGGGTTTTATTACAATTAAATAGTTGAGTTTAGTAATAAACTAATTCATTGTTGTTTACTCGTGTTTATCTAGTAGCCTGTCACGAGTCCAATTGAGAAAGGAGGATAGGTTGAGCAAAATGAATAGCAATCTGATATCTGTAACACATATTTTTGAAAAACATTAAAAACTACGGCAAATAAGTGGGTAAAAAAAACAAAGTAATGCCAATGACAAGACTGGGCAAAATTGGACGAAAATTTCAGCTTTTGATATGCCAAAATTTTGATGTACGGAACAATTTTGGTGTCCTATGCTCTCTATAACAAAAGGGCTTTGAAATAAATACGTAAAATAAGTAATAAATTATGAAATCAAAATAAAATACCAATGTATTTGTACTTTAGCGACATACATTGAAGTTAATCTTAGCTTATTCCTTAAAACTATTGGGTTTTTTTAATATTTGTTATCTTTATTTAATAATTTTTTAATTTTTAATTTAATGTTTAATTGTGTCATAAATAATAAATAGTAAAATAGTCTATTTATAGAGTTATGCGGGTTTAAAATAGGAAAAAACCTGATATTTAATTATTATCCATGTTATGCAAAAATTGTTTTGTTCAATAAAACAATACTGATTAAAATACTAATTTGAATTTATTTTTTTAATGTTGAGCAATTTTCGACAGTTATTTTTAAACATTCAATATGTTTGTGTTTGTTTTTCATTTTTGTATTAATTAACAAACGTTATTATAACAGGCATGTGTAGAAAGAAAAATTATGTAATTGAAACACATTATATACATATATTTAACAAAATGCATCCATTTTTATATATAAACTACATGTCAATTAAAACTTTTGAAATAAATTTTGATTATGTTTTTGCCAATATGTTTCTCTATGTTTACTCCATTCAATTTTCTATTTTTCATTTGCTTTTAATGGCTTTTTAATTACGTGTATCTGTAAACAGAACCGGGCAGATGCTTAAAACAAAACACTAATGGAAATATTTAGTGTTATTGTTACTATTACTATTATTACTTGCCTAAATATTTTAATGGAAAAATATTTGGTATTGTCAAATACATAAACGTATTATACACTACTAGGACAAACAAAATATTTAAATATACAAATGTATAAAATTATACAACAATGATTGAAAGAACGTTTAATAATTTTATAAATATTAAAAAATATTATAAACAAAACGGTTGGAAAAGTTTTTTTTAATAATTGTTCAGAAAGTAATGGAACACAACAATTATAATAAATTAAACACAGAAAATGTATTTACTATTGTTATAATATGCAAATGATACTGAGAAAGATTTGAGAAATGCTAATAGTCCTGAGGATTTGAGTAATACTTAATTTATAATAATGGCGATATTCCACTTGATGTAATTTGGGTTAAGTGCTTCTAAGCATCTAGACTAATGCAGCAGGGATTGACTGTACTGCGGCATCACTAGACTCCATATTTGGAAAAAGGGTGCAGGAATACATCTAGAGTACATGAAAAGTATCCCAAGTTATATGCATACCTCATCTAGCTATTGTTGAAGATAAGCTTGACGGAAAGCTAAGCAGCCTCATCAATTTTTCCAAACATTGGCACCGTCGAATAATTTTTATTTATTTATTAAAGTTTTACTAATTTAAACGTTTTACGGGAAACATCTTTCAGCAGTGGATATTTAAGCAAAGTCAAACGTGGGTCCACTTTTAGCACTGGTGGTGAGAATCGAACCCATATCTACCCAGGTTCGAGTCAACTGCTGTATCACCCGACCACCCCGTCATTTATCAGCCACGTTACGCTTGTCAAACCATTGGAGTCAATCGCTTTACATATATATATTTAGTCAATATTATTTTACAAAACAAGCATTTTTGGCATAATGTAGATGATAACGATTCGGTATTGGATTTTTCTATTTTACGACGTTAAACGGTGTACACGAATCAACAAGCATTAAATTTAGTCAACTAACAAATTTCACGTACTGTTTTTGCAAGCAGTCACGCATACTTTTATTTTTTCTCTAAATAAAAAAACGAATGTGTAATAGTGGTTCTTTAAGAGGTCAAAATTTTTAGATTCACTTGAATAATCAATCCACTTGGTTTCAGTCAACCAGGAGCACTGTAAAACTGCTTCATCCTTATTTGGTATTATAAGAAATGCACACCTTTTAATTCTTTTGTACGAATTTGAATCCACTTCCTATCTGGTGTCAGGCCAGTGCCTTAAATAGGGTTAGCTATTAAGCTTAAAAAACAATTTATTAAATAGATTAAATATTTTAAAAATATTAATAACGGTAAATTTTTTATTAAACAATTAATTTTTTTTTAAATAAATGTATTTGGTTTTGCATATTTTTTCATTTGACTGTTCTCGTATCAAAAAGTGCAGTATTTAAATTGATGGGTTTAGATTTGATATCCCCATTATCGGACAACAGTATTATAGTTTGAGTTCCACTGTCGTGGTGTATGTTTGCACATAACCACTGTGCACTCGGTCCCTGCTATGTTAGTCCAGGATGCACTATTTGGAGGTACCAGTTACGGATATTGCCGCTACTGGAAATTGAAACTTAATAAGTATTACTCAAAACTTCAGGACTATTAGTATCTTAAACAACAGATCTTGGATAAGTAATTATTGATTTGATAGAATAAGCTTTTGAATATTGTTGACTATGTTTCAATTCATAAGCTCTTGGTATTAATTTTATTAATTTTTGAAAAATGTACGCGTTATTTACTTCAATTTTAACATTTTATTTAAAATTGCATATATATATATATATATATATATTATAGTGTCAATCCAAAAGTGAAATATTTCTGGATCCGCGTTGCTTTGATAGAAAAAGATTTACAACAAATTATTCAATATTTGGTAAATAATTACGAGTAAGCTCTGTTTTTCTGTCTACACAATGTGATTGTTTTATTGATCACATGATACATATACAACAAAGCTGATCAAATAAATAAACGTGTACCACAACCAGATATTCAAGGTCACAGTGAACGTGCACTTACTAGCAATGATCAATAGGATTGTCCCAATTATTCTAGCCCTTGGGGGAGGGACAATCAATTGATTGAAACGTAATACTAACTTTTAAAACTGTTTCTGGTCTGATTTCTACACATGGCCATTTAACGAAGCCCCTTAAACGAAAGGGTCCCCGTGTATTGCCAGTAGTGGTGCATTAAATTATTATGGGCCTATCAACATGGTAATAACACAACATAACGACAACCTTTTGGCTTAAAAGAGTATTGAGCAACAAGTTTGGTCAGTGTACCTAAACGTTTTGTCAAAATCTTTATTTGATATCATGTGACATTCTTTTTAATTAAATATCCCCTGAATAGTTCTCAGTTTATCAACTTTCCTTTTACAATCTTCGATTGTCCATTTAAAAACCATTCTTGCTTGTGTTTTGTATTAAAAAAAACCGTTCAACTTTAAAACATTTAACACTATTTATAATTGAATTCAATCAATATTGGACATGATTAGATTTATGTGCACATGAACTAGTCACGAGATCTTTTTAAATTTATATTTATTGTTGTTCTATAATATGTAGCAATGTTGTGAGTTGGTGTACTTTTGTTTTAAAGCAAACACTACAGTAGATACACAACCACTTTTCATGGTGATTTTTATACTATATTTTTGTTTTCGTCTTTTTTAAAAGTAATTATTTAACTACAACACGTCTAGCAATGACATAGTATGAAAACAAACTCAGTTGAACTATGTATAGGAAACACTACTGTATTATAGGTGAACTTTAAATGTATTTCCATTAATGCGTATTGTTGATTATTTTTAAACATTTACATCACATGTCGACTGTTTTATATAGCGCCCAACTCGAACTTGAGTGGGCATGGATTCAATCTCCACTGCCTGCACCAATTGTGGGCCTACGTTCGGCCTCGTTAAAACGTCCACTGTTAAAAGGTGTTTCCTGTATAACATTAAAAATAAATTTCTAATTAAAAAAACTGGTTTATAATTAAAAATTGAATAAATTGATCAACATAAAATGAAATGGGAAGTTTAAAAAAAACAAAAAGTATGTGGAACGTTTTTAGTTATCAAATGATCTCTTGTATTATACACTACAAAATTCCCAATAATCAACTGGCCCAGGCATTTCGCTTGATGTAGTATTGTTTAATCTCATTTTAAAAACAAGCGGGGTTCAGTTATATAAATCCTCGATTACTATAAAATCATTGATATTACAACCGGAGTCGACTACATAAATAAAGAAATAATAAAGAGGCAACTACAGGACCATTTACAATTTAGTTTAATTTAATTTCTATTTTTACTGCTTTGAATGTTTTGGAAGAAACATCTTTGAGCAGTGGCCATTTTAGCGAAGCCGAACGTGAACCCGCATTTTAGTGTCGGTGGTGGGAATCGGACCTACGTCTTCTCAGACTCAAGTCAATCGCTGTACCACTAGACCACTCCGACACCATGAATAAATTATTGATCATCATTGTCATGTGGAAAATGAAAATGTAGAAAATATAGATTTTGATCAAGTTTTCGACCTTGGAAAAACATTCTACTTATTTCTTAATATATATGCTTTTTAATTGCACTTATTATATATAAATATATATTTCCAGGTAAAATATTCTTTAATTGTGTACAAGTATTATTTTTACCCCTCGCCCCCAAATAAAAAATATCGATTGTTTTTCCACATTGCCCGTTTTTTGTAGGTCGTATTACTATTCTTTTGCCATTTTGGCCGATCAATGTAGTGGACAAATAATGTGCGATTTGTTGCGTAAGTGGAAATCGCAATTTATACAAATTAATTTGCATTCGTTGGTTTAGTTTGATTGTAAGGTATAATTGTGAAAAACTCCACCGTAACTGTTTTTCCAATTTTGGTTGAGGAAGGAAATGGGTTCGATCGCAAGGCCAGCACAATTTTTACAAAACGATTAGATTAGAATATAAAGCAAAGAACTCCGCCTAGTTTGGATTAGAAATGATTCAATCTAGCCAGTCCCAAGTCTGGATAAAGGAGGAGGGTTTTGAGCGCAAGGTTGGCAACCTGGCCTTTGTAAAAATTTATACTGCTGCGGAAACAATGAAAGATGACGCCATTCCTGCAAACAACAACGTTTCTGGATAGCAAAGTTACCAGATGACAAGGTTGAGTGAAAGCCGAAAGAAAGCACAATCTTCGATTTACAGAATATTTAATGCCAACAAGACTTTGTTATTGTTGTTGTTGTTTTGCTGTAATTGTTGTCTTATTGCCCCATGCTTATTCTTATAGCAAAAGAGTTTTGTATTATATATATATATATATATATATATATAAAGCAAAGAATTGGAAGCAGTTTGGTTAGAGTCGAACCATTTACAAATAAAGACAATAAACGATGTATTTATTTACTAATTTGAATGTTTTACAAGAAACATGCCTTTAAGGAGTGGACATTTTAGCGAAGCCGAACGTGGGCCCACTATTAGTGTCAGTGGTGGGATTTGAACCCAGATCCAAGACGAGCGCTGTGCCGTTGAATCACCTTGGCACACGCATTATTAGTCGTATTTTATGGGCTACACAACAAATGGTCAAAACAAAAAATAATGTATCTGTCAACTCCACCATAGCTTATCTCAAGTTGGCTTGAGAAAAGATCGGCGGTTAGAGCGTAAAATTAGTAAGTCGATCTCTTTGTTGAAGAAACAAAATGCCGATGCTATTTCATAAATGGAGGGCAGAAAAGCGAAAGCTGTGACGATCTTGCTGCCCCTATGTTCTTGACGGATGAAAAGGGTTTTAAATTAGACAGATCAAGTGAGTTGTAATATAGTCCGTATAACGTTTCATTGAAAAAAGATGCAACTAACGTAATACGGTTCTTTAGTATACACATTTTTTCTTTTGTAGCCGGTCCCAAGTCCGGATGAAACAAGAATAAACCAAAAACTCTAGGTTAGCATCCCGGCCTTTTGAAAGATAAAATGCTATTCCAACTATAACAATTAAGGGAATGTAGCTCAGTGTCAGGTATACAACATTTTCAATGCCGAAAAAATAAAGTACAATTGTTGTTGCTTCACCCTCTTCAGAACGCGAAAGATTCAATGATTGATCCACTGGTTTCAAAATTGCACAACAGTAAATATTGTATCTACACTGGGTATTTATATATTATATATAAATTATACAAAACCCTTTTACTCTAAAAATAAGCATGGGGTAATAAGACAACAATTACAGCAAAACAACAACAACAAAGTCTCGTTGATATTGAAGATTCGCAAATCGAAGATTGAGCTTCCTTTCTGCTTTTACTCAACCCTGTCATCTGTGTAACTCTGTCATCCAGATACGTGCAATTACTTATTTGCCATTGTTTGCCGGAATGGCGTCCTCTTGATAGTTTCCGTAGCAGTATACATTTTTTTACAGAGGCCAGGTTGCTAACCTTGCGCTCAAACCCTCCTCCTTTATCCAGGCTTGAGACTGGCTAGATTGAATCATTTCTGACCCAAACTAGGCGGAGTTGAGTATTTATAAACAACATAAAAATTAATTTTTCGATTTAGATATCACAAACTCATTTTACATGCATTAAACATGTTTGGTTTTTAAAATCAAATTATTTTTGCTAGTAAACGGTATTTGATAAATATTAAATTTTATATTTGCCGAAACGATTTATTAATATTTATTAATTTTTTGCTTTTGTATTGATAAAATCTAAAATTGAATTTTAGCGTTGTTTAGTATATAGACTGTGAATAGTTAACAATAGTATTCATTTTAAAGAATCACCCTAGTAACTAAACGTTTACACTAGAAGACGAGGAATTGAATACCTTCACCAGCGCTAAATGTAAACCTTATCTTGGCAACATGAAATGTTTACTTGCTTAGAGTTGAATTCTAGTAAACATTATGTTACAATAAATTAATGTAATTAGAAAAAACGTCTTTAATGCTATCATTATGTTAGTTGTCAACCTACACCGTTAATATTAACACATTAACGGATTTTCTCATGTTAGAAACATTCTCTCAACAGACAGTGTTTTTGTTATGCATCTATTATTCATTTATTGTTTTTATTTGTGACTGACAAAAATATACACAATAAATTTGTCTTACAATGTATGTCTTGTACTATTTTTATTTGGAATTATAAGCAAAATCCAATGCATTAAGCAATGGTATTACTAATACTAATACTAATAATAGTAACAAGTATTATTATCATTATTGCTAGTAATAAAGACAATTATTATTATTATTATTATTATTAGTAGTAGTAGTAGTAGTAGTAGTAGTAGTAGTAGTAGTAGTAGTAGTAGTAGTAGTAGTAGTAGTAGTAGTAGTAGTAGTAGTAGTAGTAGTAGTAGTAGTAGTAGTAGTAGTAGTAGTAGTAGTAGTAGTAGTAGTAGTAGTAGTAGTAGTAGTAGTAGTAGTAGTAGTAGTAGTAGTAGTAGTAGTAGTAGTAGTAGTAGTAGTAGCAATAGTTGTAGCAGTAGTAGTATAGTAAGGATTAACGTTATTAAAACGTTTTTTAAAATCCATAACACTTCTAAGTTATCTTCGTTTAAATAATAGTTCCACGCCTTCTAATGCCATTGCCAAACTTTCAAATTGGTTTTCGGAAGTTACGTAAATCAAATTTTTTTAAGTCTATATATTTTGTTTGTTCAAAATTGTATATTGACGTTTGTGTGTGTGTGTGTGTGTGTTTATTTAATTGTGCGTTCAATGTACTACATTATATTTTATTTATAAATGTGAATTTCGGACATTGTACATTGAAACTTTAAAAAAAAATAATTTTATCACTTCAATTGTTAAAAAAATGGTAAATGCAAATTCAACTGGTAACAATAAAAAATTTTTTAACCAATTTAAACTTTATAGTTGGTTCGTTTCAAGTTATTTTTATAAAACAATTGAATAACGACAAATGATTTCTAATTTGCTCAATTCTTTTTAGAAAATTTGTCTATTTTTGATTGGTTATCCCGAGTGACAAAAGTAATTGAATCACACTGTCCAGCTTTTCCAAATGTCCACTTGTTAGAAAAAGCTTTTTGTCAAACATTTTAAGCAACAAAAATTCAATCTATTCAGTTTATTTGTTTATTCTTACTACATGTTGTTTTATTGGGCAAACATTGTATCTAGGAGGTCCTTGTTTTGTCGACTTCTGTCGGGCACGAACAACCGATCATTTATTTACAAATCCGCCAGTATCCGAACTGATCAAACGACATGGTATTTATGGCAGTCTAATGTCAAAAAATGTTGTATATATACCGCCAGTTGGTTTGACACATTTAAACAACTGCAGTGAAAGTGGAAATGATAATTTAAACGCCGGTTCAAGCACATCCCAACTGACAAGTGAAACGGAATTGGACCCACTTGTATCATGCAGTTATACTACTACTAATACTACTACTACTACTAATAATAATAGTAATAATAACAATTTGACAATAAATGCTAACAAAGATTGCTTGTTAAAAAAATGCCATTTAACAATAAATAAAGAATTGAATAATTTGGAAAATTCAAATTTGATTAGTCCCATAAATCAAGTAAGTGGATGTTCATTATAATTTGTTTGTTTTGTAAAAAATTTAAAAAAAGATTTTGATTTTTGTTGTTCAAATGTTTGATGAGAAACGTATTTTTTCAAAGAGCTAAACGAGGACACATGCTCACCCAAGTTCGAGTCTGGTACTCCATTGAATCGACGACCTTAGCACAGTGCAAAAACAGAACTGAAGCATTTGCAATACTCTTTATACTTACTTATTCAAAAATTGTTTTTTAATTACATCTATTTTTTATATACAAAAGTAGGCGAAGATTATATTTTTGTCACCAATACTATTGCACAAATAAATGTTTTAAAATTATTTTTTAACGTTTCAAAGTACTTTTTTCTATTACATAACAGGTTTTTAAAATACATTTGGCCAAATAATAATAATAATAATAATAATAATATATTGTTATTATTATTATTATTAGTATTATTAGTAGTAGTATAGTAGTAGTAGTAGTAGTAGTAGTAGTAGTAGTAGTAGTAGTAGTAGTAGTAGTAGTAGTAGTAGTAGTAGTAGTAGTAGTAGTAGTAGTAGTAGTAGTAGTAGTAGTAGTAGTAGTAGTAGTAGTAGTAGTAGTAGTAGTAGTAGTAGTAGTAGTAGTAGTAGTAGTGGTAGTAGTATTGCAAACCCTTTTGCTTTAAAATAAGCATGGGGCAACAACATAACAGTAGCAGTAAAAACTCTAGCAAAGTCCCATAATTTTAAAAGAACATGGGACAACAAAATGATTCCATGTCTTCGAACATTATGCCAAATGTTTTGTTTTATCCCATGTAACATTGAGTTCAATTACATTTTCTCACAATGGTTTGTGCCTACGTTTTCTGTGGTCCACCAACCTTTCATTTGCTATCATCAATTGCCCATTTTGCTGGTCTTTCAGGCGGTAAATTTAGAATCTGACTGAGTAATTTTTTCGTCTAATTGTAATGATGTCATGTAGTGGTCGATAGTTACTTTTTCTTATAAATTTATTGTTTAGGTGGATGGAAGAATATGATTATATTGATTTAAGTCTATAAAAGACTGATATTGCTTTTCCATGACTTTACCGTTGTTTGACGGAGTGGCATCCTTATATTTTTTCTGTAACAAAATAGAATTTTTTACAGAAACCAGGTTTCTAACCTTGCGCTTAAACCTTTCTCCTTCATTCAAAGTAGCAGGCTAGTAGCGGAGCACTTGAGTCAAACTTTGGTGGGTATAGGTTTAAATACCACCACCGGCACTAAATGTTTATTCTTGTTTCACTTCGCTAAAATATCTATTTGCTGAAAAATGTTTTTTGTACAGCATTCAAGCAACAATAATCAATAATTATAATAATAATTGATTCTGTCTAGGAAAATATGAGAAATGAACCGTTGTAGCCGGTTTCAAGGCTGGATAAATAGGGATCGATTGCCGCAGTAATGACATTTGGCAATAAGAAAAAACCAAACCTATAATCTTTTAATGGTTATCATGCTTCATACAGGACTAAATGTAAAAAAGTGACACAAAACAGCGATTGCTTATAGAAAAGGAGAAAGATGTAAAAAATAAATAATAATAGTAATAATAATAATAACAATCATTGTTGTTGTTTTAGTTTGATATCAGAATGTGACTGTAGGCGAATTGCTGAACCGATTTTTCAGAAGCACTTAAACTGCTGGTTTTTGTTTAAACTTCAATAATCCCTTGTTAAATTATGCTTCATGTAGTACACAATTGACGTTATAAACTGGAAAAATATAACAAAATGTATATACAGCTGATTTTAATATTTGCCCACAGTATAACAATTATTCCATTTCATTAGGCATAAGGTTCAACTATTTATATACATATATCATACTTTTAACTCTTACAGTATCTTGAGAAAAACAAGCATATTTACTATTGCACTCAATTTTTGTTTTATTGCTATAATTTGCATCCATTAACTTTTTATGTCAAAATGAAACAAACTCATGTAGTTATGTAATTGATAAAACTCGTAATATAAGAATGAAAAATGGAGAAATTGTTCAAAAATAAAGCGTTGTTGGAGCAAATATTTAAAAAAATATATTGTTAACGTTTAATTGTAATTAATCTATATACAATTATAATAGATACTTGTTGCAGTTACCTTAATGGGACAAATGCAATTAACAAACACACAAGTGTTGCTTAACAATAAAATCTCATGTCTCTAAATCCTTTTTCCTCTAAATAATAACAAAACAAGCGAATTATAAAATTGCTGTTTATTCAAGCACATTATTGTTATTATTGTTACAATTATTATCACCATTAGCCATTTTCAGTATCATTGTTGTTATTATCGTTAAAAATATTACTAGTAATATAATAATTTATTATTAATAATAATATTATTGTTAATTATTATTGATACTGTTTGTTTTCTGTCATTTATTTTGATGTTTGGAGCAGTAACAACGGTTTTGACAAAATTTCTCGATAGACTTCAATGTGCAACCTTAAAGTTTCATTCCCCTTCTCTAATGTTTCTGATTTTGATCAACCTATATTTGCTAATTTCTACATTATGTACTTCATAACTTTGTAGTTTTAATACAATTTTGCGGTATTTAATTGTATCATACTGTATTCGTGTTGCCTTTTATTAAACTAGTAAATTATTCGTGGATTTAAGAAACGTTAGATTTTTTATTTTTTTACTGCTTTTATGAGAGATCGCTGTTTCTGACCAGCATTCTCTATTTGGTTCTGTTCACAGTGTCACTCTTTGTTGGTCCTTTTTCCCCTATATCTGCTTCCAACCATCTTCTCTTTGGTCAATCTTGTGTTTTTTTATTTTTCACTTCCAATGCTATTATTCACCATGTCACATAGTTTTCTTCTCTACGTAGAATATGATTGTATCACCTCAATCTTTTTATTTGAATTTTCTTATGAGTTTTATTGACTCTTTGTCTTCTGATAGCGTCATTTTCTATTTTGTCTAATTTGGACAATCCCAAACTACCATTGTTGAGTTTAGTATTCTCTCCTGGGCCTTCTTAATAGTCCAGTTTTTCGATTCGGAATCATGGCCGGTCTCACTGCTGTCTTAAACATTTTGCCTTTTGTCCTTGTTGTTGTCCTTTTGTCACACAGTACTCCTGTAAATTTCCTCCAGTTATGCCATCCTGTCTGTGTTCCTTGCACTATCTTCAAACCAAAATTTTTATTCTTTTCCAGCAGTAAGCCCAGGTATTTAAACATGTTTTCATTTTCAACAATTCTTGGTTATCCATTTTGATTTCATTAACATTTTCTTTTGTTTTACTCATGTAAACTGTCTTTTTCTTATTGACTTTTATACCTCGATCTTCTAGTATCTTTCTCCATTGCTCTAACCTCTTATTCTCTTGTTTTCAGCTGCAGATAACATACTCTATAATGATTCTACCTTAATGTCTCTTGTTAGTAAGTCAACAACTCAATCAAACATGACTATATCTCGAAATTAAATTGAAATGTTTTGTTTATATGGTTTGGTCTAATTTATTTTAAAAATATTTTTTTAACAATTTCTGTTTTTATTTGCTAAATTTGATAATTACGCACTACATTTCTATCAAGTTAACTTGGCAGAGGCATAGGTTATTTATCCACCGCAGTTTATATATATATATATATATATATATATATATATATATATATATATATATTCTTTATTGAATAATAATCACATTATAACAATTGATTCAACATAATTGTGCAGTTAAGAGCTTTTAAATGGTGATGTCTAATTATTAAAACCAAAAATCAATATTTTTTTATAAAATATTAATCGGTTTGTTTTTTACAAACCTCTGAAATGTAAGAAAATTAATATTTGGTGAATCTTCGGTATACTATAATCATTATTAACTTGAATAATTCTTAAAAAGTATATTTATAATTATTAAATACAGATAAAAACACTTACATTATTAGTTATATGTATGTCAATAGTAGATCAGAGATATACGTTTGAAATGAGTTTTTTTCAAAGATTGGTCCATGTGATTATACACTAAATGTTTGACCTTGAAGAACTCAGTCATCGGAATTGTGATATTTTCACTTTTTGCCTTAGTTTAATGAAATGGTGTCCTCTTGTTGTTGTTTCTTTAAAACTATTTTTTACAAAAACCAGATTGCTAACCTTGCGCCCATAGCAGCCTCTTTCTTTCTCAACCGGACTACGGACCGGCCATGATAAAAGATAGAATACTTGTTTTGTTAATCTTTAATGCTTTAATGGTGGATCTAGAAAATGGAGTTTTAACGAAGCTAAACGATAGTTCAAATTTAGTGCATGGTGGTAGCACTTCAAATAAGATCAATTCACGAGTTTTATCCAATTGGCATAAATGTAATGGTTTTCATGATCGGGGACATTGTCTTGTTTAGTGGTTTGTTATCTCAATAATATCGAAGTGGAACTAATCTAAAACAAGTTGGTTGGTAAAATTGTAAGCTCCCAGTAAATCAGGAAAAAGAAAAAGACAAAAAGGAGGGAACTACGTGTATTTAATAGAACTAAGTAACTTTAGTAATAATAATGATAATAACATAGCGTAACTGCGCGGAGGTTTTCTAGCTTTATACACACCGTTACTTAGACCAATTCTGTTAAATGAAATGTTTTATTAAATTATATGTATTCCGTACCAAATATTTTAGTTTGGAAAAGAAGACGGTAGAAAAATTAATACTTTAAAATTATAGCTAAACGTATTGTAAAATACTGCAAACTTTGAATCGAAAAATTAAAAAATATAATTTTAGCACTGTTCAATATCTTGTATAACAAATAGTTAACACGTTCTAGCGGTACGATACTCGACTCAAACACGGGTGGTTATGGAATTGACCTCTACTACTGACATAAGATGCGGGCCCACATTCGACTTTGCTCAAATATCTACTTTTGAAAACTATTTTTCGTAAACCACTTGAAATAGTAAAAATTTTTTAAATTTACTTTACGAAAATATTTTTCAAATAAATTAAACACCCAAAACATTATTTTATTTCTGTTGTGTTTTTTTTTCTTGTTTCTACATATTGAAAGTTGTCACCACCAGACCTCGTTTTTGTTGCCAAGGACTACGTTGAATCGATGCATCAAAATTTGAACACAACTCTATTCTATGGCAAAAATAACGTTTTAATGCAACTTGTAAGTAGTATGTTGCAAAAATTGTTTTTTTTTATTGTTTATTTAATGGCAATGTGTTTGTCTTCTTATTACTTCTACGTTTGAATAATTTTGATCCAACGTTGTTTGGAGTTATTCTGGAGAAAAAAATGGTGGCATGTAATTAATGTGTTTGGATATGCGGGCCCTTGAATGGCTGCGCTACTCTAATTTATTATGACTACATATATAACTTATTTTTATTAGCCATTATCTTTCTATTCAATAATATATATTTAGAAATTATATAAGCACAAGCACACATATATATTCTTTTTTAAGCAATAAATAATGAGAATTTGTTTTGACATATTTATGTTATTATCATTAAAATCTAATAATAGAATTAATTTTTCTTTTGTACCTAATACTTTTTTATGAAAATGTATCTAAAAAACAAAATTTTAGACGTAAAAGAAAATATCATCATAGTTGATTTTGAACGTGCTTTAAAATCAACTTTGGCAAAAGATATGTCATTGTCACTAATACTACCTTTCAATACAAGATTTACTGTTGATAAAATGAATAATTTTGCGTTTACTAATTAATGCCAAAATTTATGGCAACGGTCGTTTTACATTAATTCAAGAATCTTGGATAGAAAAATACATTGATGATAACCTTATATCACTTGATAATTGTATAAATTGATTAATTTGTCTAAATGTTTACTTTGTACTTTTATTTTGCATTGTTGGGTTTAATGGCACTAATTACATGTTATGTATGTATAATAATAACAATAACAACAATAACAATAGTAATAGTAATAATAATAATAATAATAATAATAATAATAATAATAATAATAATAATAATAGTAATAGTAATAATAATAATACTAATAATATTATTATTATTATTATTATTATTATTATTATTAATATGGTTATGGTTTTTGTCTTAAATACTTCAGTATAAGTAGTTTCAACACAGAAAAAATAGGTATAATTAGCAGTATGTAACATTGGTTAAACAAAAAGTAAAAGTATATCAGTGATATTTTTTTAATTTTAAAGAATAACGGATATTCAAAAGTATATGTACATTCTGATATACATGAAGGGGCACGGCATTACTGCGGAAACACTTTATAGTCAGTAATGTGCTAATATAATAATATACAGCAATATGTGAATGACTCTGTGTGAGTATGAGTATTAAAATAATAACCTGGATGTAGGACAATGGATGGTCACAAAATAGAATAGGCAGACTGCAGGAAGCGGTAATTGAACAGACAACAAAAATAATTCATGATTTAGAGAAGTTTATGTAAAGGTCATTTTTAACTTCGTTAGAATTGGATAGTAACCTTGCTAAGTACGGCAGACATGAATTTAAATGCACATTTGTTCTGCAGTTGGTGTGGATATTTGATTTCCTGGTCTTTCCCGATGCAGTTGATTTGCTGAAATCATAATGAAGTGGATGTTTTGTATTGTTAGTGATACGATTAATGAAATGAAAACATTCCTTGAAATGCCGATTGATTATTTCACTAAAAATATCGTGATAATAGTATTCACAATAATAATAATAATAATAATAATAATAACATCATACAAAAACTTTTACTTAATGATTGAATTGTTTTGCACTACCTATTTTAGCCCAATTCTTGCATGCGTATTGCAGGATATTTGTCAATGCATAGGAATCAATCGACACAAATGATTACGGTGAAATGGGTTCCCAATATGGCTGTAATGGACAAACAACTGGCGTCAAGTGAAGGTCGTTTGTCGAACTCATCCAGTTTACAATCAATCAACTCAATTACAAGAAAATGTTCATTAAAAGAGTAAGTGAATTTACTGTTATGTTATAATTTTATAAATGAATGATATAAAGAAAAAGGGCCTGACAAAGTATGAACTTGTCGATAGAAACAAATGGAGAAAGATGAATAAAATCAGTGACCCTTTGTAAAGCTATAGAAGAGGAAGAAAACAAGTGAATAAATAGATTTTTCGTTTTAAATATATATTATAATATCGCACTTTTTCACACGTTAAAAAATCTTTTTTTTTAAGCAGTTAGCAACGAATATTGTTTAGTTAGAAACTATTTAATTTAATTTAAATTGTTTTTATATACTATATAACACTTGCTAATAACATGTTATGTTCCTAACTTTGCCTTAATTTCAAATAAGTAATCAACAATTTAATTTTCTTCAATTATTGTATATTAATTGTTTCTCTAATAGTTTAACGTACACTAAAATTGATTAAACCAGCTTATTACTACTTATTTATGAAGAAAAAACGATCAATTTTTGAATGCTTACGCTACAAATGGACTTGTACTTAAATATCAAATTAATTATCTTATTATTATTATTATTATTAATAATAATAATAATAATAATAATAATAATAATAATAATAATAATAATAATATAAAGAATACAATATTTTTAATTTTTTTTATTTTAAATAAAAAACAATGCTAAAAAATTTTTTAAAATTTAAATTGTACAATGTTTTGAGATAACTTCAACAGTAAACTAAAAGTCAGTGCAAATTGCAATCTCTTTAACTAAGTGTTTGATTAAGGTCAAAGTAACCGTGTTGCATATACAAACGCGTGTGTTGCCACAAGATAATTAAATCAACATAATTAATTGTCAAAAAAAAGTAATAGCTGGACAGTGCTCCTGGTTGACTAGAAAACCTAGTAAATTTATTATTCAAGTGAATCTGACAATACTAATATAACATTTCTAAAAAGAATTTCTGTCAATTGATGTTTAAAATTCTTTTTATTTGTTATCCATTTAAAGAAATTACAATTTCGATTTAATGTTGGGTATAAAATTGCATTGTCTCAAACATTTACATTTTTGGAGATCTTTATTTTAGTTCAATGTTTTGATGCATAAGAAAGAAGTGAGCCAATTAATTGATTGTTATTTCTTTTCCATGTGTAATCGATCTTCAATTTTGCAATCACAATGGAAGATAGTCAAATATGTTGAAGTATCATGGCTAATACGGGTTTTAAATTTACTTTTACTAGTGTCAATGAAACTAAATGGCAATAATTAATTAACTAACTAATGAGACAGCAATTCATCAGATGTCACTTAATTTTGCTTATTTTAAAATAATTTTATTAATTAAAGATTAATTTAACTTTAAGATACAAAATATTTGAAAAGCCCAATTTTGTTTTTTTATAATTGTGTTAAAAATAGTGACGAAAAATTGAATTTAATGATATGTATGTATAATTATTGTTTTTGCATGTTCACAGTTTTTATTGGAAATATGCCACCAATATAGACTTGAATCACGTATTGTACATTCATTGCCATAAAACTGGTAAGTTTCTCATTTACTAGTGTAAAATTGATTATTAATAGTTTGATAGAGTGGGTCGCTAAAACGATAAGCACAAATGCGGGTAAGCATTCATTTGAGACCCACCGCTGGTATAAAATGCAACCTTTTATTTGGCTCTACCAGGTGTTTATTTGCTGACAAAAATGTATTTGGTGTTGCATAATAGAAAAAAAAAAGAATAGTATGTTTCGCATTGGTAGAAATGATTGGATGGAAAGATTTATACTGTAATAGACAGCGTCGAAAATTCCATTACACTTGCACAGCTGTACAATGCTCCCAGTTGACTCAAGTCAAGTAGATTTATTAATCAAATAAATCTGAGACTTCTAATTAATATGCTACGTTTGAAAACCCAATAATAAGTATGGAATTTATTAACTAAAAATATAAGAAAGCGTTAATTGTGAGATAAATTTATTTCGTATATTCTCGTCAGTCACAAACATAAAATTTCGGTATTTATATGTACAAAAGGGGGATACGGTTGGCACTTAAGTTAGTACAAATTACTAGCATAAACAAACACAAACATTACAATCAAGTCAAGTTCAATGTAGTGACAAACCGGTTTTGTGCACACAAAGCAGGTTTCAGTTTTGAGGATTCTCAACATATTCAAAGCTTGAGAAGCAAATGACGATTTAACTTGGTCGTAATGTTTGTGTTTCTGCATACTAGTGATTTGTACTAACTTAATGTGAACTGTATCCCCCTTCTGTATTGCAGCATTTGTAAACGAGTCAGAAAGGTAACGATAGTGCTAAATTTAAAACGGTATGCACATGGCTTTGGGTTCGACAACCAACGTACTAAGTACGACCTCTCGTTAAAAATTTTATTTTTCGTTATTATTATTGCTATTATTATTATTGTTGTTGTTGTTATTACAATACCCTTTAGCTCTAAAACAGGCATGGGGAAACATGGGATAACTTTAAAAACAGCAAAGCACTATAATTTAAAAAGAACATGGAGCAACAAATGATTCCATATGTTTGAATATTTTTCCAAAATGTTTGTTTAATCCCCCATGAGACATTTATTTTAATTAAATTATCGCAAATCGCTTTTAGCTAATTTTTTGTAGTCTATTTTAACCTTTCTTTTCCCACCGTCAATTATCGATTTTAAAACCGTTCTTGCTGGTAAACGTAGAATTTGATCAAGTAATTTTTTTCGTCTAACCGACGATTGAGCTTCGCCTTTCGGCTTTCACTTAACCCTGTCATCTGGGTCATGCTATCATTTATTTGCTAATGTTTATCCGAATGTCGACATTGTATTTTTTCTGTAGCAATATTGATTGTTTATAGGGACCCAATTGCTAACTTTGCACTCAAACTCTTTTCCTCTATCCACGTTTGGGGACTGATTAGATTAGTATATTCCTGATCTTTTCTAACCAAAAGTCGAAAACTTTACATAAAAAATATTTTTGTTTAAAAACCAAATAAAAAATTGTGCATTTCAAAACAACACACCATTACCTAATTTTTTTCATATTAAAAAAACAATCTATGCATTATTTTGTTTATAGAAAATGTATACGACCTTGTGTTTATTCAATTAAACGGAATTCCTTGCGCTCTATTCTGTTCGTTTACCCAAATTCAACTCGATTCGTTTCTACATTGTATTGATCAGTGCTTGCAAAGTCATGGCGGATATTTGAATGCGTTTTGCGACAATGTTTACTTCATTATTTTTTCCGGTTAGTCTCCATTTGTGATTGAACAAACGTTTTTATTATTTTTTTACTTTTACTACCTTTAAATGTTTTACGGTAAATATCTTTCAGTAGTAGACATTTGAGCAAAACCGAACGTGGGCCCGCATTTAGTGCCGGTGGTGAAATTTAAACTCATGTCCACCAGGTCCAAGTCGAGCGCTGTACCGCCTAACCACCCGGGCAGATTAGAATTTAGTGTAGTGACATAGTTACCTTTTTATTATTTCTATATTTGTACGGCATATTAGACGATTGACTACAATGACTGAATAAGCGTAACAAACGTAGAAGAATGACAAAGTTTCTTGGCTAATAAATGATATCCTTGTAATGGCGCCATGATTCAGAAGGTAGGGTTTAGTAAAATCCAAATAAAATTCCAATCTTCAATGCCAAAACTTTAAAGTACAGTCACATGGAACAATCTTGTTTCCTCCGTGCTCTTCAAAGCAAAAAGGTTTTGAAATAAATAATAATTTTAATAATAATAATAATAATAATAATCAATAGTTAATAATAATGGGACTAGTAGCGTTAGATGACTTCCTTAGATGCAGAAATGTCTTTGAATCTTGTCAACAAAATTCATCGACGTGACACTTTCAACAAGAATCAATTTTTTTCTACAAAATGATCATTTGTTGGGAGTTTTCTAGTGGTACAGAAGTGCATTTGAACTTGAATGAGCAAAGGTACGAGGTCCATTGTCGGCACCAAATGCGGACCCCGTTTAGTTTTGTCAAATATCTATTGGGTGAAACATGATTGTCGTAAACCATATTTAAGTTTTATATTTAAACAATAACAAATTGTGAAAATACATTTATTTAACATATTTTTGTTTAATTTAGAAGATGAAATAGCAGGTACATTGGGTCATCACGTTTTTACCGAAAAACATCGGATTCAAAATGTACGTTTGATTTAAAAAATAAATATCGTTTTCACAAATAAAATGTTTTTAAACTTTTTAATCATTAAATTATTATTGTTGTTGTTGTTGTTAATTAGCTTAAATACTTTAATAGAAGTACATTCAGTATAATAGAATACACAAAAATATTGTTAGATCAATGACATAAGCAAAGAAACTTGGAAACCAAAAACATTTAAAGTTATACAGTAATTGCAAAACCAAAACCAAAGAATCTTTTGGTAGCATGGTTATAGTAAAAGGTTTATAGTTTCTTTGAAACATAAAACAACATAGCAATAATGAAAACTATTGGTTAAGTTAAAACAAAATAATAATAATAATAATAATATATAATAAAAATTTCCATTTTTTTTAAAGAAAACCACAAACACTTCAGATGTTCAAAACCATTCAAATGTTTTATCCACAAACAATGTTTGTCAAAGCCTAAAATTTAAAATTACGAAACATATTTTTTGCAAATGTAAGTTTTTTTCTATGTAGAGCATGCATATATATATATATATAGTATTATATGTCCAACTAATGTAGAAAACAATTATTTCCTAATTTTTATTGTTTTTAGGGTATAATATGTATCAAAAAGTCCACATTATTCGTTCCAAACTAGGCGGTCTAATAATTCCCAACGTGGTCACATCTGACTGTCCAACAAATGCAACTGGCGGAATTACGACCGACATGTGGAAACAAATCCGAATAGATCAATCTTTTGTACGTTAAATTGTACACATACCGTTTGTTTTGGTCACCAATTACTACAGTCAACAAGTTTTGGCCTATTTTAAGTAAACCGAATATTATACTGCAATTTTGCGATAGTAACAAAACTGAAAAACATGTATCCAAAGTGATACTAATTAGGATTCGGTACAAAATGCGGATTCTTGTCTATATGTTTTAATCAAATTCAAATAAAATCATGATTTTAAAGACTTAAACTATGAAATGAAATAAGTTCGTATATTTCCGTCAGTTACATATTGAAACCCAATTTGTGTGCACAAAACCAGATTTTGTGCGCTGAAAGATGTTTCTTGTAAAACATTTAAAGTAATAAACATAAAATACAATATAAATAATTAATAAAATAAATAGAATAAACACACTTTAACAAACTAATTTACTAATTATGTGTATTTTTTTATATTCTATTAGAAATGTTCTTTTACAGAATTTTGCCGTTATGTTTACTTTGGTGGATGCAGTCAACCTTTACGAAGTGAGGTAAATTGCCGAAATTCGAGAAAAAAATCAAAGCACATTGTTTATTAAATGGTTTTAATTGATTTAAACAGTTTTGAATTCTCTGTGCTCATATTATTATTACTATTATGATTATTATTATTATTATTATTATTATTATTAATATTATTATTATTATTACTATTAATTATTGCTACGTCTACTAACTTTAAACAGTTGACAAAAGTATTCTAAAAGTAATCAATTTTGACTGCTGCCAGTATGTTACACTACAAAGTTTATGTTTTCTGCACACAATAGTTGTTTTCAGTAATTCTGTCAAACAATGAACATTTTTACCAGTTGGAAATTGTTTATTATCTTTGAAACACTTATCTACTAACTTTAACCTTAACAGGAACTCCACCGCAGCCGGTCCCAAGTTTGGTAATAAGAGAAGAGGAAAGTTTCAGAGCTTGATAAGCAACCTGGTCTTTGTAAAAAATAATTTGCCAAAGAAACAAGAGAACACCATTTTACTAATCTACTACAAAGGTGTGAAAACAGTATGATTCCGATGACGGGGTTCGGCGAAATCTGAATATAATTTCAGTTTTTGATATGCATGATCTTTATACTCTTGAGAATTTGACTGATACATATAACCAAGCTTCTAATTTGGCATATAGGTTGACGCATAGACGCAGGGTACAAAAAATGCACTTCAAAGTATATGTATACCACATGTAGCCATTGGGCTTAGGAAGATAACCTTAACAAAAAATCAAGTAACCTTGTTAATTTTTTGAGAACAATAACGCCGTTACAACGGTGTTGTTAATCAGCCAGAAACCTTGGTTATTTTCCTACATTTATTTTTACAAAAATTATTTTTACTACTTTGAATGTCATAAAGGAAATATCTTTCAGCAGTGGACATTTGAACAAAGCTAAACGTGGGCCCGCATTTAGTGTCGATTGTGGGAATCGAACTCATGCCTACTCAGGTTCAAGTCGAGCACGGAACCCTACATGCCATTGGAGTCGATTTTTTAATATACTGCACAAACATAGAAATAATCGAGAGGTATCCACGTTACCAACTACGATGAATGAAATAAATAAAGTTTTATTATTGTAAATTGCATCTATCTATAGAGAAACAAAGTTGTTCCATATAATAATACATTAAATTTTTAACTTTGAAGATTGTGCATATCAAAGATTAAAATTCTATTCGGAATTATGCTTTAGCTTCTTTGCAGTGATTTAATGAAATGGCATCCTCTTGCTGTTTCTTTAGTAATATTAATGTTTACAGATACCAGGTTGTCAATCGTGCGCTCAAACCTACGTCCTTTATCAACCGTACTTAGGACCGACTAAAAAATAAAGTGAATTGGGTCATAATATATCAAAACACTTGCCAAAAAATGATTTGCTTTGATGCAACAAAAATGCAACCGTTTTCGTGTTTATCCTTTTTGATCTAGATTTGGCCCTTTCTAATAGGTCTGTATCCGTGGAATTGTTCTCAACAAACCATCAAACACATCAATCAAATTTACAATCAACTTTATGCCAAAACAAAACGGCAGTGGAATTGGGCATTAAATTTAATCAAACGCGACAAACAATATTGCTATATCGAATCAACGTTCGACATTTGTGAAGAAGTGAAAAAAGAAGAAGAAAGTGCAAAAGATACTCATTTTACAGTAGATGATTTCAAGGTTTGTATCCTCCTTTCGAAACGCTTGGTTTGGTCAATTAAAATTGATGTCAGGTAACAAGGCCATTTAGATTAGCTAAACGGAAGTTCGTCTTTAGTGTCGCTAGTCACATTTCTACCATTTGTAGCACAGTTCAGTCATTGTGGAATCACAGAACTGTGGTAAAATGAATGTTTCCCAAGTAGAACGGCTTTGAGTTTGATTTTCAACAATGTTTTCGTCTATGGCCAAATTATTGAAAAATGTTGCAATAATCTGTCGATGTGGTGTAGTGGTATAGCGCTCAACTTGAACCTCGGTGGACATAGATTCCAATCCCACCATCGGCACTTAATACCAACCTACGTTCAGTGAAAGCCAACAACTTACTATAAAATGAAATATCAATTATTATGATAACATTTGTATTAATTTACCAAAATTTAATTGCTGACAATTCCTTCTTTTATCATTTTTTATATTTTCCCTACTTAGCCAGAACTACTGGATTTGTTTGCAGACAATGTGTGCCGTATCGACAAAGATGTTTTGCGCTGTGATCGCAGTCATTCATATTTTTCTAAATCTTGTACGTTTTCCTTTACACATGTTGATTAGTGTGTGTTTTATTTCGTTCGCTTTGTATTCCTTTCATGTTAGGTAGAAAACACGTTCGGCTTTAGCGAAATGTCTACTGCTAAAAGATGGGTTTCTCACAAAACATTTAAAGTAGTACAAAAATATATTATTGTTATTATAATTATTACTATTATTATTATTATTCCCAATAAAATAATTAAGACATAAAATGTGAGGTAATTCATTTTGTGTATTATCGTCAATTGACAATTAAGTTTTACTATATATATATATATATATATATATATATATATATATATATATATATATATATATATATATATATATATATATATATATATATATATATATATATACTATATAACCAAAACTAATTTTTTATTAGGCAAAATCTAGTTAACGTTTTATACAGTAACGCTTAAGTGTATTGCAAGTGAAGTTAAAATTTATCTTCACATACTAAAATGAAAATATCACTAATAATAACATATATATATATATATGTATATATGTTTTATCCTTTAATATTAAATTGCTCACCGGTAATTTTTCCTGGTTTATTAAAACAAGATTATGTTGTTTTAAAAACATGCATATCATTGGTATCAAAATCTACAGCAATCAAATATTCTATATTATTGAATGATATTGTTAATAAACATTTTAAATCCTATGTACAATTAGCATCAAAGATTGAAGGTAATAACACTCACCCACTACATACAACTTTAAACAAATCTAAGGCTTCTGGAAGAACAAAGAGAACCTACCAGCACATGAAAGCCAAGACTAAACAATACAAAAACTCATGTCTGCCATAATTATCCAGAATATTAACCAATCCAGATTCAAATAAAATTGAACTTCTAACAAACCTATCAAAGTAGGAATTATTCCACCTACTCATTTATTTAAACTAATTGGGACATCCTATAGCTTAATACAACAACTGTGCCTTATAATAACTCATTCAAAGTATAGTAATTTTGAATTATTTTTAAATCACATATTTACTTTATTGAGTATATTTATATTCATTAACACATGACATTCTATTTCATTTTGCTCACATTATTTGTACTACTACTTCTTAAAATTTTGTTATTTTTTATATATTGATGGTAAAAATGTATTTTACGCTGAATGTATCTTTAGTAAGATATTAAAGTTTAATAATATATATATATATATATATATATATATATATATATATATATATATATATATATATATATTTTATATATCTATGTATGTATAGTTACTTTTCTATTCTACTTCTTAGCATCTCCTGCATCCTCTCCAACACTAGACAGCATTCATCCAAATTTAATAAAATTGCGCAATATTATTTGTACGTGGACATGGATTAATTTATCGTCTGGATATCTTCAAGGCATGTGTGATTTGCTAGCTCCACTCCTCATTACACTGAATGACGAGGCATTGACTTACGCTTGTTTCAATCAATATATTGGCTGGATGTTGCCTAATTTTGCAATAGCACCTCTTTTACCATCCGCTAAACCATCAACTTTACCTATGTTGGTTAAATCAAAATCATGCTCTGTCCTGTCTCAATATAACGATGACATTGTACCCGACTTGAATCTATTCAAATGTCACAATTTTGACTTGTCCTCTCCACATGTCAAGTGCTTGTCCTTGTTTGATATAACCAGTTTAATTCGTTCAATGAAAAATCCAACTATGCAGTGCTCCAATTTGAAAAACACCAAAAGTTTGATTCGAGAAATGAATTCAAAAGAATATGAAACCACAATGTTAAAAAGTACAATTGATTCTTCGTTACAAGCGTCTTACGGTTTATTGAGCAATGACAACACGCAATCGTTAATGAATTTACGTTTTTCGGCACTAAAAACACTCGTGGAGGTAAGTGGTTTTAAGTATTGAGGAAAAAAAAATTATTATTGAGTAGGTAATAATGTTATTAGATATGTTATTTAGATATGTCTGTAAAGCACACTTGTTTATCCTGATGTTATGTATAAATAAAATTTCATATGGGTAACAAGTGTTGGAGAACATTAAAATTTATTGGCTACTAAATGGCGTTTCCTAAATTTTGCCACTGTTTGCAAACATTGGCAAAGCCACTAGATTTTTTGCTAAAGTTGATTTTTAAATTTAGTAGCTATAAACGGGGTGATCTAGCAGTACAGCGCTCGAATTTGGACTTCGGTGGGCATGGGTTCGAATTCACCACCAGCAATAAAATGCTGGTCCTCGTTCGGCTTCACTAAAATATCCACTATTGAAAGATGTTTTTTGTAAAACATTCAAAATAATAAACGTAAAATAATAATAATAATAATAATAATAATAATCTCCACAAACCTTTGAAGTACAAGCTTGGATCTATTCGCCATGATAAAAGTCCAATTATAATGCTATACACTCGGTCTCTTATGCATCATTTATTTAGTTGTTTATGTATGTATGTATTTATTTATTGTGGTTGGTGACATAGTAATCTCTTAATTATTTCTATATTTGTACCATGTGTTAAGCGATCAATTTCGATGGCTTTATAAACGTAACAAACGTAGAAGAATAACGAAGTTTCTTGGTTGGTAGAATGCATCAATGTAACGGCGTCATTTGATTTTTTGTCAAGGTTATCTCCTTTAGCCTAACAGTTATATATAGTATATGTATATACCTTAAGATCCATATAAGTACCCTAGATAGATGCTTACACCCATCTGCCAAAGCGGAAATCCAGTTATACCGCTGTACACTCGGTCCATGTTGTTATTAATCTAGATCTCTTTAGGCACTCATTCATGGATGTATCACGTGGGGAATAAGGAGTCAGGAATATCATCATCATTGGAATTTGAAACTTTATAAACATTACTCAAATCTTTAGGATCATTAGCATCCCTTATTTATATTTTTGTACAACATATTTTACGATTGACTCCAATCGCTTGATAAGCACAACAGACGTAATAGAATAACAATAATATTATACACAATCGAAAATAACACCACCATTAATCACTTTAAACACATTACTTAAATTTTCAAGTTTATTAGTATATATATATATATATATATATATATAAGCAAAGAAAAATTGTTTTTATTTTAAAGGTGTTATTTATAATTTTTTTAAACAGCTGTTTGATCCAAAACTCAAAACTTATTTATGTATGCAAGATGCTGATGAAGAATATTACTTTTCCTATCGGTGGTTGTTATTAAATTTTAAAAGAGGTACGTAACTCTTAATCTTTCTTATTTCCGGGGTGGTTTAGCGGTACAGCGCTCGATTTGGACTTCAGTAAGCATGGGTTTGAACCCTACTAACGGCACTAAATGCGGGCCAACGTTCGGCCTCACTAAAATATCCACTGCTGAAAGATGCTTTCTGTAAAACTTTTGTAGTAATAATAAATAAATAATAATTTGACTGTAATGTTTATTTTTTAGATTTTTGTTAAACACCAGGGTGTTTAATTATTGCTAATCGCAGTATTTAATTGTTATTGGTGGAAAAGGTTTACATACATACATTATCATTATTATTATTACTACAGTGAATTTTAATATCTCAGTAGAGCACACAGTACAGCACACAAAACCACATTTTTACTATTAGTTACCAAAATACAGCACACGCACACACACACGGAGATAATACAAATGATGAGAACAAAATGAACAATACTTAATAAATTGATTGCATTAGGTAAAACAAGGAGAAAATTCGTTCACGTTTAATGAGAAATAAATATCTACTGCAGTTAGTGCACATTCCATGCTTGGCAAGATTTCTGACTGATCCAGACCATATAAATAATGAACTGTTTTTGTGCCTTTCAAATACCAATGCCAAATCGCATCAGGTAAAGCAGGGAGAAAGTTAATCTAAAATTAAATATCTACCACAACTCGTGCATTCCATGCTTGACAACATTTTTAACCAATCTAAAACATAAAAAATGAAATGTTTTTGTGTTTTTCAAATACCAATTTATATTGTTTTGGCGTTTTCACCTTAAGAATTGCCTGTCTCTATTTGATCCAATTATTTGTTTTTAACATAACTGACAGTCTATATTATTGTTATGATTATTTACGAATAACTCTAATATAACGTTTGAAAGATTTATAAAACATTTTTTGTAAATAAATTACTAAAACCATTTGCTTTGATTTTTGATTTTGTAATTATTGTATAACCTTAAGTTTTACTGGTCTCTGACTTTCTTTTCTTATGCAATGGTGAAATTTTTGTATTTTACAAATTCGAATGTACTTTAACTGAAGTGTTTAAACTCATTGTATTAATAATAATATTAATACTACTACTACTAATAATAATAATAATAATAATAATAGTAATAATAGTAGTAATAATAATAATAATAATAATAATAATAATAATAATAATAATAATAATAAGGATAATAATAATAGTTATAGTAATAACAATAATAGTAATAATAAAAATAGTTATATTAATAATAGTAATAATAATAATAGTAATAATAATAATAACAGTAATAGTAATAGTAATAATAATAATAATGACTGTTGTAAATACATTAATTTAAATTACAATACATTTAAAGCCACAAACGTATCTAGCTTCTTAATTTAATATAAGTAAACAGGCTATTTAATCCAAGAACACTGACATTAAATGTGGAGGCTAATTGGCTTCAAACATCTACTTGGTACAAAACCGAAAACCTGGAAAGTAACAAAATATTTAATTCTGCAAAACACAAGAAAATCTGTGGAAATTTAACTTTTTACCAGAAATATTTACTGTAAAGTCACTTTTTGTACCAAATATTTTACAAATTTTTGTGTATTTTTTTAGAAATTAATTATAGTGATATATTTGTCACGTGGGAAACTATTTTTGCTGCGCGCCACTTGACTACTTACGATTTTGGCATATTTTTGGCCTTGGCATTTTTGCAATATTATCGAGATATTATTCTTTATTACAAAATGGATATAACAGACATAATTCAATTTTATAACGGTATGCTGTTTTAATGAAATTTTGTAGGGATATTTATATTTACTTGCAATGCACTACTTTTTAAAAAGTTATTAAAAAGTATTTTAATTATATTCTGAATATAAAATTTTACTGTTTTTCAACAAAATTAACTAATGTTATTATTATTATTATTATTGGCAACATTGGCCACAAAATGATGTCATCTATTTGAACATTTTGCCAAACTTTTGTTTGATCTCATGAGACATTCATTTAAATTAAATCTTTCATAACTGTTCTTCTCCAAGTTTTCTGTAGTCTATCTCAAACTTTCTTTTCCATTATAAATTATCCATTCCAAAACCACTTTTGCTGGTCTTTAAACATCAATAAATGTGGAGTTTGGTTAAGTAGTTTTCTTCGTCTAATCAAAGATTGAGTTCCCTTTCGGTTTTCACTCAACCCTATTAACTGGGTTGTACTATCATTTATTTGCCTTTGTCTTCCAGGTTAGCGTCCTTTTATTATTTCTGTAGCAATATAAATTTTTGCAGAAACCATGTTGCTAACCTTTTGCTCAAACCCTCTTCTATTCAGGCATGGGATTGGTTAAATTGGTATATTTCTGGTTTCCTTTGGGTTGAGTTTTAATTATTTACTACATATATATATATAGTATATGTATATTTTTATTTGTGTTAAAGAAATGAGCAGGAAACATGATACGTACACAATACTCCATCTGGCACGTAGTTTTGTCTTTCAAATACAACAGTATTTTATCAAATAATTTATTACTACATAAATGCAATTTATATGCTATATACTAAATCAAACCAATAGAATATTTAAATTATATCAATGAAACATTTTGTTTATTGTATATACTTTCTAATATTTAAAATTTAAATTACTTAAATTATTTTGTATTTCAATTAAAAAGATTTATTTTTTATTAACTTTATTATGGTATTAATTTTAAATAAAATATACAATTACTGATTTTTATAGTGTTTAATATGAAATTTACTGTAAAATGTCTTGATACCAAATGCAGATCTAGGTTCGACTTTGCTAAAATATCCATTTGCTGAAAAATGTTTTCAGTAAAACATTTAAGATGGTAAAAAGATTAATTCCTAAATGGAAATTTTTCAGATTTTCATTGTACAAATGTCATATATTTAAATATTTTTAAAATAAAACATTAGAAAAACGTCTTTATAAATAAACAATTACTAATAAAATATTGTGTCAAATTACTTTATTGCATTTCTATCAATTGCAACAATTTCTAGTGTTTGTATATAAACAGTAAGTGCACAAGGTTTTGTCAAAAACAATGCATACAAATGGTTATTATGTATAATATTATTTAGTTAGATTAGTCACATTTAAATTTTACCGTAACATTTGTAAAATATTACTTTAGTAATATCAATAAAAAATTGCATTAAAACAAATATTTTCTATTAATATAACTACAAAATTTTAGCGTAGACAAAAAACATTATTTAGGAAAAATAAAAACAAGTTTCAAAATAAATTGTCAAAAAATATATACTTACACAATAAAATAAATAATGAAAACTATATATTTTTTGGTAATATTCTTTCGTTTCCATAATTTTAAAGTTTCAAAATTAAAGCTTTCTCCGTTTTTAACTAAATATTGTGCATTTTAATTTTGCTATATATATAATTAATGTTTTAATTTTTTTAATGTTTGTAGAGCAATTTACATTAATGGTTAAAATACGTTTACAATGTTCTAATTATATTGAGATTTGAGGTGTCTGGAGGAAGTTGTATAAATGTACAATTGCTGGTTGGTACACAAGTTAAACAGTAAAAAAGAGTAAATTAAATAAATAGAAAATATTTAAAAATCAGGATAAAAAAAGGAAAACAAAATGGTTTTTTGATTAATAATTATAAGTATAACAAATAAAAAAAAATGACAAAAAGTTTATTACAACACAAAAACAGTGTAATAATATTTTTTAAAAGAATAGTCAAGGTAACAAAGCTTTACATAGCGTTCAGCGTAATGAATGTCTTAGCTCTCTCAGTTGAACAGTAAGTATGGAATATTTAAAAAAGCAAAATTTTACATAATTTTTTTATTAAATGTATTTTCAGTAAAGTGTTTAAACTTTATTTTATTTAGTAACCCTAATAAAATAAATATATGATCCTTGTCCAATTTTTTAAATTAAAAATTAACAAATGTAATAAGTGTGATTTAATTAGTACATGCCTAAATAAACTGTTAACTTTTTGCTTAAAAAATTAACTGTTAGTTATAATGTAAGTTATTTAAGACACTATCTTTGTTTAGCGCTAGTTAATCAAGATATAACAGCAAATAAAATATGTATATTTTTAAATTAATTCTATTACAGCAACAGTGCTAACTGTTAAAATTGCAATTTCTTTTGTAAAACAATTAATAAATATTATTCAACAATAAGACACGTTTTACAATTGCTTATCTTTTAATTATATATATATATATATATATATATATATATTATTGAAATTTATCAACGTCACTTTTCTGTTCTAGTTTATATCTTATGGCAGGATACATAGACTTAAATACAAATTAGCTTATAAGAAATAAATGGGTAATAGTAGTTAAACGTATAGATTAACCATCAGAATTGATAACTAAAGCATTTTCTTACAAAGCTTATTTGTAACAACAAATTGTATTATACTGCCATTCTCCTTTTCTAAACTATTGTGATTTTTGTTTTTCGTAAAATAAAACGTTTTAAAAAAGATAATTTTGTAATGATCTATACGCTTTTTAAAATTGTGTAAATATTTAAATAGTATTTTACTAAAACTTTTTTAAATATACGATTAAGTTTATTTAAGTCTAATTTTTTTGAAAAACACGTATTGAATAATAATTACTTTATTTTAGAAAAATTCCATTTAGCACGATAAAATAATACAGAATTTAAAAAATATATTTGCGTCAAAAATTTGTTTTAAGAAAACAAACTATACATCAAAAACCATATTTTTATTTGTACAAAAAATAAAAAGGGAGTTTTATATTAGAAATTTAACATCGCTCTTTACTGTATTATACTACATCCTTTCGTTTACAAAAACTGCACTTATACGACTCTGACATTAATGTTGCTTTATTTAACGTTGAACAATCGCGTATATGTACATACCAGTAGTTAATCTAAAATAAATTTTTACAGTAGTTAATTAAAATTAAAACAATTTCTACCTTTATTATTACTTGGCTAGTGCGTACTGATAAAATTCCCATTTATTGTTCATTGATAATTTTAGTTACTTATCATAATGCACATGACTTTAAAAATTATGTTAATTTTTGAGTGTATTGAAGTATGTAATGTAATCTTATTTTATTTTTTGACTGATGTTACATACTGCTAATTGTATCGTATTTTATAATTGTACTTATTTTTGTGTGGTAGAAGCTACTTTTACTGAATTATCTAAACTAATAGCCATAATAATAACAATAATGTTATAATTTTGTTAAGAAAAGCTCCTTAATCCAGCTAAAAATGGGGTTGGTAATACCGTAAGATTTGAGTTTGACTAAAAGTAATGAGTGCGACACTTCATTAAAGGCCTTTAAAAATTAAAATAAACTACCTCAATAGATGGGCAAAACTCAAGAAATTTAATAAAACTATCACTGAAATCTAGTAAATTTGAGAGGTAGGATCTTTGTGGCAAAAATCCATGTTAAACAGTATTAATGGTATTACTGGATAGTAGGTATTAATTCAGATGTTTTTAATGGTTTTCTCCTAATATTTTACTAAGGACGGGAAGAACACTAATTGGTTTATAACTTTCTGAACTATCTCTAGCACCAGACGTATAGATAGGTCTTACTCCAATGCTAACTTCCAAATAGAGGATCACCTTTTTACTTGTTAAAAATATTTTAAAAAAGTAAGTAATAAGTGGGATACACTCTATCAGATTCACAAAAAGTGGAATTTAGCTTTGTTAAGTGTATGCAGACTAGATCAGTCCTAATACTAATTTTACCGCACACCGTATGAGCCTCTGGAATACTGACATTAGCAAAATCTATCGGATTAAAAACTAAGGTAAAACGTTTTTAAATAAATTACATATCTCCGGTATATAAAGAAATTCACCCTCCAAACCTTTTAATTAAAAACAAAAACATGAGGTGATCGCTTATTCTTTATAACTTAAAACTGGGCTTTTTTATTATTTTTTGCAATGTCGAGTAATTTATACAAAATAATTTTTTTCAACATTTTAATAGTTTATACAACTTTATTTCAAATTTTACTTAAGTAACTATTAAACTTACCAAAGTCAGCTTTGTAGAAGTCAGAATTTGGCCCTAAGTTTTGGCCAGGCAAACAAGTCACAACAGAGGGGAGATGTATTTTAAAAGATAGGAGAGAATGGTTATTCCTTTTCAGAGAGGATATGTGTAGAATCCTCCTTAACATAAAAAAGACAATTCCTTGACTTACCCTTTATAGAATCCTTACGTATTACACTGTATCCTAGGATACGTATTTCACTGTCAAGAATATCATCTGATAACCAGTATTTTGTGATCCCAATAACATAAGGATCACCGCAGCTGCTACGCATTTTAATTCGGACATTTTATTCCGAATACTCAAAGCGTTCGTATAAAGAACCGTTAGTATGGAGAGTCCTTTAACAAGAGCTAATTTTGTTTTAACTTGTATCTTACGGAAACAATAATTAGACTCCGAGGCGCAACTTGGAAATTCTGTTGTGTAATAGAACATGGAGTAAGTAGAACAGTGGAGATTAGCGATTTATAGATAAATAAAACATTCGAATTGTGGAAAGGACAGATGATCGGGAAAGTTTTCTTCTATTAGGAGGGAGGTCCCTAAAAATTCTTAAGCAATAAGTAAAAGTTTTTTCAACAGAAGACCAAGCTTTTTAACAAATAATCTACATGCTGGGGGGGTACCGTATTTTGAAAACCTTAAATTTGGGAACATTCTTAAAAACTTCCTTTACTAATTTTAAGGCGAGTTTACAATAATTTAATATGTTATCAAAAACACCTTTAATGATAATATTCCAAGACCTATAAAGCTCAGAAGCAAGTTCCTTTGAAGCATTAATACTCTCTTTTTGAAAAAGCTCTAGAACACTATTAGCAGTACTACATTCAAAATGTCACTATACATCTCTCTAATTGTTACTAAAGATGTACAAATATCTAACACAAGTTCTTCTATGCTTTTGTTATCTTTTTCAGACAATATTAATTGATTGAAAATACTGTCAAACTTCTATTTAATCGCTTGATTTTCTTCAATGATTATTCTACTAGATTTTATTTATTCATTTTTATTTTTTATGTTTCTTACTTTAAATGTTTTACAAGAAACATCTTTTAACAGTGGACATTTTAACGAATCCGAATGTGGGTCAGCATTTTAGTACCGGTGGTGGGATTTGAACCCATCACTAGACCACTTCGGTGAATTTAAAATATTATCGAATTTATTGTCAATGTTAGATGAAATTAATTGGTTTGAATGTGAGCTTTCAATGTAGAGACATTCTCTGCAAATAAAATCATTGTCGCTATAGGATAATTTATTATAACTATTAACAGGTAACCCTGTGTAACAGTCATGAAACCAAAAGTTGCAAAACGAACACAGCATACCCGTTTTAGCAATCTTACCATAGCCACACTACTCACATTTGGAGGTTGAGAAAGTCATTTGTAGTAAATTAATAAAAAAATACTCACAAACAACAAAAACAACACTTAGCGAACAAAACAAAAAGCAACATTGAATGACAATAAACACTCAAAAGCATCAAAAACAAATACAAAAATGCAATCTCAACAAAGAACAGTAAGCAAGTAGACAAACAACTTGACGTAATTCAAAAACAAATACCACCAATAACAATATTTACTAGGTTATAATCCAACTATAACACTTTTTTATAATAAAATTTAATTAAAGTTTTTTTATAATAAATTTGATTTAGTTCATTGTAAAATCTAATTTTTTTAAGAGTATTTGAGAAATATGATGTTATCAGTTTATTTAAAATTAATAATATTAGTTCCATTTCTTTTTTAAGTTAATTTATTTTTTCTAGTGGTACAGCGCTCGAATTTGGACCTCGGTAAGCATGGGTACGAATCTGACTAAAATGTGGGCCCACATTCGGCTTCGCTAAAATGTCCACTACTAAAAAATGTTTCTTGTAAAACATTTAAAGTAATAAACACAAAGTAAAAATAAATAAATAAAAATATATAACATTTATATTTGTTTAAATTTGCAGATGATATGGTATTGTGCACAAAGGTTTCTTCAAACAATGATTTAAACAATTTTGAAAATTCTATTAATAAAATTGAAAAATGGTCTACTAACTTTGATCTCAATTTAAATCCATCAAAATGCAAGTTTATTAAATTTACAACAAGGCGTCCAAGAGAAACAATGGAATTAAACAGAACATTCAAGTTAAATCAAACAAATATATGCACCTGTAACAAAATTAAATATCTTGGTGTACACATAAATAGCATACTTACCTGGTGTGATCATGTAGAGCATATATTTTTAAAAACCAAATCTTTATGCTACTATATAAGAAGATTAAGAAAACTAAATGTAAACAATTATATTACTAAATTGTTCATTACATCATGCTTTTATTCTTTAATATTACATTGCTCACCCATAATTTTTCCTGGTTTATTAAAACAGGATTACATTATTTTTAAAAAATGCATATCATTGGTATCAAAATCTTCAGGAATCAAATATTCTATCTTATTGAATGATATTGTTGATAAACATTTTAAATCCTGTATACAATTAGCATCAAGGATTGAAAATAATAACAATCACCCGCTACATGCAGCTTTTAACAATTCTAAGGCTTCTGGAAAAACAAGAAGAATTTACCTGCACATGAAAGCCAAAACTAATCAATACAAAAATTCATGTCTGCCCTACTTATCCAGAGTATTAACCAATCCAGAATCAAACAAAATTGAACTACTAAGAAACCTATCAAAGTAGGAATTGTTCCACCTACGCATTCATTTGAACTAATTTGGACATCTCACAGTACAAGTTGTGCCTTATAATGACTCATTCTATGTACAGCAATTTTGAATATTTTTTTAAAAATCACATGCATACTATATAGACTATATTTATATTCATTAACATATGACATTCTATTTCATTTTGATCTCATTATTTGTACTACTACTTTTTTTATATATTGGTGGTAAAAATGTATTTTATGCTGAATGTATCTCTAGTGAGATATTAAAGCTTAATAATAATAATAATAATAATAATAATAATAATAATAATAATAATTATAAATGTTTTATAATTTTTAATAAAAATGAATATTTACATTAAAACATAACGTAAGTTAACCATTTGTTAACTTTAACTACTTGACAGTAAACGGAGACACACAATAACATTAAATAGCATATAAATATTTAATAAAAATAAAATTTAAAATAATTAATAAAAAATTGCACAAATTCATTGTGAACATTGAGTCAAAATGTTTTCGTAAATAATAGGCAATCAAGTTTTTTGGACTACCTAAGATAATCAAAATTCGTTCTATGGTTTTCAAGTTTGTTTGTTAATTGAGTAAATCAGAAACGTTTTGGTGTTTAATTTTTGTTGTTAAATATATTTTTTAAATAAATGGGTAAAAATATATTTTAAAAAATAGGAAAGGTTTAGAAATTAAGGTAAGGGATAGAAATATAGTGGAAGAAGATTAAATTAATAATTAGGAAAAATAGCTAAGATATAATAAAAAAACATAATAAAAAATTTTAAACAACAAAAACAAAAAAAAACGTCTTTCAATAATTTTTTTAAATAAAAAAGAGAATATTTAAGATAACGTCTCACTAAACATGCAGCGTGAAACGAAAATTAATTGTTATTTATTTATTTATTGTTTTTAAAACACATAAATTTATTACATATAAATTTAACAATTAAAATTAATTACAAAATATAGATTTATTTTTGCACATTATGTTGTTTAACTTATTATTCAAGGTCGTGAAAACTTTTACTGTTGTGTAGTGGTGGTAAAACAAAGGCTAACATGAAGGTTTTGTTTTGACAACATGTTTTGGTTAGTTGACGCTGTTGGGTTTTTAATGTGCATTTGCTTTTGAGCTTATTTATTTGAAAGTTTTAAAATATTCGTAATGTTGATTTATTTAATTTTTGTGTTACCTCTGTGATGGGATAACTAAATGTAAATGTACAATTTCTATTTTTAGTTTTAAATGTTTTAACATAATTATACGTTTTCCTTTATGTAATTATTAATATTTAATTATTATGACGATTATTGTTAATATTGTATCTTTATTACATTACTTTGAATATGCATACTTTACTTGTGTTCTTTAGTATGCGATTTATTACTTAATGTATTTCAAGTGTTCAATGAACATTTTAGAGTTTTTCAAACATTTAATAGTTATTAAATAAATATCTGTCGAATCTGTTTAGTTTATTTTCTGAGAAAAAATGTTTGTATATGTACGATTCCAGATTTAGGTATTAATAGAAGTTTTTATAACAATGATTGTTAATTTTTTTAATGTAATTTGAAGGTGAATCTTTAAATAATTAGTATTAATAGATATTCAATTTTGTTTTAAAATTATTTTTTATTTTCTAATGATTGATTGTTTACTTATTTGTTTTCAATTCATGCGTTTAGTTGATTAAGTTTATTTATTATGTTAAAACTGACGTAGACGTCACATTATTTTTGGTATTAAAGACGTAATTTTGCATGATGATAATAAGTTATTTTGGTTGTTTTATATTATTTTTGTGGATACGCTAAAGTTTTTTATATTCAAATTATAACTAAGTCTGTTATTATGCCATTTTTAATTTAAATAAGTAATTAAGTTGGGGATTTTTATAAATCTACTGAGATTATAATTTAAATTTATTAATATATTTTTTTTATATTTATGAAAAGAACCTTAATTTAAAATGTATTACATAAATGTATAACATTTATTTGGTATTAATTATGCAATTTTTACTACGGTTAATGTTATATAAGTATTATGGTTAAACTGTATGAAATATTTTGAAATAACATTTTATACTGATAAAATTATACTTAATTAGCTTTATGTAGGCATTTTTATGCCTAATTACATAAAAAAAATCAGTAAAATTTAATTTCATTAACTAGTTGATGGCGGTCACTTTTTATTTTTTTTATATCCGTAGAGCATTTTGAACTATTTTATGGATAGTTACGATTTTCTGATTAATAGATGACTTTCTTGAAACGTCGCTATTGTTTACTCCGTCTTTAATCTAGTCTAGGATGCATCACACTGTTATACCGAATCAGGAATATTACATTCATAATTGATACTTTATAAGCGTTTTTCATATCAGGAATATTAACGTTTCCTAAAATTGCTATTATTATTATTATTATTAAGATAATAAAGATACTAAATCATGCTTTTGTGTTCAGTAAAGTTGGTTTCATTTGTTTATCCTTTACAGTTAATAGAAATTATTGGATGTCTTTAATTCAGGTTGTAATTAACATTTAAAGTCAGTATGCCTCAAGTGTCGTTTTTTAAGTGCACGTTGGTGGCATAATTATTTCGTCATTAGTTCTGTATTCTCAGATCATTTCAAACGATTGTTTCCCATTTATATATGAGCGGAAAATATTATATGCACAACAAACAGGGAAGTCTTATAGTTTCTTAGCTATTTTTAGTGGTGCTAATGTTTATAAAGATTAATGAGGTTGTCTGATATTCTGTCATGGTTTTTTCTTTAGTGCAAAGTTTACACATGGGATACATATACTTTAAGATACTCTTTAAGTAACCTGATTTTGTATTCCTGGATTTATGCACTAAAACGGAATCCCAGTTATACCATTGTATATTCGGGTCCTGATCCGTGTTAGTTTGAGCTCAGGATGCACTTCATGAAGGTGTAAGTAATAAAGCACATTACAATTATTATGCTAATCCCCCTCGTCCAAATGAATTATTTAAATGGACGTCCGTTTGTTAACCCTATGCAGCCAACAGAGATTATTGGAGGGGTTTAACTCGGGATGTAATTAACATTTAATGCCAGCACATCTCGAGTGTCGTTCTTTAAGTACACCGTATAAAAGTTGACGTTTTTGCAGACTTTTTGGTTTTTTCGACTACCCTGTGTGATAATAACCGGTGGGGGTGTTTTATCCCCGATGATGATGATGATGGAAATTGAGACCTGATATATACTACTTAATACCTCAAGAACATTAGCATCGAAACACAATCATTATGCATTTGGTCGTAATATTTCGTGTAGATGAATGTGATGAATATAATAGATCTGTTTGTTTTTTAGCTATGCTAGATGAATTAACTTTTCCATCAACTTGGTCGAATCATTTACATTCTATAAATTATGAAAATTGGTCACAATTAGACGATTTGCGTTTGTTAGATCATATTTCGCGTTATGGTGAAAATCGTTGGAATCTTATTGCCAAAAAATTGGACAAATCACTATGGCAATGTTCTGACCGGTACGATAAAAATACAAACATTTTGTTTTATATCAATAACAAACGTCAGGCAATTGCGGCACCACCGTTTTTAAAGATTAATAACTCTGCCTGATTTTTTGTCAGAGTTATTCCTTTCCCTGATGGCTACATATATGTCTATACCTTATAATACCTTTTAAGTACACTAGATATATGCTTGCATCCATCCGCCAAAGCAGAAGGCCAGTTATATCCATATGGAAGTGACAGTCAGGATCATGACCATTATTAGAAATTGAAACTTTATAAACATTACTCAAATAGTCAGGATTATTAAAAATCTTAGAGGCTGTGATCGAGAGATTTAAAACTGTAAATTTGCCAATATATTTTTATTATTTGCAGTATATAAGAGAGCTTTAATTCATTATGTAATTTGCAACTAAATTTAACCAATTATTAAGTGCTTGCTTTAAAAGATTGTGTTTTGTATCTTTGGGTAAACCGAGATAGGAATAATTGATTAGGATATACTTTTGCAAAAAACAAAATTTATAAGTACTGTTTTTGTATATTAGTTAACTGTAACGCAATCTGTTTTATAAAATGCCTAATTGGAAATAGTCGAAACTATTGATTAATAAATACTTTTTCAAACATCATTTCATGGCTTTTGCCTTTTCCAGTTACATGAATCATTTGCGCTCACACATGTTTGGTTCGCACGAAACTGTGATTCCATTTGGCCCCCAACCCTTTGTCGATCATCCGCCACATCCCAATACAGATCACCATTATCATCCTGTGCCGTGGCGCAAAAAGGAAGACGCTGCTTTGGGCCAACTGCAAATTATTCACGGATCCAATTGGCAGCTGATTGCCAATCGTCTGACTCTTCTCAACGAATCCGATGGCTTGTACTTGAAGCGCAGTGCACTCGAAGTCCAACAGCGCTTTCGGACCATTAGTCGCATTCAACAACAACAGCAGCAGCAAAGCAATAAGGAAAATATTATGGATTCGAATACTTTTCGTGATTCGTTGTAGGTTTTTTTGAGAAAATGCGTTTGTGACTGTCATACGATGTGTCTATATGTCTGTATTTTGTACAGCGCATTAAATAATAGTTTCCAATGGTTTTGTAAGCGAAACAAACGCAGGAGAGTAAATAATTTTCTTAGCTAATAGATGATATCGCTGTTTACAAAAACTAACGAAGCTTTTTGTTTTTGTCAGGGTTATCTTTCATAGTCCATCGACTACGTATGATATACCCATACCTCTCAATACCTTGTAAATATTCTGGGTGTGTGCTTGCACTTATTCTCTAAAGCAGAATCCCAGTTATACTGTTGTGCATTGGGTCACTAATCCATGTTGGCCTGAGTCCAGGATGAACAAAATTACTGCTATTATTGAAAATTGAGACTTTGTAAGCATTACTTAAATTTTATATTGACAGCAAAGCCACCTCTTTATTATTTCCAAGTTCGCATATACGAAGTTGTTGGATGCGAGTTGAACTTTAAGGGGGGATGATAAATGAATTTTTTTGCTAGAAAACCGCTTTCTTGCGACGATGCCAGTGTTCACAGGAATTGTCGAGGTGATATTCTATGGGAGAAATGGGGATGAACGCCGGCACCCACCCACCAAAGCGGAACTCCAGTTATGCCGCTGTGCATTCGGTCCCTGTTGTTATTAGTGTAGATGCCTGGGTGCACCTATTCCAGGATGCAACACATGGGGGAGTAACAGTCAGGAATATCACTATTGTTAGAAATTGGGACTTGATAAGCATTACTCAAACTCTCAAGATTATTAGCAAGGTCTAATGAAGAAGACGCGTAACTGGAGTTTAATTTTGTAATTAGTAAACTAGAGCCATTTATGTTCCCTTCATTTGTTTGCATCGAGTGCCATTTAGCTGCTGGTGAATGTGTAAGGAGCAAATTTCATTTTCCATTTTTTATTGTAGATTATCTTGGTCGAATTTTTCCAAACGAAATGACAACAACACCAACAAATCATGGTTGAATTCTGACAAAACATTCCCAGATCCTCACTATTTGAAAACGAATAACAATATGAATTGGAGTTCCAGACGGTCGATTTTCAAACACGAATCCGAAGTAAGTGCATATTTTGTTATTTTTTTATCATTCCACAAACCTTCAATAAAAGGAAGATGTCTACATTGGATTGACCATGTTTTACGTAGGCTGCCTCTCATTCAGCCAAAAGAAGACGGGTGGTGAACAAGTTTATTGAATGGACATTGTAGCATGCGAACTCATTATATTTATGATAAATCTCGCCGCCAAATGAATTACTTAGTTGGGCATTTGAATGCTTGTCCTTTGCAGTTAATAGAGCTTATCAGAGGGTTTTAATTCGTGATGTAATTAACGTTCAAAGTTGGCATAACTCAAGTTTTATCTATTGAGCGCCAGTTGTAAAAGTTATTGATTTAGAAGCTTTTGGTAACATGAACTACTTTGGGCGTTAATAACCGATAATGATTATGACGAGCATAGGGGCAACAAGATTGTTCCATATGATTGTACTTTGCAATTTTGGCACTGGCGATCCTGCATATTGAGTATTGGTTTTTTCAATCATTTCTATCAATGTTATCACGTTTTCGTTTTTTCCATAATTTACTGCAATGGTGTGTTTCTGCCGTTTCATATTTTTGAAAGAGGCTGAAAAGGTTGTTAACCTTGCGCTACAATGGACTTTTCATTGATTTGGTTAGTAACCTAGTCCCCTGTTCATTTTTTCTATATTTATACAGCATATTAAATGATGAACTTCGATGGCTTGATAAGCATAATCAACACAGAATAACGAAATTGCTTGGCTAATAGACTGCATCCTTGTAACAGCGCCACTGTTTATTATATTTTAAAGTCAATGAATTACTTATCTGGTTGGGATGTCTATCTAATGAAAAGATTGCTGTGTAGCTTTGATGTTTGACGTTTATTAGTCGCGTACTTGTGACAAATTGTTTTTTATAGAGTGATTTTTTCATGTATTTTCCGTTTTATTTGTAACCTTCAGTTTTCAAACTGTTTGTGATAACCTTTTGAATCATAAGCGTAGAGCTTGGCAGAGTAATTTTTGTTTGCCTGATGGTGCTATATAGCAGATAAAAGCCTACTTTTCATAACTCTGTTGTTTCCAAGGTAATTGCGTTTTCATCAGTTTTAGCAAAGGTAAACAGAGGTCCGTATTTGGTACCGGTGGTGTGGATTGAATCCTACCCAAGTTTGAATCGAGCGCTTTACCACTAGACCACCTCGCACTCAAGCTTATTTATAAGACCAATCAGTGGCACTTCTACTTGGCTGAGATATCCCAATTATGAAATCATTTTGTGGGGAAACAAGATTATTTCATATTATTGTACATTAACATTTTGGCACTGAAGGTTATGTATATAGGAACCCTGTTATCGGAATTATGCTGCTTTCATTTCTTTACTGCAATTTTCTGGAACACCTTTTCGATGCTGTTTGTGCTGATCTTGTGCTTTAACCCTACCCCTCCCTCCTTTCTCTACCCAACAAGCCACAGTGAAGCCCGATCACTAATTATACGTTCCTTTAATTTTGTTTCACAGGAACAAAAGTCCAATGATTCTACTCGTTCAAAATTTGGTTCATTTCGTAATTCGCACGATACATCCCTCAGGTGAGTTCAAATATTTTTCCCAATAATGCCTCTTCCAACTTATGAAGGTTTATTTTTCTCCACTTAATTCTGTATCGAACCAATTGGAAGCATAATGCCCATTAAATAGTTTTGGCGTCGATTTTCAATCGCCGGATATCTTTCCTACCGCAAATCCTCCTTCTTTCTCCAGGTTAAGAATTGGCTAGATTGGTTCATTTTTTAATCTCTAGGTAGAGTAATTTCTCATCATTCTCATCATTGGGGATAAGCATTCTCCACCGGTTATTATCGCCCAATGTATTAACTTTTGCAATGTGCATTTAATGAACGACATTTGACTGTGTTGACTTTAAATGTTAATTGCACCTCCAATTAAACCTTCCCAGTAATCTCTATTATCTGCAAACGGTAAGCAAACAGATGCCCAATTAAGTAATTTATTGGGACGTGGAGGTATAGCATAAATGAAAGACTGAATTCACGTGTTACAATATCCGTCCAAATTGTCCGTTGGCCGTCTGGTCTTCTTTTCCATCCGGATAATGATTGGGCTTCCATAGCTATCCTAGCCGGATAAGTGGGCGATCTACGTAAAACATGGCCAATCTATTTTAATCGTCTTTCTCTTGTTGTGTTGAAGATGCATGGCTAATAAGTGTCTTACAAATATCTGGGTATGGTTGAAATATTTTATTAGTTATTAAACGGTTCCGTTCAATAAAAGATAGTGAGTGAAACCATATGGATCTTAAACAGCTTTGCTCAAAATGGACAATCTTTTGTATATCCACTTGCGTGAGAGTCCAAGTTTCACAAGCATAAAGTAGAATGGAACGCACTAAACTCATATATATTCTAATTTTGGTTTTAATCGAAATATTACTTTTGTTCCTGTTTACTTAAACGTCCAAAGGCTGCAGCGGATAGGCGTATGCGACGTCGAATCTCCAAAGAGCTGGATTCTTTATTATCTATGACCGAGTCTAGGTACGTACATTCAACCACGGGGAGTGGGTTACCATTAACAGTAATTGGATTTCTAAAAGGGACGTTTGCTAAAATAAAGTTTATTGCTAGAAGATTGCTTCCTTGCGACGGCACCAGTGTTTACAGGAGTTGACATGGTAATTTTCTTCGGGGGACGGGAGGGATGACGCCGGTTGACAGATCCATGGGAGCCATCAGAGAAAGACCATTCACACCTTGGTGACTTTAAGTCAGACTAGTCATTATTAGTTAACAAGGGTGAAATCTTGTTAACTCTCCCATGCAAACCTGTCAACTTCGGTGCTTCACCAGACGAGTTAAGGAGATCAGATGCCCTGGAGGTCTCGGCTGCTGATTCCATCACATGGAACTAATAAAGAGGTGGCTTTGCCACCAACTTTGTTGTTGTTGTTGTTCATCAAACCCACTGTTTTTTCTAATATTAAAATATAATCCGTATTTTTTGAGTGAGTCGAACAGCGTCGTCTGCATATTGAAGATCCGCTATCTTGCGACCATCATGAATAATACAGCCCTCAAATGACTGGGAAACATCATCAAAGATCGCATCAACTATAAAATTGAAGAGTGTGGGTGCTAAAACTCATCCTTGGCGGACTCCTGGGTTTATGTAGATTGCATCAGTTAAAGAATCTCTACTTCGTATTACTGCGTTTGACGACGTGTATAACGATTTAATAATGTTGACAATTTTGGTAGTAATTCCTTTCGTAATGAGAAGATTCCACAGCAAGTTGCGATCAATGGAATCAAAGGCGGCTGAATTATCTATAAATGCATAGTATGTAGGCTGTTGGTATTGCGATCGCAGTTCTAACGATGCATCCAATCTCAGGGCGAAATCCAGCCTGGTTTGCTTGTGTACGACACTCCCGTTCGTCACGGATCCTGCGTAAAATAATATTTGCAAGATTTTTGAAGCTCCACAAAGTAAGCTGATTCCTCTATAATTAGCAGGGTCTGTTGTGTCTCCTTATAGATTGGGATTATAATATCTTGTAACCATGCTTCTGGTATTTTCTCTCCTTTCTAAATGGAGCTTATGAAGGAGTATAAATCTTGTATGATATTTATCCCATCGTACGTAAAAGCTTCTATTGGTATGCTATCCACTCCTGTATAGCACGGGTTTCTTGAATACATAAAATATTAGCATTATGGCGGCTAGATTCAGCAGCAACACAATCTTGTGCAACCAGTGTAGATAGTGAACGCACGTTCCATGAGCCAACGTTAAGCGGACATTTTGGTTTTTAATTAACAAATCCTAGACCTAATAACCGGTGCATTATCTCGAGTAATATTTACAGAGCAGACATTATAGTCGCGAGTCACATTCCGCCTTGTTTGAGCTCTGAGAATTGTGTTTTTTCGAATTTGGCTATCGGTATCTGCCCTGTTGATCACAACATTTAATTGATTTTTGTAAGAGTTTTGGCCGAGAATGTATAGGCCAGTTAGCGGAGGCCAGCCATCCTGGTGAGAAGAGGAGCACTTTTTAACCACCTTTTCTAGGCCCTCTCCAGGTGGAGTAAGTGGTGCTGTCCTTAAATAGGGCTGCTTGGTGATAATACTCAGGGTGACACCGATAATTGTTATCGCCTTCTTGTCAACGCGTTAACGATCTTAACACCCGAGTATCTGTTTGGTCCATGACTGCTTATTTGGCACAGCCTTATTCACAGCTAACCTTTATTGTTAAAGGCCGTTCCACTATCCGCCAACTGTGGACGCTGTAGGTAGGGGTCGGTCTCGCCCCTTAGTAGAGTTGTTTCCCAATAATTCGATGTTTGCTTTTCCTATTCGTGACGTTATATTACTCGTTTTCAAGTAAACAGTCATTTATGGAGGTCCCTATTTCGGTTTCCTTATGACTTTGTGATATTTGACATTGAATCTAAAAGCTTTACGGTTTGAAAGACCATGGTACAACAAAATTATTCCATGTGGTTGTAGATTACATTGCTGGCATTGAAAATCTTGCATAACGGAGATTGAGTTTTTATTCGGATTTGACTGAATCTTGCATGATTAGAATCATGCCTTCACTTTCGTGCTGCAATTTTATAAACTGGTGTCTTGTTTTTTTGGTAATATTTTTAACCCTCCTTCTTTCTCAACTGGCTATGGTCTACTTTCTTTATTGTTATTTCAACAAAGGTCAACAATTAGTTTCTTTGCATACAACCTTTCAGATGCTTTAAATAGTTATTCTTGTATTTTGTTGTAACATTACACAAATAAGCGCTATTAATTGCGTTCTGTTTTTAAGCACCCACTACTGTAATTGTGTTTAATTTTGCAATTAATAGAGATCATTGGATGGGTTTAATTCGGGATGTAACTAACGTGTCAAGTCTGCACACCAAGTGTCACTTATTGAGTGCACGTGAAAGTTGATGCTTTGTGGGCTTTTGGCAATTATTATGATATAATTGTGTGTAAGCCATTTTATTCAGAATGGAAAGGGAGCGTAATATAGTAGATTCAACATTGCTTTTGGTTCTACTAGACCATATTTTTCTTTGCCCAATATCTCGCTTCTATAGTCCTGTTGTACAAATTAAGCAGCGTTGAACTTGGCTAGTACTTGTGTGGGTAATCGGTTGGAAATACCTACTGTTGCTAGCCTTTTCCGTCTTCTTGTATGCTCAAAAACCGATCTGTTAGCACTATTATTTAGTTGTTCGACTTGCTTTCTACGCTTACACAATTCAACAGTATTGCTTTTCCAAACACAGCTGGTTATATTCAACAACAGTTGGTGATAAAGCCACCTTTTTATTAGTTCCAAATTCATACAACATTCCGAATTTGTGGGATGCGAATTGAAGTTGGGGGGATAAACGAAAATTCTTGACTAGAAGACCTCTCCCTTGCGACGACGCTAGTGTTCATAGGAATTGACTATGCGATCTTTTTTGGGGGAAATGGGAGTTGACGCCCGTCGACGGATCCGCAAGTCTAACCGGCTACATATAGTCAATGGATACCTTGAAATATCTTTTAAGCATCTTGAGTGTATGCCAGTATCCATTGAGTCAAGTGAAAGCTCAGTTATATCGCTGTGCACTCGATCCCTGCCGTTATTAGTCTAAATCCCTGTAGGCACATAGTCAAGGATGCACCATATGGAAAATGAACAGTCAGGAGTATCACCATCATTGCAATTTAAGACTTTATAGGTATTACTCTACTGCTGAAAGATGCCTTTTTCGTAAAACATTGAAAATTGGTTGTCTAGTGAGTTGGAAGAGCCGTCATCGGAAACTTGTCCTTACACTCTTGTCTGGGTATCAGTAGAGTTGTGAAAATAACTTCTGATGTCCAGTAGTTCGCTATTCCAATGATACCGAAATCTCAGTAATCTAAAATAAGGTAATTACCAATTAGTTAGTAACAATGTAAGCTCTCAGTGAGTTCAGCTAAAGAAGAGCATAAAGGGAGGGAATTACGTGTATATTTGGCGGAACTCAAACAAATAGGTGGATATGCAATGCATGGTTATTGTTGTCATCATCATCCAATCAAGTATTTTTTTCTTATTGATAATTGTTTTCCTCCAACATCAACTTGGTTGCAGTTCCCTTCCATCCGTAATGATATTTTTGATTGTACCCACTTCAATACAATGCATAAGCAGTATAACTAGACTTCTGTCTTTGCGTATGGATTCAGGCTTATACTTCAAATATATCTGAATATATACATTGGTATTTGACACAAAAACAGGTTATTCTTTATATATTCTAGGTTGGTTAAGAATTTTGCCAAGCATGGGAATGCGTGCATTCCAGTAAGCGTTTGATTTTTTATTGTTCTTATTGTAACTGCACTAAGTATTTTTTGTTATCGATCGTTGTTTTTGCCCAACGTAGTTCCCTTCCATCTGTACGCACGACGAATCGGCCGTCTTCGTTGCTCCAACGAGACTTGCTCAAGCGTATCAAACCATCGTCGTTTGTTCGTTCTTTCCAAACTCCCTCGTCATCCACCCCATCATTTGGCTCCTCCCATTCGACCCGTACGTCCCCAATCACATGTCACAAAATTCATCCAACCGCTCATATTTTGCCCCTCGACGACCCGTTCACTGTCCAAACACCCACCAAAGCGCTGAGCGAAGCCGATCAACTTTCGTTCCATTTGGTCAGTCCGCCTGCTGTTATTGGCAATTTGGTCAACGCTTCTCACGGCGGCCGACTAGCTGGAATGAAACAAGATGCGGACAATTCGTTGATGAGAACTCCCACTCGACGGCGGTTTGTTGATTCCGGTCCGAGGGTAAAATGGATTGGAGTCACCTCTTTATTGTTTCTATACATGTATATGCCATATAGAACGATCGATTTTGATGGCTTAATAAAACGAACGACGTTTCTTGACTAGTAGACGGCATCTTTGTGATGAGTCTACCTTATTTTTTGTCAGGGCCATCTCTCTTAGTCCGAGAGCTAAATATGGTATACATATACCTTAAAATACCTTTTAAGTATCCATGTACTGGCACCTACCCGCGGAAGCGGAGGCCTAGTTATACTAATGCGCATTTGGTCCCTGCTGTTATTAGTCTAGATGCCTATATGTACCTAGTCCAGGATGCACCACATGGAGGAGGAACTGTCATGATTGGCTGATTGAAGCAAGTAACTGACCAAAAAATTAGTCAATTTAGGTTAGGATCGTGAGCATATTTAAGTAAGACTTATTAAGTCTCAATTTCCAATTATGGTAATAATTTTGATTTTATCATAACTTCATGTGTGGGCCCGGGGACCGAATGCACAGCGGTAAACTGGGCTTCCACTTTGGTGGATGAGTGCAAGCCTATATCTAGAGTGTTTTAAGGTACATGTCTTGGAGAGGAATACCTTGACTTAAGACTAGGTGCATTGGTCAATTTGTATGAACACTAGGGTCATTACGAGGATGTTATCTATTGGTCGAGAAATTTCGTTATTTTTTCACCTTTAAAGACGATCATTCAATGTGCTGTACAAATATAGAAACAATGAAGAAGTGACCACATCACCAACACAAAAACATTTAGTCATTTTTTGTTAACATTGCATTAGTCATATCTTTAGTATGATTAACATTATATATATAATATCATGTACACAATACTAGATTATGCATACATAATTTGATTTAATGATGTTAATTTGATTCCTTCAACATTAATTTCATTGTGTAAGACAAAGACTAATTGCCTTTTAGTGGTGCTTTGATGGCCAACGAATAACTTGGATGCACATTGTAGCTGGTAAAGTCAGTCCTTTTATTTACGCTAAGCCCCACCCATCCAAACGAACTACTTAATTGGGCGTCCGATTGCTTACCCCGTTTGCAGTTATCATTGGAGGGGTTTAATTCAGGATGTAATTAAAATTGAAAGTCAGCATACCCCAATTGTCGTTTATTAAGTGCACGTTGTATAAGTTGATGTTTTGCGGACTTTTGGTAATTTGGACTACCCTGGGCGATGTTTATTCCCGACGATGATGATGCTTTTTCCAAAACATTGCTGCAAAAAGTTAACATTGATGGCAAGATTATTTGCAAATCCCTTGATCAAGTCATTCCGTTGTTTTAACCAGTACTCAAATTATCTAACACGTTACTTCCATGTCCCATCTTCATTCATTTTAGGGTTTGTGTACCCGCTTGTTCGACGATGCAACATACCCTCCTCCTGCTCCTCTTCCCACTTCCCGATCTACCATGAGCTCGCTAAAATCGCTGTCATCCAGTTCGGATGATTCCAAATGTCTGGCTTACCTTACAGCCAAAGCAACGGTATGGAGTCGAGCGTTGCTTCCACTACAACCAAACACCACTAACCACAGCAACAACAACGTCAATAGTACGATCAATCAGACAAACAGAATGAATCACGTGATGCCCTCTAATCGATTTCAGTCATCATCATTATCATCATCAGCCGTCACAATGCCTTCGATGCACTGGACCAATTTTTGCAATTCGCGCACCACAACGTCTAGTTTGGGCGAACCGTGTCTAAAGCCCTTGCAACCGCTTGGCTACTCGTCTCGGCAACAGCCCCAGCTGAGCTGGAGGCGTGTAATTCAAGTTGGCTATGAGGTACTTTATTATTTATTATTGGTTGATGACTGTCACCTCTTCATTATTTTCCACATTTGTATGGCACAAGCGTAACAAACGTAGAAAAATAACGACGTTTCTTGGCTGATAAACGGTATCCTCAAGATGTCGCCACTTTTTGCAAGGATTGACGAAACCCTTAGTCCAATTGCCTTTTAAGTGTCTCCAGTCTATGCTTGGATCCATCCGCTAAGACAGAGCTCCAATTATGCCACCGTTTATTTCCCTCTATCTTCTATTGACCGCAACCGTTTAATAACTAATCAAATATTTCAACTATTACCAATTATTTGTAGCACACTTAATGTTAATTGGCAATGTATTTTTTAATACAATAAGAGAAAGATAACGAAAATGGATTGGCCATGTTTTACAATGATGATGTTGTTGATTACTTTTGATTCCATCTCGTTTCTCTATCTATTCAATCAAGGATGACTGGCGTGAATTTGCATTTGGCGACAGCCGCATATGTCAAAGCCTGATTGATCAAGCCGACAGTATCATTCACTCGAACAACAACCAGTCCACCGACTGCGACGAACCGATGCTTGTCAAAAAAGAAGAAGAACAGTCGGATTCGGCTGCCACCAGTTGTCAACAATCGGCTGTCAATCATCGTGCCGAATCACACGATGACGACGTCTTCAGCGTCGCCAATTCCAACAGTGACGACAGCAACGCACGGCGAGAAAGCACTTCGCCTGTTGTAGGTCGAACAAACGACGAACTCGACGATTTTGCCTTTATCAGCCAGGAGTTGACCGACTTTGGCTATTCCATTTGTCATCAAGACGGTGACGATGACGGTGATCGACAAGTGGCGGACGTCTTGCAGATGGAAGAATTTGACACCGAACTTGTGTCGCTTTTGTAGATGCCGCCAGATGGAGTTTGGTTTGAACGCCAAAGATTTTTGTACTTTTGTCAAATAATCAAGCCCATTCTATTGATTTATATTTATTTTTTTCCAATGCCTCATTTTTGCTTAATACAATTGTGGGAAGGGAGGTCTATTTTTTGTGACATTGGTGCTTATATGGCATGGCATGGCATGGCATGACTACATTAGCCTCTTTTTTAAAAAGAAAAGACTATTGGCCCCTTATTTAGGAAGCACTTTTTTATCTATGGTTCTGCGTGATTGGTGCTCAGTCTTTTATTGATTTATTTTTTATTTCATTTTGAGTCATTGCTTGTAAATCATGTTGCAGAACTGTCGTGGGGTGGTCTTTTCTATTGTCTAACAATATGTCATCCAGTTTTGTTTCTCCTTTTGCAGATGATGATGTTCATTATGAGCTTAGTGTTCATGTGATATACATGCTTCAATCAATCTCAAATTTGCATTCTATTTACATTAAAAACAAAAAAAACAATTTTTCCATGCTTACAATGTTATTGTACTAAACAGATTTTATTGTCAACTTGTATCGTCAATTATGATATTAATTTATTATTTATTTATTTATTTTTATTTGTTTGTTCATTTATCATCTTACTTGGTATGGCATCTAATTTTGCTCGAACGTGTTTATGCTTTTTTTGTGGTTTGTAATTTCTTAAAAAACAAAAGTTTTCATTCTTACAAATAGTATGTACTTATGTTGGGGGTTTTGGCTTTTAAGATATAGGATACATTTTTATTCATCTATTATTTGATGTATGTATTTGAACGATATATATATATATATATATAGAATATATTTATATAACACTCAGGATTTTGTTTTCCCATCCGAAATTGTTATTACGATAAGAATCACAATATTTACTGTGAATTTTTGAATATGGCTGTGATGAAGGACCGTTGATGTAATCATTAATATCCACAACATTATTGATTGATTGGTGACCTCGTTATTAGTTTCAACTTCACATAGTATCCCCAAATTCCTATGCGAATATATTTTCGGAGATGAGTTAGACTTGGGAGGGGATAACTGAAATTTATTGGCTAAAAGACGCCAGTGTTTACAGGAAATATCAGAAGACATATGTTGTGCAATGAATTTATTTGACATAATTCCTTTAGGCACAAACACGACATAAATGTATATACGAAATAAAAAAGCGATTACGTTTACCGGATGTAGTTAATTTGTAAAAAGCCACTTGGACTAAACATGATGTTATTGGCTTTCGTTTGTGTGTGTATAAACATATTTCACACATTTTAATAGTATGGAGGCTTGGTAATACATTAGGATAGTCTTACAATCGGTCAATTTTGAAACTGAATTGTATTGTCTGTTCAGTTTAATCGTCAAGGTTGAAAAACATCGATTTACAAAAAGCAAGATAATTTTTTTAAATAGTGATCAATGAGGTATTGTTTACATGGCTTAAACATTCAATGGCCGGTCCCAAGTCTGACTGAGAAAGGATGGGGTGCTAGAGCACAAGGATAACAGCCTTGTTCTTCTAAAAATATATTGCTGAAGAAACAGTGAGAGACACCTTTCGTGCAAAAAGTGAAAACATAATTGCGATAGTTGGAATGGGTGAAAAGCCGAAAGAAAGCGGGTTTTTTGATGTTGAAAACCTCAAGTGCAATGATTTGAAACAATCTTGTTTGCAAACGTGCCAAGGTGGTCTAGCAATACAATGCTCTACTTTGAGTGGGCATGGGTTCGATGTCTACCAAACGCGGGCCTGTGTTCACTACTGAACCATGTTTCTCGTGAAACATCTAAGAGTAGTAAAAATAATTTTTTTTTAATATTGGTCTACTTGATGAAACGCCAAATATAATAAGAAAGAAGTTGACATAGCTCTGACGCAAATAGACGAAATGTCAACGATTAAAAAGACGAAAGTATTTATTGTGCACTACATACATGTGATTGCATACCCGCTTAGGTTATGTTCATATGAAAACCCTTTTGCTCTCAAGAGTATGGGAGGGGTCAACGCAAAATTGTTCCATAGGATGGACCGTTCAAGTTTAGACTTTGAAGATTGTGCGTATAGAAAATTCTATCCGGATTTTGCCAAGCCGCCAAAATCAAAATCGTGATTTTACTTCGATGCAGTATTTTTTATGAAATGGTGACCTCTTGGTATTTCTTTTGCAATATTCATTAGTTTTAAAAAATGGTCAATTTTTTTATTGCTGGTGTTTAGAATATAATTTCATAGAGTTACATTTCGGACAATAAGAAGAAGTGACTTTTGTCCATCACATGACAGTATTACAACTGGACGAAGGAAATTGATTGGTCAAATTCTACGTTTACCGGAATAGACAAGAGATAGGTTGTTGCAGACTACACAACACTTGGCTAAAAGCCATTTGGGGAAGACCTCACTGAAATGGATGTCACATGGAATTAGACAGATTTTGGTTAAAGGTTCAAACATGTCTTCTCCTTCCTTTACAGCTTTTTCCTCGTAAAAGAGGGATCGCTGTTTCTATTCACTTTTCTCCATTGACTTCTATATAGAATTAATTTGAAGCACTATGATCATTAAATAATTTTGGCTTAATGTTCCTTCCGCAAACCTTCCTCCTTTATCAAGGCCTGCGACTGGTTAGATCAGTTCAATACTAATCCTCTCTCAAACACATGGAACCAATAGGATTTGATTAAAAACCATTCAAAAATGCATAACGTGTAATCGAATTGGCACTTTGGTAAAATGTATGTATGATGACGAACCATCTCTTGTTGCTTCCATGTTCTTCAAAACGAAAGGTTTTTAAAATACACTAATAATTTTCACTATTGACTAAACCAGACCAATAATTGAATTGAACGTCCCAAACGAAACAAAGACTACAGTTAAAATTCGATGGACGTGATGCACGCACACAGACAGACATGCAGATTAGTGATCACAAAGGTTAAATTGTGACATATTGTCTGTGCTTGGATAAACATGGTGGCATAGGAGAATTGATGTGTGTTCAATTATCATCACCATCATTATTAATAATAATTATTTAACAAAGCTAATGGAAAATTTTATTGATTACCAAGTCCCAGTAAGGACAGTTGAAATGTGTGTGTGTGTGTGTGTACTTTATTTGACATATGTCAATAATTGAAAGTTTATTATTAGAAAGAATAGATCAATATTGTGTATTCCGTTGAATATTTTATTCTTGAGATATGTTTACCCTACCAAGACCTCTATAATCGATCTGTTATATTGAGAAAAGATTGAAGGAATTGAATCGTGAAGTTGATTATTCTATATTTAGAAAAAACATTGAAATTTAGTTAACAAAAGCACACGATTATATCAAGGTAGCGACCAGAAATTGTACAATTAAAATTTTCAAACTGTTGCTTAATGTTTTCTTGGGAGATAAATACTGAATGGTATACGAACAGCATACAGTAGGCAACGTATTTCGTTCCAATTATTTTTTTTTATATTTTTGTTTGTAAAATAAATATATGTATATTTTTAAAATAACAAATTTTTTTACACATTATAAAGATTTTATTGATGAGCTACATTGTTTAGTAAATATATAACCTTGATACATACGCTGGGAATGCGATGCCTAAATTTTAACTTTTTCTAGTTAAAATTTATTATTTATTAAAATATATAATTTATTTACCAAAATAATTATTAAAAAATATTTTTTAATTTTATATTCCTTTTATTTTTAAAAATAATAATTTTTAAAATAAAATAACTGCTCATACATATAGTTAATAATTAATTTATTTTAAAAGTATTTTAATATAAAGAATTTTTAAACAATTTTTTTTTCAAAATATTATTAAATTATTTTTAATAATTCAAGCACAATGTCGATTTTTATTTTCCGTTTCAAAATTTGTAATTTTGATTAAAAGGCTTCTTATTTCCGCGCACTTAATACTTATGGTTAAAGTAGCTCAGCGTCGTTATTTGTCTTCCCATGATTATAAATTAGTTTGAAGTTTTCATAAAAGGGGCACAAACGTTAAAACAATTGCCGAATGTATGAATATAGATGTTTCAACTGTGTACAACATTTTGAACAATAGAACAAGCTCCAGATCACCCACAGTTGGTAGAAAATGTTCAACAAGTAAACAAGATGATCAGTTTATAATTATGCAGCTTAAAAAACAGAATAATGAATGTAAAATAAATGAAAAATCAGTACTTAGAATATTTTTCTTATTTAATTGTAAGGAGGATGAAATCTGAAGGCTTCATTCTTAAAGCGGCTGTTAAGAAACCTCCACTTAGTCGTGCCCATAGATTACAACGAGTGGAGTTTGCTAAAAAGTACAAACATTATCCATCGTCATTTTGGAGATCAATATACTTCACAGATGAATGTGCAATATCCTACGAACCATGGACTGAACATTCAAAGGTTATTTATAGTCCAAATTTCCCACTCAACCACACTTGTTCCGCTATAGAAGTTGCACATCCTACATGTGTCAAAGGATATTTTGCAATTAAGTCTCCAAAATGGATGTGTACTAGTGGCAATTTAAACAGCGCTAAATTTGTACAAATATTTAGAGATTTGTTTCATAGTGAGCTGTCTAGAAATGCTACAGGACAATTAACAATTATTCAAGATAATGCTCCTGTGCATACTTCAAAAGTGGTAATGAGTATTTTAATATGACTTACAATTTACTATACGTTTTCCTTATTTAGACCACAAAAGCTTTGAAAAACAAAAAGCTTACTTTTATTCAACTTCCTCCATACAGTCCAGACCTCAATGTAATTGAAAACTTTTTTGGTATTTTAAAACGTGAGGTGAACTGCATGGAAACTGACGTATCATTGGAAGCGAAAATTAATCATGTAAAAAATTGCATTTTGAAGGACTATATTGGTACATTGATAGATTCCTACCCAAAGCGGCTGGCAGAGGTTGAACAAAAGCGTAGATATCACTTAAATTACTGACATTACTAAGTTTGTTACCTTTATTTTGTATATTTATGTATTTTAGTAGACAAAACTATTTTTTAAAACCAGTTATCTGTATTTGTTTTTAAGTTTTCATAATGGTGATATTGTGCTTTATTAAAACGAATGTTATTGTGTATTATATTAAGAATTTTTTTGCGAATAAAATTAAATGTATGTATATATTAGTAAAGTATTATCTAAGTACTTATTAATAAGTGTTAGATATGTCTAAGATAAGTAACAAGTGCTACATATACTTCAGTATCATAGTAGGTCAACATTGGATTCACTTATGTCACTATCTTTACATGTAGCATCTGTTTTGGAAGACTTACTGTATAAGATAATAAAAAAAAGTAAATATATTATTTTTTAAATTAAGAACAAATAAAATATGAAATAATTTTTATATTATATAATAGTGAACGAAAATGTTGATTTATAATTTACAGATGACACTTCAATCACAAACACTTGTTATTTATTAAATATTATTTTATGTACTACTGAATAAAAATAAGTAATATTTATGGCGAAAATTGACTTAGCATAATGATTTCAATACAAAATTAAATAAAACTCAACTGGATACAATTCAAATAATAGACCAAATGGTTATGTTGATAGCATAAATAATAAAACAAATAATATGTTATTGATTCCAAGCCGTTATTGTAAATCAAGTGTTGGCAGCATCTGTTTTGCTTACAAAAATATACTCAAAGGAACGTGGATTTTTCAGATCATCATCATTATCGGGGATAAACATCCTTTATCGGTTATTATCGCCCAGGGTAGTCCAAATTACTAAAAGTCCACAAAACATTAACTTTTACCATGTTCCCTTAATGAACTACCTTTGAGGTAAGCTGACCAATTACCGTTGTTTGTAATCTGCCCATTTTAATTTGTGACCATCCTTCATCCAGGTTATTATTTTATTAGCCATGCTCACTCATGAGTCATGAATCATTCGCATTTTATGTATACTGACATATTTGCACACTATTAACCATAGTGTCCCCTAAATAATACCATGCTTCTTTACGCATATCATATTGAACATGACTTTGAATATACGTTGATTTTGAGTTTTTTTTTCTTTTTTAGCCTATATAATTAAACCTTACTTTACTTTTTTTTGGACTGATGTTACACACTGCTAATTATATTGTATTTTTATAATTGTACATATTTTTTGTGTGCTGAAAGCTACTTCTACTGAAGTATCTAAGCCAATAACCATAAATAATAATAATAAATAATAATAATATTAATTATATCAGGAATTAAACCTCTCTAATGATCTGTATTAACTGCAAACATTAAGCAACCGGACGCCCAATTAAGTAATTTATTTAGACGGGGGGGCGTAAGCATAAATAAAAGGACTAAATTCGTGTGCTACAATATCCGTCCAAATTATTTGCTGGCCACCCGGTTTTCTTTTCCATCCGAGTAATGGTTAGGCTTTTTTTAGACTATTCTTTCTGGCTGAGTGGACAACTTTCGTAAAACATGGCCAATCCATTTTAGTCGTCTTTCTCTTATTGTGTTAAAAATACATGACCAATTAATACTAAGTGTGTTCAAATATTTGGCAGTTGTTGAAATATTTTATTAGTTATTAAGCGGTTGTGTTCGACAAAAGACAGAGACCGAAACCGTATGGATCTTAAACAGCTTTGTATATCCACTTGGGTAAGACTTCACATTTGCATGCATAAAGTAGAATAGAACGTACTAAACGTACTAAATTTTTTAGATGTAAACACAAAAAATGATATTCACTACAATTGCATTAAAATAAAATGGCAAATGTTGCTACAAAAGGTACAGATATATTATAGTGCGGATGTTGGTACTGGTTACAACCCTGTTTCATAAAAAATTGAAAAAGTGGTGGTCTAGGCGTACAGCGTTCGATTTGGACCTCGGTGGGTATCGGGGTTCGAAGTTCACCATCAGTACCAATATGCGGGCCCACGTTTGGATTTGCTGAAATGTCCACTGCTCAAAGATGTTGTTTCTCCTGCAAACATTCAAAGTAGCAAGCATGAAATAAATATTTGTATTTCAATGTTAAAGACTTGAGTCGTCAAATATGCCAAATCAATTTATTGTACAATATGTTCAAAAATAGCTTTTAAAACCTAAAAAAAGTATAGAAGTCTGGTAAGCAATAGAAATTGTTTTAAAAAGAAGTTTTTGTAGAATAGACAAAGTGAATCTACCAAGAAACAATGAATTTAAACAATTTTAGAAAAAAACAATATAATGACGTCATCATAATTGAACAAAAAGTAAAAGCGGTTTAAATAAGTATAATAGAGGATAGTTGGTAAAATTTTAATTTTCAAATAAAAATAATAGAGGACTGTGAAATCAATTCATCTCTTATATTCTCATCATATAATATATATATATATATATATATATATATATATATATATATATATATATATATATAATATAATATATATATATATATATATATATATATATATATATATATATATATATATATATATATATAATGATGTAATTGAAGCAGTGATCTTAACATTAATACTACACACATATACACAGCACAGGCCATTCATATGCTAAATCCATTTAATGAAATTACAAATTATTTTCGGGTACATAAAATGGGTTTTAATGTGTGTGTGTGTGTGTTTTGAATTTAATGGAGGCGTGAGCGATCATTAACACCTTGAAACAATTATCAAAATTAACTTGGTGCTTCATGTATAATAAATGACCAATATATTTGCTACTGCAACTGCAGGTGAAATAACAGATACAATGGTAGGTGGAGTACATTGTTTTGGCTGTTTTAATGTTGGGCAAAGGAATATTTTTTTTTATAGTACAAAGCATTTTTAATTGGGTCAATGGATATGTCCTTTTTGTTACTTTTTTAAGCCTTATTTTTAGGAGATTTATTATATCGTCCCCTTTAAAAGACAGTTGTATGTAAACTGGCTTATAGACCTTAACGATTTCACTAAATGTTTTATGTGGCTTTGAACAGTAATTCAATTAAAATGAGTGTCACGTGATATTAAATGGGAACTTTAATAAAGAGTGCAATTACAGGGAACAATTGCAGTGCCCTTATGCACTTGCAACAAAAATGGTTTGCAGTAGAAATAAAATTAGATACCAAATTTCTTGTGGTTTTTAATAAATTTTATTTGTAATTTTTTACTTTTTTAGGTTTTACAAAAACCATCGTTGAATTATTGGACATTTTAGCAAAGCTGAACGTAGGACCGGTGGTGAGGATTGAACACATGCTCACCCAGGTGGTTCGAATCGAGTGTGGTCTCCCAAGACCACCCTGGCATTAACTTAACTAAAAGATTCTAACAACTACTTTTCCATTTCAAGTTTGTGTCATAATATTGTTCTATTGCAGTTATTACTTTAAGGAATTTTACATTACCACTATTTTATCAAGTTTTTAAGTGGTGCATTTATTAAATTATTACTTTTACTAGATAATAAAAACATTTTGAGAGCAATTTTAAATATTTAAAAAACATTATAATGTGAGTTTTTATCTATTAACAATATTCTAGATACGTTAATAAATTTATAAAAAAATACCTCATTTCCGAGTGTTAATAATGATATTATTATTATTATTATTAATAATAATAATAATAATAATACATATTATATATTATACAAAAGCCTTTTGCTCTAAAAATAAGCATGGGGCAATAAGACAACAATTACAGCGAAACAACAACAAAGTCTCAATGACATTGAATATTTTGCAAATCAAAGATTGAGCTTCTTTTCGGCTTTTACTCAACTCTGTCATCTGTGTAACTCGGTCATCCAGATCCGTGCAATCACTTCTTTGCCGTTGTTTACCGGAATAGCGTCCTCTTGATTGTTTCCGTAGCAGTATAAATTTATTACACAGACCAGGTTGCTAACTTTGCGCTCAAACCCTCCTCCTTTATTCAGGCTTGGGATTGGCTACATTGAATCATTTCTAATCCAAACTAGGAGGAAATAATAATAATAATAATAATAATAATAATAATAATAATAATAATAATAATAATAATATTAATAATATTAATAATAAAATTGTAACACTTTTATTTTAAAAAAATGAGGATTATGTAGTTGACTGTTCAAACCTAACTTGCATTCAAGATCCACATTCTTGGTAATATCAATTACATTAATACCAATTAAATTATGAGAACAATTGCTTTTCGCTTATTGCATCACACTTAGGCTATAAGACCCACTTGGTCGAGTTTTACATATATTTTCTATGAAAATTATAAAATGTTTAGTAGACTACAAAACATTTAGTAAAGACTTATTTATTCATTCACTGCTATTGGTTAAGTGCCTTACAAGGACCATTTGTCAGCAAGTGGTCATTCAAGCAAAGCCAAACGTGGATCCGTATTTAGTGCCGCTGTTCGCACTCAAACATACAATCATCCAAATTTGACTCCAGCGCTGTACTGCTAGACCACTCCGGCAGACAACCCCAATTAAGTCAAATGTCACGTGAGATCAAGAGTACATTTATGAAATAAAAATTGGTATTTTTTAAAATAAAATGCCGCATTCGTCTAGCGGTACAGCGCTCGACTCGAATCTAGCTGAGCGGCGTGGATTCAATCCCAACAACTGGCATCAAATGAGGCCTAACTCAAATGTTCACCAATGACAGATGTTTTCCGTAAAACATTTAAAATAATAGAAAATAATTATTATTAATTAAAAAGTACAGTTGCTACACTAATTTTTTTTAAAATAATTAATAATAATTTTTTTAATACATTCAATAATCAACGATTCCTTGTATTCAAAATGGTTTAAACAAGAAGAAAGGCATTTAAATAAACAATGTGAGAAAATTGTTAAAACGCACTTACTATTGTTAAATTATATGCAATTATATAAGTTTCATAGAAATTTATTTAAAAATCTTATAATGCTCAAATTGATGTTTAAATAATTTTTCATATTTTTAGTTACTTGTATGTATTTGCATATATTTATAGTTACACAGTTTTACATTTTATATTTAATCTCCAGATTTGTTTATATAAATCATTTTATCAAATTTAAATTATAAATAAGTATTATTCTTTTAATCATAAATGTAATTTATTTTTTAATTATTAACAAAAATGAATGTTTTATTCGAATAAATGTGTTAATAAGCAACACACATATTCTCTATTTTCATCTTACTTCTTACTTACAAACGTTTTTAAGTAATACATTTCATTATATTCAATTGTACATCACTTTAGGTTCAATGCGTTAAAAATAGTAGAGGAATGTATGCGTGCACTTCTCCCCACCCAACATAAACCAATAAACTGCTTACTTTTTAACTAGACTGAATTTAAACAAATGTATTTTCACAAAAACAATAGTATTTATGCATTTGTGTATGTATGTAAGTATGTATGTATACCTATCCATAACATTCATTCTGTTACGAATGCAAAAGGGACTTTGTTAGATTTCTATTGTAGAGCAAATTAGTAGATGCAAAACACACGAACGCACAAACATACCATTGCAAATTGTGTGACATTGTAAGGTAAATGTGTGTGTGTAGGTGTGTGTGTATGTTATTTATTTAATCAAACAAAAAACTTTATTTTGAAACTCAATTCTCAAAAGTATTTCAAAATTAAGCATTTGTGTCGGTTCATAATATAGAAAATCATGATTACTTTCTATTAATTTTTTTTAATTATTCGGAAAAATAAGGAAATTTCGACTTTTTCTATTGAAATTGATCCGACTTTTGTTCAACAAAATGATGCATCGATGCAAAAGTTATAGAGTTTGCAAAACGCATTGTTATCTTCCATCTAATCAACGTCACTTGCACTATTCACTGGTCTATTCGATTATATTCTTTTTAATTATTCAATTGATGGAGTTTGGACATGCTTTTGGCACGATGGGATATTGGTGGTAAGTTGAATGCTGTAAAAGTTGTTTTATTTGACGGTTTTTTATTGTATAAATAATTTCATTCAAAATACTGTTCGGCACAAATGAAAATTTATTCCAAGCAAGCAGCATTTATACTATTTGTAGGGGAATAATACTGTATGCACTTTTGTTAAACAATGACAATAATACTCCTTTTAAATAGAATTTTAAATAAATTAATTTAATTAGTCCAAAATCTAGACAAAGGAATAAGAGTTCCCGCAAGAGGATAGTACAATACTGTCACTCAAGTATCTTATAGCCTGAATGGGTTTGAATGGGTTTGACAACCGAACTCAATAGAAAAAGTTAGCCAAAAAAAGGATAAAAGGACATTTTTTTAAATAAATCGAAAAATACCTTTTACTAAAAAAAACTTAGTTATCTGAACTGCGTTACAATTAATATTTTACCATTGGTATTGTTCATTGTGTCTATACAAAATAAAATATGTTTCATAAATCCTTTTATTTGATCTTCGTTGTTTGAATGAATGGAGGAAATGATTTTGTACCAAGTGGATATTTAGCAAAGCTCCAGACGAATGTCTACAGAACCGTGAGTTTTGAATCTGACATCAAAACCATTTCCGCCAGTTCGGATACAACACACGTCTCTGCTAAAAAAACGTTTCATTCATTTATTTTGCCAATTATGTAACATCGACGTTGTTGTATTTGAACTTGTTGTGTTTGAACTTTGACATTGTAAAAATTTGCTATTTTTAAATTGTGCCGGGGTTGTCAAGCGGTACAGCGCTCGATTCATACCTGCTGGGGGGTGGACATGGCTTCGAACCACACCATCGACATGAAATGTGGGCTCACATTCGGTTTGGTTAAAATGTCCACTCCTGGAAGATGTTTCCGGTCAAGCATTCAAAGTAGCAAAAATAGAATAAAATATAATGTTTTTTTCCAAATGTATTGTTTGAGCGTTCTATAAGAAAAACAATTGAAAAAACATATTGAATTTAGACAAATGCTATTTCGGGGTTGTAAAGTTTTATCATTTAGAACACGTGACTAACGATTACATTACTGAGCCAATTCAAAAAATTATATTTTTACAAATAGTTGCTTCTAACTTTTTACAATTTCTACAAAAAAATGTTTTTAATTTATGTTACTATTATTATTATTATTATTATTATTATTACTATTATTATTACAAAACTCTTTCTTTCTGAATAGCATAAGACAAGATTGTCTCATGTAATTATTTTAAAACATTTTGACATTAAACGTTCTGTATATTTCGGATTGAACTTTTTTCGGTTTTCATTCAGCTCTTTTATTAGTAATAATCGTGCTTTCAATGTATTGCATTTTGTTAGCATGGCGTCATTGTACTGTTTGCTTAGCAACTTTTGTTTTTTAAGGACAAAGCTGATAACTTTGCGCATCAATCCTCTTCCTTCTCAACCGGAGTTAGAACATCATTAAAAAAAGCAGATTATTTTTCATATTTTTTAAATAAAAATGAAAACGACTAAATTAATATATCATGACACGTAAAATTTCAAACGTTTTAAATTGTAGACAAAAAATGAAGACACTCTCTTTATACATTAAAAAATGTAAGTAGTTTAAAGTAAATTATAATTGGTTCTGATATGTTTTGTTTTTAAAATTTTTCTAACAAGTTTACTAAAAAAACTAATTAATGGTACCGTTTTGATGTCAAAATCGTATGTTTGTTTATTTTTTGAAACTTCCTCTTTAAATAAATCAAGATGTACTTACTATTATTATCTACGTTTTACAAAATCTTTAGACTTTAAATTTATGTTCTTGTTTTGCTTTAAATGGAGCTTTTTTCTACATTGCATACTACAAGATTTACCCATTAAGCATGTCTATTAATAAATTTTTGTTTTTTTAAACAGTAAAATTTAAAATAATTACAAAAATATGTCATATTTTGTAAAACAGGAAGTATTATTTTAAACATTTATAAACACTTGTTTTTTTCCAGTGGTAAAAATCCTACTTTTTACTGTTAATAATTAAAAATTTTAAACTTGTTAATTAAAGTTATAATTTTTTGTTTAAATTACAACTACGTTATTATATTTTAAATAAAATTAAATTAAAAAAACAGCTTTTAATTTATATAGAAATGTTAATCGTTAAAGATAACTATCATTTTTAAATTTAATTAAGCTTACATAATATGTAAAATGTTACAATTATGTTTATTTTTTAACATTATTATTATTATTATTATTATTATTATTATTATTGATACTATTATTATTGTTACTATTATTAATATTATTATTATTATTGCTATGATTATTACTATTTTTTTATTATTATTACTATTATTATTACTATTATTATTATTATTATTATTATTAATTATTATTATTATTATTATTATTATTATTATTATTATTATTATTATTATTATTATTATTATTATTATTAAATTTACCTAAAACTGAACTCAAGTCAACTAGTTTTTAAATGCTTATTTGACATTTAATATAACTAGTTATCATTGCTTCGGAATGATTTAGTAATAAAGCGCTGAATCCGAATTTGCGTAAGCATAGGTTTGACTACTATTGCCGGCATTCGGCCCACGTTTGCCTTTGCTAATAATAATAATAATAATAATAATAATAATAATAATAATAATGATTAGAAAATCATTATTATTATTATTGTTCTTGTTATTATTATTACTATTACAAAGCCATTTTGCTCTGAATAGCATAGAGTATCAAAATTGTTCGACATGTATAATACTACTGTAAAATTTTGACTTAAAAAATTGGATTTTCTTCGTGTTTTCACTCAACCATGTAATCGAAACTGTATTTTCACTTTTTTGTCATTAATTGCTGGGACAGCATCTTGTTGTTGCTTCTTCAACAATATTTATAACTTCAACAAATCAGACCACTAACTTTGTATTTCGTATTTCCTTCTCCTTTCTCAAACGGACTTGCAACTTACTACAATTATGTCTTACTGCATATTTTAAATAAAAGGTTAACGACATTCTAATAAATGTTTAACCAACTGGTTAATTAACAAGAATATGTTTTATTTATTTTGATTATTATTCTGTCTATTAATAATTAAATCTACAAAATTTATAGCCTTACCAAGTTCAAAACAAACATTCTTTTATCAATAATTAATTTACTTTTTCCTTTTCAAATAAAACAGTATGTTGCAATCATTTTGTAGCATTATTATATCACGTTTTGCAAGAAACTGCACTACCTTGATTTCGCCATTTTTATCCATTCTATGTAAAGCAAATACATATGTTTTGTAATACATATGCATATTAGATATTTATAAATAAAAAAATGTGTAAATGTATAAAATGATTTACAAGCGTTTCACACGGTCACAGAATGTTCTAATTATTTCTACATTAAGCAACATCTGATAGAATTGTTATATTTAGTGAATAAGACACACTTGGTTAGGATTAACTAGTACAATTATTATTATTATTATTATTATTATTATTATTATTATTATTATTGTTATTATTATTATTATTAGTACAAAACCCCTTTGCTCTAAAATAAGCATGGGGCAACAAAATGATTCATGTGTTCGAACATTTTCCCAAACATTTTTGTTTGATCCCATAAGACATTTATTTCAATAGTTCTTAGCCAAGTTTTCTGTGGTCTACCTTTTTTACCATCATTAATTGTCTATTTCAAAACCATTTTTGCTGCTGTTTCAGGTGATAAACATATAGAATTTGATCAGATAATTTTCTTCATCTAATCAAAAATTGAGTTTTCTTTCGGCTTTCACTCAATTTTGTCATGTGCGTTGTGCTATCACTTCTTTCCCGTCATAGCGTCCTCTTGATTGTATCCGTAGCAATATGAATATTTTACAAAGACCAGATTGTTGACCTGGCGCTCAAGCCATCCTCCTTTATCCAGGCTTGGGATTAGCTCAATTGATTGAATTCTAATTTTTCTTAATAATTGTCAGTCATTTTATATCAACTTAAATTGACACCTTTTCGAATGTTGAACAAAAGTTTCAACCCACTTGGATTAGCTACAACCAATCATATTTTTTCAATTGTTAAATCCAACAGATCTAGTAGCAATATACAAAATACGGAAACCAATTTTATTAGTAATAATGCGTTTAAAATTTTAAAAACAACTCACATCATATTTATTTATTATTGAATTATGAACAGATGATGTCACTTGTAAGATTCAAATTTACATTTGCCAAATAAAACAGGATTAGTGATTTTGATCAATCGCATCAAAACCGTCAGTTTTTTTTTATTAAAGTTTAAATCCATGCGTCAATATTTTTTCCAATACCGTTTTTATTTTTCATTTTGTACAATGTAGTAAAATTTTGACTTTTCATATTTAAACCTATTTTAATTCATTTGCTACATAAATTCGGATTAAAAGTGACTATTATTAATTAGTCATTAATGAAAACATTTAGTTAAATAATTTTGAATTTTTGTTTAATTTTTGTTTATGATTCATCATGGTTTATTTTATTTGCACCATCATCATTAACAAAAATACTAAGCCAATGTATCCTTTTTCATTATGAATCATATCATTGCATTACGTAATCCGTATATATATATATATATATATATATATATATATATATATATATATATATATATATATATATATAAGTCCGATTGAGAAAAAAGGAGCGTATAGAGCATGGTTAGAAACTTTTTAAAAAAACAATAGTGATGAAGAAACAACAAGTTAATACTATTTGATTGAACCTCAACTAAGCAGCACCATTGCGATAAGAGCACTTAGTGTAAAATCCAAAATGAAGTTCAGTCATTGATATGCACGATATTTAGTACCAAAGCTTTTAATTGCTGTTAGATGGAACAATCTTGTTGCCCCATGCGCTTTAAAACGAAAGAGCTTTGCAATAATAATAATAATAATAATAATAATAATAGAGTAATAGTAATAATAATGTTAACAGTAATAATAATAAAACTACTACTACTAGCAACAATAATAATACAACTACTACTTCTTCTACTTCTACTACTACTACTACTGCTATGAAAATAATGATAGCAAGATTATTATTAATTATAATAATTTTAATACCACTTCTACTTCTACTACAAAAGTGTACCGCTTAGAAAAAGTAGAGTCAAATTATATTAAATTTAGTTTAATAAATTATTTCATTTAAACAGATCGCAGATTTTAATTAATGGATAAAAAAAACATGACTTTCTGCAATATAACGTGACCTGAATATAAAACATTTTTCGTCAGTCTAACTATTGTTTTATATTTTTTAAAGGAATTTGGGTCTTCTATCGTGGCGCACCATCCATCAAAGTCCCGCCTATTTGTTGGCCCCTAAACCCCTGTGTTTACGCGTGCAAGGCCTGACGCATTCACAAGCGCGCTTGTGCCAGCGCTACTTTGATCACATGCCGATGATTAGCATTGGAGCCAAGTTGGGGATTCACGAATGTCAGAAACAGTTTAAATTTCGATTTTGGAATTGTACATCCGATAGCGAAGGTTTGGCTTTTGGACCTGCTACTTTGACAGGTGAGATAATAAAAATGTTTCAATTAAACTTTTTGTTGTGACATTCTACGTTTAAAAACGAAAGGGCACTGGTAATTATATCTGTAATAAAAATGCCATAAGAACAACTTGACCAATCATTTTTTAACAATTTTCACTTATGACAGCTTAATTAAGTATTAGTTTTCCTTTAAATAAACAAACAACATTTTTGTGATCTGTGACTTGTATTCACTAATTCGTTTAAATGCTGTAGTTTGTATAATTATATGGAATTGATAATGTTTTAATGTGACTAAATACTGTTTGTTTGCTTTCCTCGATTACAATCTATATGGACAAATAACTACATACTACGTATTTTTAATTAACGAGTATGAGACTGGATCATCGTACAACGTCCGCGTACTTGTTAAAGAGGAAACACTATACAAGGAAAGACGCCAAATAAACCAAAATGGATTTAAGACAATTGAATTGTCATTTATCTAATTATTTTTTAAAATACTTGAATATATATATATATATATATATATATATATATATATTTTATAAAAATACTACTTTTATCATTAATTTGCAATATCTTTTAAATTGTATCTTGTTAAATTATTTGTTTTACAATTATTATTTGTATAATTAATTGAGTATTTTTTAAATTTTGTTAAATTTAGTCAAAAAGATTATTATTATTGCACATTGTTCAAAGTGATTTTTGCCTACATTGAGCCTTGAGTAATTATGTTAAACTGTTCTCCCAACTAGTTAATGTTCAAATATTACTAGATTGTGAGAAACTGTTACAAATTAGATATGAGAAATGAAATAATTTTTTATAGGTTGTAGTGTATAAAAGGCAGACAATTTTATGAGTATCAAGTTTCTTTGTCTCAAAGCTTTGTAGCTTTATTATCCAGATGTTAATAAAAAGCATTTTTCATCAATCATTTTTTATACATTTTTTAAATTTTATGTTTGCTACTTTGGATATTTTACAAGAAATATCTTTCAGCAGTGGACAATTAGCGAAGCCAAACGTGGGCCCGCATTTTAATGCCGGCGATGGGATTTGAACCCATGTCCACTGAGGTCCGAATTCGAGCGCTGTACCGCTAGACCATGTTCGATTTGATTGAAAAATGTTCTCTTTACATTATTATTTTAAATAAAATTGCTTACCTGTGCCGGAAAAATTTACTGATACACCGCTTAACTAAAAATCGAGTGGGTATGGGTTAAAGCATAACCGCTAGCATTAAATGCGGGCTCTCGTCTGGTTTCACTAAAATGTCCACTTTCTAAAAAATATTTGTGAAGCGTTTAAATAAAAACAATCAATTTTCTTAATTATTATGATTATAATTATATTCATAATATTAATAATAATAATAATAATAATAGTACTGGTAACAACTACAATAATAATATTAATAATAATAATAATAATCATCATCATCATCACTATCATGATCATAGTAATAATATTAATAATAATATTGATAGTGATAGTAATAATATTAATAATAACAGTACAACTCTCACAACAACTACCGCAAAAAAGTGATTATTTAACTAAAACCTCTTTAGCAACTACATAGCATACAAGAGTAACGTCACTTCGATTATAAAATATACGATACTATATAATAATTGAAAAAAACTATAATTATATATATATATATATATATATATATATATGTAAGTAAAAAAAATTGTATAAAATATCAACTGGTGCAAAATAGAAAATGGAGTAAAATGATTAACATGATTTATAAAGACAACTATTAACAAAAATACGGATTACATGCAAATTTTTCAGTTACCAAATGATTAAAGACATTAGAAAGTTCAAGAAATTCAATAATTATGTGATCGCCTTTTTTGAACAACCTGATCTAGGAGTTTTGGAAGGCTATCGATAGGAGTATTGATATATTCTTGTCTCATCTCATATTAAACAACAAACCGAATGCGTTCACACAAATCCTCAATTTCAGTATGCTTATTAATGTTGCGCTTTGACATACTAAAAAAATTTTCAATAACATTGATATCCGGGCTGTTAGGTGACAATTGAGTAAAAAAAAGTTTTTTTCGATTTTAGCCCATCTACTCTCTAAATGTAAATATAAAGCAACTAAAGTGAACTTAGATAAATGTGACGTATAACATGGAGCATTGTCCTGAAAAACAGTAGTAACCTCGGTGTAAGTGTGCTACATTTTACAATGAAAAACATCCTTCATAACTGAAACAAATTTTTCACTATTTAAGGTACCAGATATAATTCTCCATTTGGTAAGTTAATTATACATAATACCAAACCAACACATTACTTGTCGAGGGTGGGCTTTCTTTCTAACAACCGAGAGTGAATGTTTTTGAAAATTTAACCCACATAACACTTTGTTTTTAAAGCCAAATGATTTGTCCCGAATCATTGTTTCATCGGTAAAGTATACGGAACGCCAATAACATAAGTGTCGTTCATTCTATAGTTTACAAAAGGCTAATCTGTCATCCTTTTGTTTTTTTGATAATAAATGGCTTGATCTTTGGTGATTGTAGAGTTAAACCGGATTCAATTGCTCTGTTTCTTATTGTAGAATAAGTAAAATTGTTTAAACTATTTCTTTCGGTTTCTGAAATAGGTTTATTATATTTTTTAATTCTATAACGATTTTCTGATCGTCAGTAGTAGTCGTTACACGTTTTATTCCAACATTATAATTTCGTGGTTTTTGACCATTAATAATTCGATAAATTGTTGAAAGGTTAACCTGTATAAATTTGCTAATATTTTGGGTGAAAATTCTTTATTTTAAAATTTTTGAATGACCCGATATTAATTCTCGGTAACATGGAAACATTTTTATTACTACTGTCCATTTCACAAACAATGCAATCAAAAAGCAAAATTAGCGGATGAACGAAATCTCAAGGTTAAACGTAAATAATAAATTACTCGATTTGTTCTAAAATTTTTATTAAAAATATTTTTTTATTATTTTTATTATTTTTATTTATATAGATTTGAATAATTAAATGTTTATTTTATTATTTACTATAACATTACAATTAGGGTAGATTTGAATGTGCATTTAACATCAATTTTAAGAATTAGTTATTGTTCATTTTAAATGAAATTAAGCACAGAATAATAATAGGTTAATTATTATAAAAACTATGTAACTTCAACTTATTATCTACGTTTATATAAAAGTAGCTTTTAAAATATGCTAT